>VDFB02000002.1:72197603-72216784 GCA_007258455.2 Sequoia sempervirens | reverse complement strand
AAGTCAAACCAATTACAATTCAAACATAGCGCGATCATATAATGTGTAAATTTTTTTGTATCTGTCAAAATTCAATTTTATTTTTTTGTTGGATCAAGGACTTCAATATTTGGTGCACTAATATTTTTCAATTTTTTTTTTGATAATCTACTATTTTTCCACATGTGCAAAACAAAGAGCTTGATTTTCAGTGAAAACCCTATGTTTAATAAAACTCAAAAAAATACATAATAAAATAAAACATATTAAAATTATAGTCGTTGGATAGCTCATTCTGAGGACTACCTGATTCCAGTTGGGTTTGTGAAGTCTCCTCCATTTTCATCCTCAACCTAAGCTTTGAAGTGTAAAAATATGGAATTTTAAAGTGCCTAAGGGTGAGAATGAGGGCGAACGCCCTTCCCAAAAGGGGTTTTCATTTGTTTTTTTTTTCTATGCATCCATTAAATGGGTTCACTTGAACCCTGGTTCAAGTGAACCCACAATTGGTTTGTTTGAACTAACAAGTCCATTCGAATTGTACATCACTTTTGTCAGTTTACCCTCAAGCCAAGTAGGAATGCACAAAACCACGTAAAAATGAATGGGTGAGATCATTTCTATTTTCTTACATGTTAAAGAGCATCCTCAATCATTGATCACCAAGATTATACTGCATGATTAAATATGGTGCATGTTAGACATAACTATATAATATCAATATCAATATAATAAATAATATTTAAATATTATATTATTCATATATTGTATAATATAATATATACTATTAATCTAATTAGAATAAATAATATATGAATAGTTTTATTAATATATACTATATTATTATATATTGTATAATATAATATCTAATATAAATGTATATTGAATTTATATATAATTTATTATTATACTATTTATGTATTATATAATTTAAATTTAAATATAATAATAATATAATATATTAATACATAAAATATAATGCACCCATGGGTTAGAGGAGTTGGTTTGAGTCTCAAGTTTGCTCCCCGAGGTCTCGGGTTCTACTCTCTCTAGCGTTGAATCCCCCGTTGAACTTGAGTGGCAGGTCATGGTTCAAGGTATCCATGGGTGAGAATATATATATATATATATATATATATATATATATATATATATATATATATATATTTACTTAATTATCATAATATAATAAACAATAAAGTAAAAAAATAAATTTACATATAATATATTTTATTATCATATACTTAAAGTTGTATTAAATAATATATCAAATTTATTAATAAATATTAAATCTAAAGAAAAGTATATTACAATTCATCATTATAAAAATAAAACATATAAATAAAAGTAAATGAAATACATATTGATTATAATCTTTTTGAAGAAAACATATAAATAAAATTGACAATATCAATCCAAAATTGCAAAAATACAATTTTTAAATGCTTCAAGGATTTATTATACTTAAAAAATTAAAGCAGATTTTAAAACGGAACATTACATGATTGGAAGAACAACTTTTTCCTCACAAGACATTAATTTTTCTATCAATAAATCATTTTCAAATTATTTATCACATTAAATCCAATGTTTTCTTAAAAAAAAAAAATTAAATGATTTTACATTGATGTGCTCAGCCTCCTGAAATGGCTCCAAAACAAAAAAAATAGTAGCAGCATGATTTTTTTTACAGGCAGGTTGCAATCCCAAAAGCATGAAACAAGCCCTCCATGTCACATTTCTTGCAACATAGATTTGGTAGTACATTTATTTCTAAGTAGACCTCACAACAAAAAGAAAAATACTCCTTAGACTCCACCTATCAAACATAATAAAGGCAATAAAATCTCACTTTGTAAATATGGAGATCTGTCTCAATATGAAGCTGACGGAAGCACACCTGCGAATGCCAAAGGTAACCCTCAAACCACAAGACCGATGATGCTAATTTATTTGTGACTTGGAAAACAACTTTTTTCTTACTGATCTAGTTTCCAAGAAGAAATTATTTTTTCTATCAATAAATCATTTTCAAATAATTTGTAACATTACATACAATATTTTTTTCAAACAGAAATTGATTCTACAGTGATCTGCCAATGGCCCCAAAACAAAAACTTTGGTAATGGAAGTTTTTTTGATACACACAGGTTGCCAGAAAAAGGAATCATAACTGACAAATTTGGATTGAATTTTGGATTTGAACTGAAAATACTAACCCAAATTATCATTCATTGATTGATTGCTGGTCACAATGTGGGAGAAAATAATGCCCCAACTGTTGTGAGTATAAAATGGCATCTCAACATAAAAGTGAAACTACAAAGGCAACAAGCCTTTCTAAAAGGCAATGACTGTAGATATTTCTGAGAAAAGCATGCAGATTTAATTGAAAATGCTAAATGTTACGAATAATGAGCCCATATAACAGTCTTCCTCAAATTTTCAAAGCAACAAGAGAACTGCCATGTCATGACCATCAAAGAAAACTGATAAGACATAAAACAGTGTAGATGCTTTAGTATCAATTAAGATTGAAATGGCATTTTTTGCAGATTCTGCTCTATATGAGTTGGTAACTTTCCATTTATGGTGATAGTCCTCAGAAATACATCAAAATCAAATGTATTGAAATGATAAAGGAGAATAAAGAAGTTATAATAATTTCAATCACATTAACAGGCTATTGAATTGCTAGCAAATTAGCAATGGCAATCTTGACACTCATTTATACAAACATCATCAAAAGGACAACCAGCATGAACCTATGCAGTACTTTCAAACAGTAATGGAATATTCACACTTATCATCTTGTTAAATAGATACTAGAAAGCAGTTCATAATGCGGTGGCAAGTTAGAGAATAATCTCTAAAACAGAAATAACTTAAACAGTTGTTTTATGTTTCAGAATATAATTACATTTCTAGACACAGAACTGCTCAAGGCCATGTTAAAGCAGACAATGCAAAAATGCAGGAATGACAAAATTTAACTTGTGAGTACACATATTATAGAGAATGCAAGTCTACCACAGAATTTCAATCGCAAGGTTGCAACTACAAGCTATCCATACACAAGCTTTAATGATATCCATTAAGTCAATCAGAACTTTAACTATCCTAAAGAAACAAAAATAGTTAGTACCTGCAAATGCAAACATTAGATAATCCAGTTCACCATTTGTCTTTCTCTCTACGGATGCATGTTTTAGAAGAGGCAAGATACTTTCATGTCTTCAAACCCTCCTGAGAGATAACGAATATATTCAAGCTGGCCTGAGACATGCTTAGAGGGTGGTTCCTTTTCTAATAGGCTCATCAACGGCCGTTCTGACCCGTGCTGAGATAATGAAATTTGTGGAATTCCAGCTAGTCCATTTGAAGCCCAAGGATTCTGTTTCCATGACTGATCTGTGCTAAATCTTTATATTTGATGGCATTCCTCGGTGTTGCCTTCCTGTATCAGCATCAAAGAGAAGAGGTTCCTGATGTCCTGAATCAAATTGTTCATGGTCCTTAGAAAAACCAATTGTGGTTCTTTTTCCTGTGTAAGAAAAAACATTTTCTGCAGGCTCTGATGAATTAGTAACTACTGAAGGTTCTAATACTCCTGACGCTGAACGTGACTTCTCTGTTTGACCTGGGTTATATCTTGAATCAAGTTGACTTAGATCTGACCTTTGAGACTGTGATATGAACATTTGTGAAGGCTCTACAGTTACTGTTGGCATATGGTGGGGATCAAGAGGCCCGAACCTAGCCTTTACAGGATGTAGCTGACCAGAGAGTGGTTGAGCTGCATCACGATATCCCAGAACATGACAGAACGACTCAAGTGGACCTGACCGTGATTGTTGTGTAACACCATCTGCTAAAGAACAAGTTGCAACGCTACCAGCTACAGAGTCAAGTCGTGTTGCTTCATTCAAGTTGTGAAGGGTATTAACACGCCTAATTAGAATGCCATTCTCAGCAGATATTCAGCAGAAATCATTCCTGCGATTAGGACTCAGAGCTTGAAGACTTGCCACATCCCATCATGCCACATTTACCATTTCCCTGCAAAAACATGTCCCAAGAAATAAAGGGATCACTGTGAGGAAATCTGTGTGGAAAACATGATTATGATTGTGTAATTTAAATTTATTATCAAAAATAACTCTTTTAAATAAAGAGAATGCAATCATGCGAGAATGCAATCATGCCCTTTGAAATATAAATCTTTAAACTATATATTGTAGTTTCCACTTTAGTACAGTAGTTTTTTACCATCAACATTTCTCTTCAATTCGGTCATTGCTAAATAACTGATGTAAATAACAGAACATATATCACATTCACGATTACACCAATAACCAAAATCCAGATGTAATACACATTATCTCTAGAAACGCTTTATTGAGAAAGAAAGCATTGTCGGCCTAGAGACACTACAATCCAAACCGCCATTAATCCCACGACCATACCCGCTGCCTGCGGAACAGTAATTTTTGAATTCGCCAAAAGTGTAACTGGTAGTATCACCTCGACGCTATAAAATATTACCAGAGTCCAGACGTGATGCTCGTCTTCTCTGAAGATGTATTTCTTGGAGTGAGAAAGCCTGACGCTTATGTAACACGGAGTTACAATGCAAACCACAAGGAACAAAATCGCTGCTAAACCTTTACAGTTTAACGCCACTGCCACTGCCTGGTAAATGGCCGCCCCGAAAGCCAGCAAAAGAGATAGCAACACTATCCATAATCCTGTGAGTGAGGCGTTGAGAAGCAGGGGGCCTTCTTCGTACATTAGCAGAACCGCCGATGAAATTGAAGTGCTTAATGCTAATACGACACATATCACTGTAATTGTATAGAAAAAAGGATTGTTGGGGTCTTTCTTTGGGAGAGTGAAAGCTGCTGCAAATGCCACTGTTGCGATCAACACCGCATTTACTGAAACAATTTGGGCATTCCAGCTTGATTTTTCAGTTGCTGATTAGTGCTCTCTTGTTTCTTCCACGGCTTTTACGCTGCTCCGTGCACCATTTCTTTCTAGCAACCTTTTAAGCTGCACCAAAATCTACATCTTTTCAATAAAAAAGAATTGGTGGACATTCAAAATTTAAAAGTAAAGAAAATGAGTAGCGAAAAACGTAAATTAAAGGGATCTTAAATGGGAAGGTTTCAGTCTAATTTGTGACAAGTTAACGATTGGTCATTTGATTTAGTCATTTATTATCTAGTTTGCTACAGCATTGACACAGTAAGTAGGTATAGCAACTAATTAGAAAATTAATTTACTCATTTATTATCTAGTTGGTTGCAGCATTGACACAGTAAGTAGGTATACTTGTGCCAATGCTATACCTACTTACTGTGCCTGCTTCACTTGAAAATTTCAACAAACTACAAAATTTCAAGTGAAGCAGCATTGGCACAGCAAATGATTTAACCATTGGCACTACCTATCATTATATCAAATAACTAGTTCGTTGCTATACCTATTTACTGTGCCTATACCTATTTTCGTTGCTATACCTATACAGTAAATTATTTAACCATCCAAAGCCTAATCTGAAATGATTACCTGTTTGCAAATGATGACCTCCCAATGATTCAATATGCAAAATTTATCAATATAAATATGACCATTCCTTTTAGTTAATACATACCAGTAAAATCTTGAGATGTCCTTGTATCAATGAATATCAAGTTGGGAAAAGGTGTATGAAAATAAATATAATGATAAATCTAATTAATAGATCATAATAATTAAAATGTAAAGAGAAGTGCAAATTAAAATAGAATAATATCATATATAAATCAAAACCAATTTTTTTAACATAAATAGATAACTTTCCACATTACACATAGATGAAAGGAAATGCTTACCCCATAGAAAAGATGTTCGTCACTGGACATATTATCAATAACGATGTCTAATGCTGTTTTGCCCCGTTTGTCAGGCTTATTAATTATCTCCCTTGATGTTACCAACAACACCAGCGTTTTGATAGACCTTGAAATTCTATGAAATATCTCTACTGCATTTTCAACTACCAAGTGTAGGGCAGTTCTACCATCATTGTCTTCCATTTCAATGCAATCTTTTGCATAATTTAATGTCTGGGTGGCTAACTCCAGGTTGCCTTCTTTCACTGCTAAATGAAGTGCAGCTTGACCATTGTTGTCAATTTTGTAGCACAAAGATCTATCGGTGTCTAAGAGAATCTTTGCAATACATGATATTCCCTCAAAATAGGCAGCACTGTGCAATGGCGTTGCGCCTAAATTGTCAACTTGCTGAAGGAGCTCTGGCTTAGCAGTTATGAGTCTTTTGAGCAGACCTGCACAATTTGTAAGATATTCATTATAATTAGCTAGTGGCTCGAAGATTGTATTGTATTAGCTAGAAAAAAACAAAAAAAAAATTAGGGATACCTTTGTGTGTTTTGTACACAGCACACTGCGCGAGAGTTTGGCCATCAGATGCCCTCTTGTCGAACTGGGATTCTGTGTGGGGCAAAAGATCCTCAACAATTTTTTTGTGGCCTTCCTCCGCAGCTTTGAACAATGCGGTCTCACCAGCATGATTGGCGATATTCACAACATCGCGGTGACGCGCCAATAAAACCTCCACTACCTTGCGATGTCCTCCAATGGCTGCTTCGTGCAAGGCAGTGTTACCTTCATCATTTCTAGCATTCACAAATTCATGGCTGACCTCTATGTCTCGATTAAACTGAAGCAGCATTTTAACAGCTTGTACATGGCCGTGATATGAAGCCACATGGAGTGCTGTATTCCTTGTAGGCGTAATCTGTCGCAGAATATTGTGTCCATTATCCTTCATTAAACTTCTAAGTGCCTCCACGCTGCCTGATGTAACTGCTGCATACAGCTTACTCTCCATTCCTGTACTTAAACACCAGAGAACCAAACCGTGAGCCTGCTTCGAAGACTTCAAATTATTTATTTGAAGTTGTCTGTTAAAGCTCATCGAAATGTCATAGAAATTACATGTGAGAGGTACAATAACTATCACAAGACTTTTATTGCATAGATGTACGTCAAGATGTATTGTCGCACAAAGCGTGTGACTGATGTGGGGCCTCTAAATTTGTTTCCGTTTGCTGTACTTCAGGTTGTTTCGAAACCCTCATATTTTTTTAGTTCTACTTTTTGTTATTTTATAGTTAGCCGATAGGCTATTATGGGTGGGAAATCCCACCAAAATTGTCTGAATGTCGGAAAATGATGTCACTTCCCAGTCATAAGGACGCCTTTCATGTAGGAATGGTCAACAGAATAAATTAAAGTTAATAAAATAACAACTGACATCTATTGAGATTACACAACGTTTTCCATCGTAAAAATAACTTTAGCCTAAACGAATGGATGGGATGACAGTTCACAATGAAGTGTAGTGCAAGCCAAACAAAGCATCTGCCAAAAAAATATATTTTAAATCAGGTATAGTCGAAAGAACCGGAAGAAATAATAAATATAGCAAACAACCATCATTAAAGAGGAGAGGGGTGTGTGATTGAAGGGGAGAGTCATGCCATTAATAGGTTATGGGGGAACCTTTTTTGGATAACTCGGCCCTTCTACATCTATTGATCATTGCATGACTCTTAGACACTTGATCGAGAAGGTTTGCGATAAACAAGGAGAGGAGGTTTTTTGCTGCTTTGTTGACTTTAGGAAAGCTTTTGATACGATTCTTAGGAGCAAATTATGGAGTAGGATGGAAGAATTGGAAATTCCAATACACTATAGAGCTGCTATCCATAGGTTGTATGAACAGGTTTGGTCCAAAATTTGAACCAAACAAGGATTTTTAGAATGTTTTGGAAGTGATATTAGGGTCACGCAGGGATGCCCTTTATCCCCACATTATTTGGGATATACATTAACAAATTAGAGAGTGGATTGATAAGTTTGGTGGGGGTGGGGTCTACTTGACCAATTGTGTTATAAAGTTGCTTTTATATGCAGATGATTTTGTCTTAATGGCAAAAACAACACAAGATTTGAAGGAACACTTAAAAGCGCTATAGCTCTTTTGTCATCAGGTGGGGATGCAAGTGAACACTACCAAAACTAAGGTCATGATTTTTACCTTGAAGAGAAAGAAGGTTCATCCATAAGGAATTTGTTTTTGAAGGAAGCCCCTTGCAGGTGGTCAATGAATATAAGTATCTTGGCCTTGATTTCCACAACAAACTCAGCTGGAAAATGTGTAGAGCAAAGAGGATACAAGGGGGATGGAAAGCTTTACACTCATTGCAAAATAGATGTAGAAGGGCCGAGTTATGGGATTGGAAGACAAAGAAAACTCTTTTTGGGCTTTTAGTTGTTCCAATGGTGCTATATGGATGTGAAGTTTGGGGTAGCAACACCTCAACAAAAAAGTGGAGACAGATAGAGAGATTACAAAAACATTTAATCACACATAGTCTCAAGATTAAATCTACTGTCCCTTATGAGATTGTTCTAGCTAAGGTCGGGGCTTTCCCTGTTGAAGCGGCTGTTATGTTTCAGTTACTAAGCTATCTAAGAAGACTAGATAACATGGAGACTCATCGCTGGCCAAAAATGGCAGCAAATGAAAAATTAGATAGAAGAAAGAGCATGTAGATGAAACAAAATATCAAATGGATGAGCAAGTGGGGTATTAGCATAAGTGAGTGACCAAATGTCAATAGGGAAATAAAAAGGTATGTGCAAGGAAAGTTCAAAGAAAGCATGTGGAAAGGGCCACTTGGGAGGAAGAAGGAATACTATGTCAAACATTTTAACCCTACACATGACCATACACAAAAGACCTACATCGGAATGGAAATAAAATGGAAAGCAAAAATGTTGATAGCTCAGATTAGAACAAGTTCGCACCAGCTTAGATGTGAGACCGGAAGGTGGATGATACCTAAAGAGGAGTGGGCAGACAGAAGGTGTAGATATTGCACTCAAGAAGTGGTTGAGACAGAATGGCACTACATCAGGGAATGTTCGGCTTACAAGGACATTCGGATCAATTATACTGAGACATTAAAAGGGAACAATTTGGGTGATCTGTTTGAAGAAGAGAAGATAATAGGGTTTGTAGATTTTCTGGTCAAGATACACAGCAGAAGATCCAAGATGTAGAAAAAAAAAAGAAACATAGGTTTTTGCATTTTTTGGGGTTCACGCCTCTTCATTGGCTATCTGTGGGTCCCATAGGCTGCTTGGCCTCATGGACGTGACTAAAAACATTCATTCATTCATTCAAGGAGGATTATTGGCTCTAACGAGGGAAAATGTGGACATTATGAAGAATCATTTGCAATGGTGAAATCGTGGCTTTCATCTCAAGCCCATTTCTCACCATCAAAGAGACGTGTTACATTGTTGAAGCATGGCATGTTCCTGGCCCTAGTGCCTTCTCACAGTAGGCAAAACCTCTGTTTCACTTGCTACTACAGTCATTCCAGCAACCACTGTCAGGTTCTTTATCATTTATGAGTTATTGTATTTGTTGTTATAAGTCTGAGCATTGCACTCCTTGATATTCAATGCATTCACAAATCTGCTCTAGAATGTAATTTCTGCTCTACCAATATTGCTCAGAAAATAGGACCACAGTTGCACAGAGTTATTAGACAGTTCATTTCGCATTTAGCTGGTCAGCTTGGTGCCATACAAATTTGATGTTAATTTTTGAGTTTACATGCATTGTAATTTAGACCTTTGATTAGTAGAATACCATAGCATTGTCCCTCAAATTTGTAATGCACCCTTGAATGTGTATGAGGAAGAGTATGAACTGTTGTAACATAGATTTAAATGCTTAGAGCTAATATAATCTAATCTACTAATGCTATGACTGAAATGTTCAAACCTGTAGCTTATATGTGCGTGTATAACTAATGTCAAGCATCTGTAAGCTCATGCTAAGTCTGAATATTGTGATTCTTCAAATTTGATATATATTTCTGAGTATCTTGTAGGAAAAATCTTTAGGTGGCTATATCCTTTTTTTGTTGTGTTTCATTCTAAAACAATTTGTTAAATGAAAGCTCGGTTCTATGGCTTCGTGTATGGGTTTTGTGTATGGCGTGCAATGGCTGCCTCTAAAACCCTCAATCTTGTGACAGCTGGGTACCATAGTTGCCAATAAACTCCATAACAAGGACATGGACTGCGTACCCATCCCTATATCCACATTTTTTGGTGACCACATTTATATATAATACAACTGTCTCCTTATTCATTTACTTGTGTACCCTAATTTGATTAGCATCCCCATCTCTGTACTGGTACATGTACCCCTTCATGTCCTAATAACTATGTTGGGAACATTTAGTAAGTGGTCTGAAGGCACGCAAATGATCATATAGATTAAAAGACCATCATGTTTTACAATATGGTTATTCCTCATTCATAGGCTAGCTATACCAAAAGGAAGTGAATAACTCAAGTATGTATTATCTTCGCTAATCTTGATCAAGCTTGTATTATCTTCACTAATCTCGATCAAGCTTGTACAGGAAAAAGAAATAAAACTAGACTTTGAAATAAGTTAACCAGTAGCCCAAATTTTGTGTGTTTAAAAGTTCAATGCCTTCTCCCCATCAATGACCATAGTATTTTGTCACAAATAACAATTGCCAAGAAGTTGATTTTTCTGATGGTCAAATGCGTATAAATTAATGAGGGCTTATGGAATTGGTGTCAAGAAAAGTTTTCATAATGAGCATGGGCTTCCTTCTGCTCAATTCAACATTTCAGAGTCGTCAGCTACACATATGGAGTATGACATTTATTTTGGGTTAAAGCAGGTTGATGATAAATGCCTAGTGTCACCAATAACTTAGAGTCAACCTGCAAAAAAATAAAATAAAATAAATAATGATATATTTTCCTTTATATGCAGGGAACATACCTTCAGAGTAGTTGTATGGTCAAGGTGGGCGTAGTCATAATTTTAAAATAGCTCAATTTTTCATGTCAGTCATAGGCTCCCAAGACCAAGGATTAAATTTGACGGTCAACCTTTCCTGTCAACACATTTTTTTAATGATGGTTATCTATTCAAAGGTGCCCTTAAAACATAATGATATACCTTAGTGTAAATAAAATTATATATAAATCAAATATATATATCATTATAATTCCATAAAATTTTTGACAGTCTATCCAAAATCTCTCCTTTTATCTCATACAATCTTCTTAAAATTTTGATTGTATTTTATGGAAAAAATCTCTAAATACAGTCATACAACCATCAAATTTAAGCCCTGCCCAAGACCCCTAAGCTTGTCTCCCCATTAATTCGAATGCGTAAGAGAGAGTGTTGCAACATGACATTGTCTAAGATAATAAAACTCAGTGAGCATGCAATTGCATAGTTCAAATGATAAGATGTTTAATATTAAAAAAAAAAGAATACAAAAAAAAAAATTGTACTACTGATGTTATAGATTGGAAGATTAATATTTATACAAGGAATAATATTAATATTTATACAAGGAATAATATTGTATCTGGGTTTTCTCTTCAAGTGGTCACCTGAGCATATATTGGTGTCCGTGAAAAAAAAAGGGTTAGTAATATTATGTTACTAATATTAGGGCTTAGTTTGCCTTTCTCACCCAGATGTATAATAAAAAAAAATTTGAATAAAATAATAATAAATAAATAAATAAATGATATAAATAAAAATAATTAAATAAGAATGAAGAAATCCAGCCCTATTCATTCTATGTAGAAGCCTCAACTTGCAAAGTATGGCTGCCTCTCTCCATGGTTCGCTCCCATTTTCTGCAATCCGTCTTTTGTTTTGTTGTGCCTCTTCAAAAAAAATAACCTGCAAAGAAAATCACCTACATTATTTTCACAAAACAAAGAATGGATAAAGGGGAGCATAGGAGGAGTTATGTTTGTCACTATGATCAATGGATTTCATTGATTAGAATTTTAAATTTTATTCTATCTTTTTGTGGGAATGCATCCCACCACTAAGACCTAAGATGAGTTAGGGAAAAATCAAAGAAATAAATTAAGTGCTTTTAAGGAAAATCTTTCCCGCCATACGTTCTCTTTTCCAAGAAGCCCTTCTTGGATATGAATCCATTTTCTTTTAATCATTTAAAGAGTTAAAAATAAATGTTTCCCACTTTCCCGTGAAGTAAGGGAATTATCTTAACTAAAAAAGCATTTAAAAAAAAAAAAACTAAGATTTAAGAAGAATTAGGTTCTTTAAAATAAAGGAAGTTCCTCTTATTTATTTATGTTGTTTATTTCTATAGTAAATAAATTTAATATATATGAGTAATAATTTATAGTATTCACTATTCATATAATTACCTATATTTATTTAAATATAGATATAAACAAGATAGCTAAATAAATACATACATTTTATATAGAGGTAAGAGGTAGTCATTTAGGTCTAACATTATTAATATTAAGGAGATTAATATATTAATATAAAATGAAGTATTAAGATATTAACATTGCCATTGCAAAAAGAGAGTTTAATATTAATGTTGGCATTATAATTAATGTAAAGGGTAAAAATAATATTATTATAAAAAAATATAAAACAAAAATTGATAGTTGCAATTTTTTTCTTACACTACTATAAAATATGGACATTACATATTCCCAAACCTTTTAATTATAATAACTTGTCAAATTTAATTTAATTATCCTATCCAATATTTGGACTCATTACTCAATTAGTTTGCAATACCATATAAAGTAATGTTTTTGTGAAAAAATTATTATACAAGTTTTTTCATTAATCATATGATTTAGTAGCCTCTAGCCAAACATTTCAAATCAAATCATCAATACTTTGTTGGCTAAGAACTTGAGCTAGAATAATTATTTAATCTTACTAGCCCCTTTATGCAATGCCTTATATGTAAAACTTAAATGATTAATTTAAGAAATGTTGTTTGGGCTCACACTAGATTAGATACATTTAATTAAAAATAACAAGTTACGCTCGAAAATGAATAAATTGGTTGCATCTAAGTATTTTGGGTATAGAGGATTCTTCAGTTAACCTCCCCCATGAGAATTTCACAATAACTATGTTAGAGTCAACTATTCTTCAAGTAAACTATTTTATCCAAACCGAAGATTTTCCTCCATAAAACTTGCTTAAGGGAGTCAACCAACAAGAATCCATCGCTAATTAAACCTTGAGTTGTCTCTCTTTCAAATGTAATATTATCAGATAGTGATAGACTTTAGAAGTGTTGTGCAATGGTGGCATGATGTTAAAAAAGAATGTGGGGTTTTTCTAGCAAAAATTATGCGCATGACAACTTTTACAAATTTCTCTTTTGCAAAAATCAGCTACATACCATGACAAAATCAGCTACAAGGCTGAGGTATCAAGACTCAAGCATACATATCAATCAACAACATCAACGTCATCAATGACTTCACTATATTCAACTTCTTATTGTAATTTTGTTCATACATTGGGAAAAAAAATTCTACTAATAGTAATACTATAAATTAAATACATAGAAATCATTATACAACTCAAAAAAAATTAGTGCTTAAAATATGTCTAATTTTCATCTTACATAATTATGCATTGCAGCTATTTACTTAAGCTACAATTTTTTTGCCATAATTTGACACCTAATCAACACATCTAACCATTTTATTGCTTTTGTTCTGCATTGGTCTTGAAGACAAATGACATATATCATATAACCTCATTTTCAATCACCAACAATTGTATTATACATAACCAATCTCTTGAGTTAGTGATTTTCATGTGTCATAAAATAGTTTTTGTATTATAAAAATATTTTCCCGCAACATGCAGTTTTCCATTATGTTACATTCGGTTACAAGGTATTATTATTAACCAACAACAATTGTACTTAATCCAATCGACCTTGTAAGTTACAGGTCTTTCATTGTACAAAAAATATTATGTTGTGAAACCATTTAGCATAGCATACCGAATTAAATAATGTTCTATTTGTTCATTTTCAAATCTTCTAGCATCCTATCATCAATTGACTTTTGCAAGTGCTAGTAATATTGAAACTTAGATCAAGAATATAATAAGCGGCTTATATAAGACTCATGGGGTGTGGAAATGTTCAATCGCTTGAATGTGTAGGAAGTTCAAGTCACTTCAACCTAATATTGAAACATGGTTATAAAGTTAGAGTTCTACAGTCTAATTATTGAACGTTCCACAACTCGTTAAATCTTATTTATGCGTTATTTGGTCATTTTATTAGTTTATATCATAATTATGATATATATATAAACATACAGATAATATTAATTTCAAAATTAAACTCAGAGATATGGACACACTTTTAGTGGATGCGATTAATATGAGAGCTTATTAGTATTACCACAATGATACGTATGAGACACCATCTTCTGAGGAATAATGTTTGTGCATAATTTCAGTGGATCGCAGCATATGCAGTGCATTAACCCAAATAATATGCAGAGAAACAATCCAAAGTATCTCGCAGCAACCATTGTGACGAAATTCAAACACAACTAAGCAAACACAAATGGGACTGTAACATACATGAAATTGGGTATTTAACTGTGTAAACAGAGAAACTTAAAAACAGAGCAGAAAGAAACTGCACTTTTTATGAAGTTGGTTATTTCAATCTGTAGATAGAGAAGCCCAAAAACAGAGCACAAAGAAATGTGATATATGAAGCTGGTATTAAACTGTGCTAGCAAATATTGCAATTTCTGTGAAGTTGTGATACTGCAATTTAAAGTGGGATTAAATAAATCTGGACTTTTAGCTGAGCGGCCAAAATATACGCTTTTCGGACTCCATATTGGCCCACATTTAACTACGAGACATGTAACAAATAATTTTCGCAAAAGCACCTTTATAGGCCACAGAAACCATCGAGAAACCACACATTATTACTTGAATAAAATGGATAACAGCTCTTCGAACAAGAAACTAAGCAGGAAACGATGGAAATGAGCAAAAAAATCGAATCCAGTTCAGTAGAATGAAAAATAAAAATGCAGACATAAGATTAAACAAAGAACTTCTTGTCCAGATAAGACTCAGGCTCTACGTGCAATAAATTAAGGCATAATACCTGCATTTACGCATTTATCTTAATAAAATCTCTAAATGTAAAATCAGACTATTCCAGACAGTAAGCATTTTTAATAAAACGCACATACACCCTAACGAAGCATGCGGATTGTTAACCTTAACAAAACTAAACGCATGAACAGGAAACGTTCATTTGCATAGTGCATTTTCGACGAAAACCTGTTCGTACATGCCCACATTGAAGTCGCGAACTTTACCACAGACACTGTTAAACCCATCCGTGCAGGAATTAATGTAGAAAATAGGTACACATTTGCTCAGTTGCTCAGAAATTTTATGCATTGTGAAATTGATCGCCACAAGCACAGTGCGTATAACAAAAAGACGTCCTTACATTTATACAACAAATTCTTCACTGCCGGAAAGCCAGATAGACGCATATCCATGCGATAAAATTACCCGCATACATCCGTTTGCTCGGGAATTTTAGGACATACTGGATATATAAAATAGATAGAAAACTGACGGATTTGACATACAAAATATGAGCCTATCCAAAATAAAATTGCAAATTTTTATCTCAGCAACGACAAATGGACGTCCATACAAGCAGTGGAACAAGAAACGCGCATGTATGTTGGAATTATAGCAACATATTGAAACATATCATTTGAACCAAAAACTATTTTAACGTTTACGAAAAAAATACAGGCGTACATGTAAACTGCAATTTCTTCAGACAAACTATTTTTCATACATAATACCGATCAGAAGAAGATCTTTTACTCGGACTTTTTTTTTTTTAAATGTGGCAGTCGAACAAGAAACGGGCATGCATGTTGGAATTATAGCGACATATTAAAACACATCATTTGAAACAAAAAATATTTAACGTTTACGAAAAAAATACAGGCGTACATGTAAACTGCAACTTCTTAAGACAAACTATTTTTCATACATAATACTGATCAGAAGACGATCTTTTACCCAGGCGTTTTTTTTTACTTCAAATATGGCATTAAAAATCAATATTACAGAAGTATAAATTGAATAAGAAAAAAAGAAAGGCTCAGGAAATCTCTCATTGAAAAATTCAAGCAAAACTATGTTGAAAATATATATATAACATAAACAGAAAAAGTTACAAAATACCTTAGCAAATCCTTTTCCAGCATTGCTTATTCTTCATCCGAGAGAAGCCGAAGACTCGTTCACACGATAAGCTAAACACAAAAAGCACATTTCAGTGGAAATTGTTGCCCAAGGGGAAAACTTCATTAGAGCATTGAAACCTAAAAAAATCCATGCACACAGAAAATTCTTCATCTTAAAAATCTTCTATTCAAAATACAAAGCATTTAACAGTCCTCTGTCGAAAAAATTGAAAAAAAAATGCAAAACATACCTATTCTTCATCTTAAAAATCTTCCATGCAAAATACGATGCATTTAACAGTCCTCTGTCAAAAAAGAATTGAAAAAAAAAAGCAAAAATTACGTATTCTTCATCTTAAAAATCTTTCGAAAAAATTGGAAAGAAAAATCCAAAAAATACATTTTCTTCAATCTTCATCTTCAAATCTTCCATGCAAAAATACGAAGCATTTAACAGTCCTCTGTCAAAAATATTGAAAATAAAAATGCAAAATATACCTATTCTTCATCTTAAAAGTCTTCCATGTAAAATACGAAGCATTTAACAGTCCTCTTTCAAACAAATTAAAAGAAAAATGCAAAAAATACCTTCAACTAAAATTGAGCTCTGCAAATCCATCTTCATCTCAAACACGTGCTTTAACAACGCTCGAAGCATGGTGCATCTTATCTCACTGATTCATTTTCAGAACAATACAAAAGACATGACTTGAGCCCTCTTTTCACCACGGCAGTAAACACAAATTTTAACCCCTCAGCAAACAAAAACAGTTTTATCGACGAGTAGGTAGTAGCCTGCCTTCTTTTTCAACCCTCACGCGCCATCATTGATCTGCCGGGTTTATTTTTTTTATTAAGTTAAATCGGCGGCGAATATTCAAAAACATTTTATTAGATTATGGAAACCTCTGCTGACGTGTCAGAGCCTTGTCACGTCTTCACTCTGAAATAACACTATTCTATTGCAACTCGAAGCTGAGCTGTCAGATCGCTGATGTACTCTAGGTAGGTCCCACGTCTGCCACTTTGTACTTGACGATCTCTGTTATATCATTCTCGCTGTGAAGGAGAACATGTCCCGACGATCGCGCCGATGAAGCAGAAGCTCCTAGCGACTGTTCGATAAATGAAGAAAGATCATTGTTGGATAAGAAGAGCAAAATTCCCTTAACAGGCTCAAATAATTGCAGTAAAAATAAGCATTTTTCCTTATTAATTTTTCTGGCGGTAAGTAACGGACAATTCAAATCATATCTGGGAGATGCATTGAGAAATCGTGACGGGGAAGCGAATATTCGGTAGATTGATTGGCATCGAACGACAAACATGGGTGAGTGGTCTTTGTCAAGTACCACACATTTGATTGCGAGATCAGGTGGTCCCGCACCCGTGACTCCAGACTCTTTATTTGGGCATGGAGGTGCCGTTAGTTGACACAAAAATGCCGTTGTTGGGCAAGTAACGGAAAACGGCGAGCGACCTGCTGAGACTTTCGAGCTTGGCGATGGTAGAACGTTGGGAAGCACGAGCGTTAACTGGCTTGGGGTAAGTACGGGATGGGCACCTTCGTGTGCAATAGGTATGTCGAATATATAGGCTAATAGTTTAATTTGTGTCAATTTTGGTTATAATTATTCTGAAATCTTTACTGGTTCATGTTATATAAAATAATGTTTTGATCTCCTTATTAATTTTGTAAAGCAAAAATAAAAGTTGTTACTCACAATGCAAGAAAGAAGAGAGTATTGACAGATTTAAATGAGTAGATACATTTGCTACAAATATTTGTATTGCAATTAATATTTGAATAAAGTGGGAGAAAATTTGTTGAACATATTAACTGTATTTTATTTGATGGATATAAAATCCAAGATTCATATGGATATGAATCCTTGTTGAATATAAATGTTCTAAGAATCCCAAAGAGTATAGTGCAGCAAATATGGGAAAAGGTATGGATGAAAAAAGAGCTCCAAGTTTGCCTAACACAAATATTCAATGAAAAATATGACATGGCATCCCTCTATCCTTGGTGGATTTCTCAACTTCCAGCATGTTATCTAAAAACACTACAATGATAAGTGCCACTGTTGGTGGGAATTAAATTGCAGTCAAGAGAAAACAAATTAGAACGACAAACTAATCTCATCTTAAGCCATGAACATCTAAACCTTTGAAACCAAAATGATATTGTTGAATTGGTGCCTTCTCAACTTACCCATCATGCTTTTGTATTAACAGGTCCATACTGAGATGTAGCATAAAAGTCATTGAAATATTAAGGAATGGAAAGGTTGAGAAAGAAGGAAACTCCAATGATAAACATATTTGGCAGGGAATTCATGTTGTTTAAACAACAAAATTAGAATTCTTGAAAGGCTGCAAAGTTGTGCCTGTGATGTTAAATGGATTTGTTTATATAAACATACCAACAAACCCAAAGAGAACACAATGTAGTGCAACAAAGAATGGAAAAGCTATCAATGCAAAAAGAGGTTCAAACTTACCTAAGATAAATATTTCACGAAAAATATGATACTGCAACTGAATAGAAAAATTTATCTTACAAATTTGCACAACAAGCACAACCTATGAACTGGATTCTAATTTTGCAAAAAAATCAAAAATCAAAAGTACACAATAGAATCTAATTTTGTGGAAAATGAGCAAATTGGTGAGTAATTTTTTTTTTTTCTCACTTAAAATTTAAAACAAGTGGCCTTGTGAAAATTAAAATTGGGAAACAATATCTTCAGAAAATTGTAAAGAAGGTTCACGAATTTCTCAAGTAACTTACCATGTCATACCACATGTATGGAGAATCCATTGGATGCTGATTTGAAGCGAACTCCATTGAATGGATACATAGCATACTGTTGAAACCAATAGCATAACCGTATGCATACTTCCCATCAACTATCAAGAAAAGATTAGAAAGAGTTATAAGTATGAACAGTGATGAAAAGTTTAGTAAGCAACATTCATAGT
>VDFB02000002.1:72175463-72197503 GCA_007258455.2 Sequoia sempervirens | reverse complement strand
TCCTTCACACTTGCACCTTGTGCGGCAATTCTTCCTCTATTAGGTTCCTTTTCCTCAGTCACCAGGGCTCTCCTAATCACTAGGGCTTCTCCCCTTTCAGCATCATCTGAATGTTTAGATTGGGCCTCCTCATCTGCATGCGCAACCCTTCCACGACCTTCTAGCCTTTTGTCTACCCTTCCTTGGTGTTGTGGACATTCATAGGCTTGATGCCCTTCTTCACCACACTAAAAACACGTTCCCCTGAAACCACCTCTTCTAGATCCTTGTCCATATCTCCCTTGTCCTCTACCTCTTTGATCACCACTATTTTGATCACGAGGTCGGTAGAATTTGTCATTTCTTTGGCTTCGGCTAGTACCCACATCTTCACTTTTTTTTTCATCATCATTTTGGCTTCCTGAAGGTCTTCCATTGCCCCTTCTGCTTTGACCTCCTCATCCTTTTTGCTTTCCATCAAATCTTTTGTTCAGCTTCTCTTCCACTTTCAGAGCAAACTGATATGCATCCTCAATGGTGGTCATTCTGACTAGGCTTAACTCCTTCTAAATGCTCGATTGTAACCCATTAAGATATCGGGTTACCTTCTCCTTATTAGCCTTTGTGTGACCTGTTCTGATGATTATCTTGTGAAAATCTTTAGTATATTCTTTCACAGATATGCTTCCTTGATTCAACCCTTGCAATTTTTTCAACACATCTAACTCGTAGTCCACTGGTATGAACTGCTTCTTCAGTTTCTCTACCATGCGATCCCATCTGGTGATCTTGACTTTTCCTCTTCGATTGCTTTCCAACTGGACCTCTTTCCACCAAATACTGGCATGGCCCTTTAGCTTCATTTTTGCAAACTTAACTCGATCTAGGTCCTCTATTTCCTCATACTCAAAATATTCTTCTAGCTCGTTGATCAAATCGATTAACTCTTCCAGGTTCAGACTTCCCGAATAACTGGGGACTTCTGCTCTAGGTCTTTTTCCAATCTTTGAAATGGCCCTTATTAGCCGCATTTGGTATTGATCAATTGCTTCTTCTTCATCTTCTAAATTTGAACCTTCTTCCTCTCCTTCATCCTCACTTTCCTCCCTCAGGTTTAACCCTCTTCTCAACTGCTCTTATAATGCATCAACCTGTCTCTGGAGGGCTGCCAGTGCATCTCTTCCACCAACATTTCTGCCACCTCGACCACCTCTGGCACCACCATTCCTACCAGGCATCACTCTTGGAGGCATCTTTCTTGACCTCAACCCACAACCATGGTCCTGGTGCGAACTGCCTCACAATCGGCGATCTGTCCACACGCTCAAGAAAACCTCGCTCTGATACCACTTGATGAGGGCACAACCCGAGACACATAAAATAGCCCATAAAATAGAGAATAATTTTATTATTCAAAAAATGGAGCTTCTTACATGCAAAAGATCTCAAATCCCCAAGTTCTACAACACATGCAAGTTACAGACAGCTACAGAATAACCCTTTTGCAATATGCGAGCTTGTCCTCAAAAAGTTACCCAAAAATTAGAAAAACCCGCCCATAAATAGAGCTCCTCATTAGTTTGGAGCCAAAACAACATTCAAATTGAGTTTAGGTGGTTTGGCGCCGAAAATTTACAACATGAAGTTCAAATTTCAAAAGAGCATTTGCAATGGTATCTTCTAGAAAGTGAGCCAACTTCCCGGGGCCATAACTTTTGATCCGGGGCTCCGATTCACGAACTGTTTGAACTGTTGGAAAGGTATCGAAGTCAAGAAAACACTTAAAATTTGCTACAGTGATTTCAACAAGTTTTGAGGCCATTCCAGAAGCTCTAAGTGCCCCAAATCGAACTCAGAAGATTTTCAGGTGCAAATCTGGGAAACTAAAACTGTAATATCTTTCAACCCAGGAATAGAAAATAAAAACCGTAAATTGGGAATTTCATTATGGTGAAAAGGGTATCCAAAAATGTAAAAACATATGAAAAATGATAAACTTGAAATTTAACTATTTTTGGGTGATGCAAGATTACCCTTACACCATTGGATGCTCCTGCATCAAAAATAGCAAAAAAAATGGTGATCAATGGTTCTTATAAAGAACAACATTTCTTTATAAAGAATGACATTTCTTAGTTATAAAAATCTAAGGTTCAATTAAATTACAACTAACGTTAAGAAAGATGAAAAATGGAACCGCTGAGATAGAGTACACCTCTAAAATCCCATGAACAACATTATGGTATTGAGAAACACAAATAATGCAAATCTTCAGATGACGAAGAGGTGAAAACTATTATTTCCTTCAATGTCGATGACTTCAAATAACATAAATCTTCAGATGGTGGAGGCGTGTAAATTGTTATTGCCTCGCAACACCAGAAGCTTTGCCTATGCTCTTTCTAGTGTCGTGTTGTCCAAGATGTGGAGAAGCAGTAACCAAGAGCGGCAGGAAAAGTAGCAAAAAAGGTGAAAAATAGTAGAAAAAAGGGCAAAAAATGATGAATGATTGAGATTCATTACATCGCAGTCCATGGCCCATCAGTCAAGTTGTGTCATTCGCCATAAAAAGTGGTTGCAAAACTTGAGCATGGGGATGCCTTCAGCGTAATAAAAGATATTTGATAGTAGTGTTTTTAATCAAATTTACTTATTTGGAGTAGTTGAAGATGATTTAATAATGGTGATAATATCTAATATTTTTAATAATATAGTTTAGTAGATGTGACTTTAAAATTGTTAGTTTGATCATGAGTATTCATAATTGAATGAAATATATTTTTAAGAAAAGGAATACGCTTCCTAGTCCTAAAACACTTCTTCGAACCGGTCTCCCCTATTCTGCCAATGCAGCACTATAGTACTCCATAAAGGTATAGAATAGAGGACAATCTCGTTGACAAGTGCTAGAAAGGGGTTATTCCTTCGTTCGGCTTGCCCTACTACTCTATACTTGATCCCACAAGTTTTTTCAAAGCCAACAATATCACAGTCAAAAGCATAGGTGGAGACAATCATTGTTCATATAAAAATCCAATATTGTAGAAAGTCATGTAATACCATACCAATATACCACTAAAACATAACTTAGTGCACAACTATTATAACTTAGTTCACTATTATTGGTCTACATTTTCTAGAGTCTTTTTGGAAACCTAAACAAAAAACATGTTTTTTTTGTTTGTATTGATAATGCATGTTACAAAGAGAATACAGTATTAAACTACCAAAAAATACTTGCAACCACAAAACAGTTGAAGCAAAAACTACCACAACAGTAAAAAAATACAACAAAAAACATGTTGATCTAGCATTGCTATAGCTCAACAAAAACCATGTTGATCTAGCATCATATTTGATGGTGTGAATTTGAAACCTTAATTATAAGAAGGACCTTGCCAAATAAGTTGTCCTAAACAATTGAAAGTGATTTAAAATCACCACATAAAATTTAAAATGTGTTTATAAATCCATGATTGAAAATATTCATTTAAAAATGAAAAATTAAATTAATAAAAAAACCTTGTACTTTTTAAGAAATAAATTTAATTTAAAAGAAAAAGAAAAAAAATTAAAAAAATGAATAACAATAAAATAGATTATTTAAAGATTTCAAAATTTTGTATTAATTTTCTTGATATATCTTTACAAAGTATTAGTTAAGTTTTTCTTCTTTTTCTAATGAGTCTCACTTTCTCTACAAGAATTCACTTATAATTTAATATAAATGAACCCCCATCCTCTTGTTCCCTTTCACATTATCAAATAACTAATTTAAATATTGGTTTTCCAACATTTTGGGTTTATGATTACATTCTTTATCTTTTTGTTTTCATATGATGAGAATTTATTTCCCTTTGATGACTCTTTGTTTAAATATGATGACTCTAGATGTTTCTATTTGGTCACTCTTAACTTCCAAATGGTGGGCTTTTTCATTTCATTAAATGACACAAGTACATAGAATTCTCTAAATTTGATTATTTATTATGTGCTAACACATGGTTTTATAAGCTGCAATTGTCCAACATGTTTGTTTTGCAATCTTCATTTGAGGAGAAACCCCTTACTCAAATATGATGATTGTATGATTTATGTATCTTCCAAATAATTTACTTCTACATTTAATCAATGTATTTACTTTAGCTACATTATAGCATGTGGTGACATAAGTTTGCTAAAATGATGGCGAAACATAGGGATAAAATTTGCACTCTTTCTAACTTCCATGATTATTTTTTTCATTATTGAAACTCTTATTTCTTCTTTTCTTTAGAAATAGTGATGCTCTCACTATATTGTGCTCTTGACTTCTTAAGAAAAGAGCACATTATGATAAGTGAATACACAAAATTTATTTTATTGTCCTTAAGTAATCTAAAAGACTTAAAAAAAGATCTAGCACGCTCCTATGCAATCCCTCATTCTCCCTTATCTTAGACACAAGTTATTTGTTAAGCACTCCTTTAAATTCAACAAGACTCTCCCTAGTTTCATGCTTCTAACTTTACTTTCATTTCAATTGTTTTATTTCAATTATTTACTTTATGTATATTCATGTATTTTAAATTTTTATGTTTGTAGTTTTATTTTTGTGGTTCGCCCACAATGATATGGAAGATTATATGATTATATATGTCCATCATCCTCTCACAATTAAACAATCTCTACCACTTTTGTAGTATAATCATAATTGTTGTTTTCTATCAAATTTTAATAACTATAATTAAATTTGATGCTACTCTTCATCTGGAGTCTAGTATCTAAATAAATTTTTGAACTAGGAACATTATGTCTTATTTATTTTATCTACTATAAATCCATTACAATTTCCAATATCTAAAGAAAAGCATAGTATTATTGCCTAAAACATGAATACAACTTTATACATTTAGATAAGACAAAATTTATTTTTGTTCTTATCTAGAAATCTTAAAGGAATGGATTCGTTAGTATATTTGTAAGTAGGTTGGTTCATATTTGTAAATGATGTTTTGATGTTGGAAAATGTTCTTGTATGTAATTATTTTTAGTTTTGGTTGTTCAAGAAATAGTATTGAAGTGTTTACATATAGTACTGTATTTTAAATGAGAACTTCTTGAAAATATAGTTCTACCTTAATGTCTAATCAACTAGTTGATGAGTGAAAGAAGGGACATTCTAATTAATCCTTTTTATGCTCTAAAAGACTTTATTATATGATAATTAACTACGTGGTTGTAGACTTTGTGCTTAAATCTTTGATTAATGACGTGTTACATTTAAATAATTAGAGTATATATGAGAAATGGTATTTTGCAGTAAATGTCTTACTTTTGAATGATTATTAATGATGATTAATGCAAGTTGAAATCTTTTGTTGTCTTAAATACATCCTATCCTCGAGGATTTTGTTTGATTGATTGAAGCGATTTTATTATGAGGTGGAAATGTTAAACTTCCTCTTTAAAAGCTTTGAATCTATCTTGCTCCTGAATCGCTCTAGTTGGCTCTTGATGAATGTTTCCAAATTGACTTCTTTAGTTGATTTGAGAACTTTCTATTCAGTTACTTTCACATGACAGATTTCTTTATGACACTTTTAGTTTTGTTCTAGTTTTGTTGGAACCATTTGCATATTGGTGGGTTGCGATATATTTTGTATTCAAATAAGTGGATATTCCTATATATATCCACCCTTGTATTAGTTTAGGAGTTAGTTAATATTTTCACTTTAACATTGTAATTTGGAATTATCTGCACTTTTGTACTACCTACCTATTTAGGCCAATTGGAATGAAAATAAGGAGTTAATTTGAATCTTGGTGTTTAAAGTCCCACCAAAGGAAGAGCAGGTCCCACTCAACCAAAGCAGGTGACTTGTGTTATTTTTGTTGATTCAATTTATTTTTGCATTTGTTCATCTCAGTTGGAAAATAGGAAGTTAGATTTTTGATTAATTATTGTTAGTAACTATGAATGCTTATATTCTTAGATTAAGTTCATGGAATCCTTAGAATAATTCATTTTTCTTTACTGTAGAGTTATATTTACTCAGTTACTATAGGTTTAATTGTTGTTCATAAATTAGATTCAATGGTTATTATAAATTGCATAGTATAATGGAGAAGACTATAATGACATACAAAATGATGAAACTAAAGCTCATTTGAAGTGTTAATGGAAGATAGTGTTAATTATTTCTAGATTAAATTTTCTTTTCTAAAAAAGTATTTAGATTCTTTTCTACAAATGTAATTACAAGTACATTTCCATTCAAGTTCTAGCTTAATTAAAGATTTAATTTTATTAGCTTAAATACTTCCATGGATCCATTACAAATAAGTCAAGTGAAGTTTGAACTGAGTTATTAGAGTTTGGATAATTTTTAATTAAGAGATAGATTAGAATTAAGTCTTTAGAATTACTTAGAATCCTGTTGTTAAGATTGGCTATTGAGAGCTCCTTATAGCTCCTGACAGCTCTTGACAAAGCTAAACCACGACCTAAAAGTCACTATTTTTAGTGTAAACCCCCCCAAAACTCTATGACAACCATCCTTATCACATACAGCTCGAAGACACACCCAGTTTGATAAATTGATAAATTAAATGATGCAAGTTGTGACATCAACAACCTTGCCCATCAATTTTGGCATCATTGCCAAGGAATAAAAGATCTAGCTATTGTAGTTTGAGGGCTTACTCTTGATAAGGAGAAAATTTAATTATGGATGAGCCAAGTTAGAGACCATATATGAAGGTTTCTTCCACGGAACATTGACTTTGATCAACAACAATATATACAACAATATCATTTTGAAGATCAAGAGGATAACCAAGAGAATCAAATAGAAGATTAGGAAAATTTCCAAGGTCCTTTTCAAGGGGAACATTTAGAAGAAGGAAGAATGGGAGACCAACCAAGAAATAATAGGAAATTTTCCTATCCTATCAATTTAAACAAAGAGGATGATGAGCCTCCTATGAAAAATACCTCACCTTCACTTTTACCTACCGTTAGGGGAATTTTTTTTAAGATCCTGAATAATTTCTCTTTGCGTTTAAGGTATTATGTCAAACCTATGACTATACAATTGATAACCAAAAGTTAAAATTGTTTCCCTCTACCTTAAAAGAATTATCCTTACGTTGGTTTATGCGTTTAGCTGTTGGATTAATCTCAACTTGGCAAGAAATGGAAACTACATATTCTTGGACAAATATCAAGATTAAATTGTCAAGTAACAAATACAAAAGAGGAATTGTTTCAGATGAGATAGATAGAAGATGAAAGCCTGGAGGATTATTCTGATAGATTTCAGTTTGTTCATAACATATGTGGTAATAGTTTAGACAATGAGATTAGTAAAAAATTCCTTCTGAAAGGAATTGATGATGAATCAAGGGAATCTTTGAATCTTGTGGGAAAAGGGGACATCAATAAACTTTCTTTGGAGGAAATTATTGAGATATCTAGAAACTACCATAGAACTAGAGTAGGGACTAGAAACGCCCGAAGAAAAAAGTTCTTACTCCTGATGTATTTCAAGTCATGGAAGAACTTGCAAATTTCAAAACTAAGTTACTCATTTATTTTAACAAGCAAGGAGATAAAAAGAAAAATGAGCCTTTATATATTTATTGCACCAAATGTAGAGGTAAACATTTGTTGAGAGAGTGTCCATTATATCAAGTTAATCTCTGTGAAATCTATGAAAAACATCGTACAACAAGTTCTTTTAACCTTCTACTTGGAATTAAGAATCATTTGGAGAAGCAACCTAAAGTAGAGGAAAAACTTAACTGTGTTGGATAGAGATCCCAAAACCTAGGATATAATGTGAATCAAGGGCAATATGGCCCTCGAGCCAATCAAAATCAAAATCCTTGGCCAAATTCAAGCCAATGGACTCCTCCTACCAATCACAACCACCACCTACATTTTGGGGTCAACGTGAATGGATGAATCCTTAATGGAATCAACCACAGTGGCAATAAAATCAATCTCAATGGAAACAAAATCAATCTTAGTGGCAGTAAAGGGTGAAGCCACAATAGTGGTTTACAATTCAAGTGAGGAAGGAAAACTCACAAAAAATGACCCCATGGAAAAAAAAACTTGATTTTAGGGGTTCATACGAACCTATTGGTTCGAGCAAACCCATAAGGGGTTCAAGAGAACCCTTTTGATGCTTTCCCACCCAAAAATAAAAGAAGACCCCTTATGGAAGGGGGGTTCGCTCGAACCCCCTTACCCCTCATCCCCTTCCTAAGACACAAAAAATCTAATTTTTTACATTTCGGAGCTCGAGTTAAGGATGAAAATGGAGGAGTCTTCACAAACCCAATTGGAATTAGGTACTCCTTAGAACGAGCTATTCAACGAATATAATTTTAATGTGTTTTGGTTTTATTATGTTTTTTTTTAGTTTTATTAAACATAGGTTTTTCATCGAAAATGAAGGTCTATGTTCAACACATGTGGAAAAATAGCAGATTATAATTTTTTTTGAAAAATATGAGTGTACCAAACATTGAAGTACTTGATCCAACAAAAAAAAATTGAATAAATTTTGATAAATACAAAAAAAGTTATGTGTTATACGGTTGCACTATGTCTAAATTGTAATTGTTTTGACTTCAAAACTTGATTAAATAAAAAATATTCAATAAAAAACTATCTAACCAAGTGGAAGTGCTAGATATCAGAGTTACAAATCTAAATTCAAAATAATTAGAATTTTATCCTATATGGAAAAAAGTTATGCATTATATAGTGTGCGTCACTTTTTAAAAATGTTGTTTTATGAAAAAACCAGTTTTCATGAGAGATGGAAATAGAAGTGCAATTTGATTCCAAAAATTTTGAAAAAAATATTTTTAGAATCTACTAACAAAATGTGATGAGACTCTAGTTTGCATCATCTTCAAATTCCTCACGGTTTAGCCACTATAGGTGCCTGAATGTGAAGATTTAGTTTAAAAAAATAATTTCAATGTCTAGTTTGGCCAAAAATTGTAAACCGTTATTGTGGGATCACCCCAAAATCAAACGCAATTTCAACCATGGAAAAATAGGGACCAAGATGTCCTTGGGGACAATCATCTCCATTGATCACTAGCCCTAATCCTCCAAATGAATATGTAAACCAGCCTCAGTTGCCAGCACAACCTATTTCAAACCCAAAAAACAACCGTAATGATGCCAATTCTCCTACTATGAATGTGATACATGCAAATATATTTAGCTGAGAAATTGAAATGTTCCATTTATACCAAACGTTAGAGAACAAGAAAATGAGAAAGAAAAGGAGGATCCACATGGAATCCAAAACTCTAATGATGAACAAAAAGTTGAATAGGCACCTTATCCTAAGCGTTTGGAAATAGAACAAGTCACTCCTGACGGATCCCAACCAAATTTAATGAATGTGGTAGATTCCCAACTTGTTCGTGAGTTGAAAAAGATTAATATTGAAATACCATTATTATAGGCTATTAAGGACATACCCAAAATAAATCAATTGGTTAAGTCTCTCTGCATGAAAACTCCTGGTAGGAAGAAGAAATTACCTCCTACAATACAAATAGGGACCAAACTATCTGATGCCTTATCAGGAAGATTACTTCCTCAAAAGTATGATGATCATGGTAGTCCTATAATAACTCTGAACATTGGAGGAATAGAGATAAATAATGTCCTAATTGATTTAGCAGCAGCCATCAATGTTATCACTGCAGACACAGTTGAGATGTTGGGTATGACAAAGGTTCAACCCACCACAATTGTTTTACAGTTGGTAGATAAATCTACTTCCAAACCTAAAGGTGTTCATGAAGATATCATGGTTACCATTGATACATGGGACTACCCAGTTGAGTTTTTGGTTCTTAAGGCTAGAAAGAAAGATTCTGGTTATCCAATTATCTTGGATAGTCCATGGATAGCTACTACTACAACATTAATAGATTATAGATCTGTAAGTATGATAATTTCTAATGGTAAAAAATAGAAAGAATTATCACTTTTTCCTCTAGCGCAACCATCATTTCAATGTAATACCCAACTTTGGGTTTATGAGGATTTGGAATCAAAAGGTTATGGTATTGTAAATTTGGCTATGGTTACCTTAGTTGAACATGATAAAGAGTCTAAGGACCAAGATCTTGAATCTGAAGAGAAGAACTATCAAGGGATGTTGCATCAACAAAGTTCACCTCCATGTCCCTTGAATACACTTGTTGGAGATCCATGGGAATTTGAGAAGAAGAACTATCAGCGGATGTTGCATCAACAAAGTTTTCCTCCATGTCCCTTGAATATGCTTGTTGGAGATCCAAAGGATTCTAAGAACAAGAAAAAAGAAATTATAGTAGTAGGGGATACACCTCTTTTATTAATTCATCCTTGACCTCTTCTCAAGAAAAGGAGTTGAAACAAACTTTAGAAAAACATATCGAAGCATTTTCTTGGGAGTACAAGGATATGAGAGGAATTCACCCTTCTATATGTACTCATCATATATATACTGAGGATGTAAAACTAGTAAGACAAGGACAAAGAAGAATTAATCCTGTTCTTCATGATTATGTTAAACAAGAAATAGAAAAACTACTAAAAGTAGGGTTTATTTATCTAATATCTAATAGTCAATGGATTTTCCCATTGGTTATTGTTCCTATAAAGAATGAAAACTAGCGTGTGTGTATAGATTTTAGAGAATTAAACAAAGCTACCAAAATAGATTAAATTACATTGCCATTCATTGATCAAGTGCTTGATAGCCTAGTTGATAGTAGTTATTTCTCTTTCCTTGATGGCATTAGCGGATACAATCAGATCTAAGTGGCTCCTGAGAACTAGGATAAGACTAATTTTACATGTCCTTGGGGTACATTTTCTTACACAGTTCTACCATTTGGGTTATGCAATGCACCAACCACTTTTCAAAGAGATGTGTTGGCTATATTTGTTGATTTAACTACTCCATTTGTCAAAGTATAGATGGATGACTTCATTGTACATGCACAAATGTTTGAGCAAGCACTTAAAAGCTTGGATAAAGTTCTACAAAGATGTAAAGACCATAGGCTATCCTTGAATCATGAAAAGTGTTCCCTGATGATGATAGAAGGTATTGTGCTGGGACACCACATCTCAAAAGAGGGGATATAAGTTGACCCCAACAAAATTGAAATTATTCAAAAGATTAGAACCCCTATAACTCAAATTGGCATTTGTAGTTTTCTTGGGCATGCTGGTTACTATAGAAGATTTATTGAGGGATTTAGTAAAATTGTTGAACCTTTATTTGCATTGCTTAAGAAAGATGCAAAGTTTCTTTGGACAAGTGATTGTCAAAAATAATTTGATATATTTAAACATGGCTTAACTACTTCACCAATTATCAAGGAACCTATTTGGGAAGTTCCATTTCACATCCATGCTAATGCATCTAACTATGATATTGGTGCAGTATTGGGACAAAAAGATGAAAATGAAGCAATGCATGCAATTTATTATATTAGCAAAAACTTGAATCCTACTAAAAGGAACTATACAACCGCTGAGAAAGATTTCTTAGTAGTAATTTATGCAATCAATAAATTTAGGCATTATATTACTGGTTACAAGGTATTTGTTCATACAAACCATACTACAGTTAAATATTTGATGAATAAAGCTATTGTAGGATGATGAATCATAAGATGGTTATTGTCGTTATAGGAGTTTGATATAAAAATTGTTGATAAGCCTAGTACAGACAATGTTGTTGATTTCCTTTCTAGAATTGTTTTAGAGGGTAATCAAGAGCTAGTGGATGATACATTCCTAGATGAACACTTATTTGCAATGTCAATTCATCCACCATGGTTTGTTGATCTTGAAAATTACTTGGTAATAGGGAAGTGCCCAAATTATTTCAATCCTAAACAAAAGAAGAGGTTAATTCATGAAAGCTTCCTCTAGATTTCAATGGATAAATAGTTTATTATTTAAAATGTGTACTGACCATGTTCTTTGCAAATGTGTTGTTGAAATAGACATAACTTATGATGTCATATATGCTTGCCATCATGAGCCAGAAGGAGGACATTACTTAGTAGTCAGAACCGTTCATGAAATCTTGGGAGCTGGTTATTTTTAGCCATCTATGACAAAAGATGTTTCATTCTTTTTAAAGCATTGTGATGAATGTCAACGCATGGGTAAAACTATGCCAACAATAGAGATGCCATTACAACCTCAATTAGCTTTCAAACCATTTGAAAAATGGGGAATTGATTTTTTGGGACCTATTGATCCACTTCTAGAGGACAATAGTTATAAACACCTAAATTTAGACACTAAATTTATCCAAATTTGTCCCCTTTCATCTAAGCATCCCCTTATTTGCATTAATTATGTAATATCACTATTATTTAATTAATATCCTTAATTTTTCCAAATCCCTAAGGTATTTAATTAATAAATAAATTCCTTATCTCTTTAATCCTCCTTTTCATCAAATGAATTAAATAAATATGACATTTATTTAATTCCTCACATATCACATCCCTTTCTTAATCCTAATTATTCTTCTAATCTCATCATTAGCGATGTGCACATGCCTAATCCTTGATTAGGATGTGTCACATCCTCAAACTTTTGCAAGTTGGCCCTCTAATCTCTCTTAGCCACCTAACCCTCCTCTAATCCTTCATTAACTAGCCTAATCAACCTCTCAAGGAATTTTTAAATATTTTTATTTTTCCAAGGAATATTAAATTCCTTTTTCTCTTCTCTAATGTGACTTTCACTTGTCACATCAAGCTACATGTGAACTCTTCCCCTTCTCCTGCTTGCCTCTAATATATTATTAGTTTGTCTAATTAGGTACTTGCACAACCTTAATCACTTAATTAGGTCAACCTAATCTCCATGTCATTTATGGAATGTGTCCTAAGTCAACCCTATTAAATGCTTTCTCCTTTTGGAGAAGGCACTCCATTCCAAAAATTCACATGTAATCCCCAAATGCATTCCAAAGAATTTAAAATTCTTTCTCTCATTCCCATGTGGATATTTGAGGAATTTTTAATTTTTCACATGTCCTCTCACCCACATGGGGACAAGGACCTCTTTAATGAGAAGATATTATTCCAATCCCAAGGTACTATGTAGTACCTCCATATCATGCACTCTCCTTCGAACTCATGTCCACATCATCCCTTTCAAGACACTTCACATGCCACATGTCAATATGTGAGGGCTTGTGAATTATCAACTCACCATAGCCCTACATCTTGGCTTTGTTGGCCTCATCCCAACCATCCATTCCTCTAGAGAATTTTAAATTCTCTATAAATACCCCCTCTTTTCACTCATTTTAGGGGGGAGATAATTATGCTAGCCAAACTCTTTCAAAATTTATACTTAGCCAAATTCTTGCATTTGCATCCACTTTTATCCATTTTCCATCCATATCACAATCCAAGCTTGTATCTTTTTCCATCAAGGGAGCATACACTACATCAAAGATTGAAGGGCCAACCAAAAGGACAACTCAACAAGGTAAAATGTTCCATTTTGTTTTGTTAAGTTTAGCATTTTCCCAATCTTGAGGTGTAGGGTGTTTATAGTTTTTGTTTGCACTCTTTTGTTTTTTGCTTGATTTTGAAAAGTATTTTTGCTTGTTCACATTTATGGCATGCCTTGTGGGACCCACAAATGCATCTATATCTTTCACATTTGCTATTTTTTTTACTTTTTGTAGGTGCAGGTTGTAGGGGGGTAGACTCGACCTGCAGAGGGGTGGACACGACCTTCTAGGGGTGGACCCGACCTCAAGGGGCAGACCTAACCTGACAGGCAAGAAGACTTGACCTCCCGAGGTGGACCTAACCTTGCCCAGGGGTGGACCTGCCCTCCACCGACTCTAGAAATTGGTTTTTCCAAATTTTTCACAAAGGGGCGGACCTGCCCTCTAGACGTGAAGACCTAACCTAATAGATAGGTGGACCTGCCCTCCAGACAGGGGGACCTACCCTCCAAATAGGTGGACTTTCCCTCTAGATAGGAAAACTTTCCCTTCTAAGACAAGTGGACCTGCCCTCTAGACAGACGGACCTGACTTAGACAACTTTTTTTAGAAGGTCAAAATTGAGTTTTAAGCATTTTTTTTACTTCCTAACATGTCTTGTTTGAGTCTGTGCAATCATTTAATCTACATTTGGCAAGCAATAAGGAGAGAAATAACTAACAAATTTTCCTTGCAGGGTTATCTATTTATCAATTACTACTTGTTGTTTTGGATAACTTAGGCACATAGTCTAACTAGGGGTGTCAATTAATCATGTTTTTGGTGCTTGTTGGTAAGCTATTTGACGTATCCAATCCCCTTGTTCCATTTGGTGATTCTGGGTGATGAGAAATCATAGCTTACCAAGTCCTTTTAGTCACCCTTTCTCCTTTCTTAGCGGGACCTTCTTGGCGATTACATCACCCCAAGGGATGATTCCAACCACGCGTACCGACATGGTATATAAAGGAGGGAAAGTGAAAGTTGTACCTCAATCCAAACATGTTGTAATTGGTGAAGCGTCGAGATGACATGAAGAGTTGGTCTGAGGCTCTAGTATTTCACTAAGGTTCCTGACTCATGCTTGTAATTGGTTGGTGTTCACGGTTTGGGCCTCACATATCAGGTATATATCAAGGACTCCTTAGCAACCATGCTCATCCTAGAATAAAAGACTTTATCAGCCATACCCATTCTACTAGTCTTAGGATTGTGATGTTTGAATTGTTTGAATTGTGCAAAACTAATGATTTTCTATTTAGCCATATCCTTTTGATTGATGTTTGTTATGTTTTGGGTCTTTTTCCCTAGTCATCTTTTCAAAATTCAAGTTTAAACCTCTCGACAAGTGGACCTGACCTGACAGACAAGTGGACCCACCCTCTAGACAGGTGAACCAACCCTCTGGACAGGCTGACCCGCCCTCCAGATAGGTGGACCTACCCTCTCGACATGCAGACTTGCCCTCCAGGGACGGACCTAACCCATCCTAGGGGTGGACTTGACCCTTCACCAGTCAGTTTTATCATTTGTTTCATCATTCTAGACACTCATTTCATTATTTTTTGCACTTGTTTCACTATTTCAATCACTCGTTTCCTTGTTCTGAGTGAACGTTCATCTATTTCACATTTTGATCATTTTTTTACAAATTCTGAGTAAATGTTTATCCATTTTGAATCGCCTTCAATCATTTCAAACTCTCATTCTGTCATTCTGATCTTTCATTTACTCATTTCAGGTAAACGTTCACCCATTTGGAACCTCGTTCTATCATTTCAAACTCTCGTTCACCCATTTTGATCAACCATTCACTCATTTTGAGTAATCTTTCATTCATTTCAAACCTTCTTCTCATTTTGAGAATCATTCATCCATTCTTAGCAGTCGTTTACTCCTTTCGAGTGGTTGTTCATCCCTCTTGATCATCCATTTACTCGTTTCAAGTAATCTTTCATCTATTCTGAACCTCTATCTCCTCATTTTGAGAGTCATTTGTCCATTTCGGGTCATTGTTCACTCATTCTGAGTAAACATACAACCATTCTGAACCTCCCTCTCATCATTTCAAGAGTTGTTCACCTGTTTCAAGTCATTGTTTACTCATTTTGATTACTCATTCATCTATTATGAGCACTCATTCACTCATTCTGAGTACTCGTTCATCTATTTCAAATCTTCCTCCCCTCATTTTGAGAGTCATTCATCTATGTCAAGCACTCCTCTATCCATTCTAAGCATCCGTCTACTTGTTTCATACACCTAAACGACTATTTTTTGACCATTTTTCACCCAAGGGTGGACTTGCCTTGTAGGGGTAGATCTGCCCCCTTGGACATGTAGACCTGCCCCCTCCATAGGCAGACCTTCCCCCCTGCACAGGCGAACTTGCCCTTGTATAGGGGGACCTACCCCTGTACAGGCGGACCTGCCCCCTACATAGGCGAACCTACCCCTACATAGGTAGACGGTCCCTATACATGCAGACCTGCCCCCTGCATAGGAAGACTTGCCCCTATATAGGTAGACCTACCCCCTGCACAGGCAAACATGCCCCTGCACAAGTGGACCTGCCCTTGTACAGGCGTATCTGCCCCCTGCACAGGTAGACCTACCTTTGTACAAGTGAACCTACCCTATAGGTGGACCTAACCCCTTGCATAGGTAGACCTGCCCTCCTGCATAGGCGGGCCTGCCCCCCTTGCACAAGGGGACCTAACCTAATCCAAGGGCAGACCCACCCTTCAAACAACATTTTCCACCCTCCATTTTGTCGTTTCGAGCACCCATTTGCCCACCATCAACACTTTTTTGAAAGTCATTGTTTCATCACCAAAATCACATAAGTGCTACTTGGAACATCATTAAAGTCCATATCCATCATCAAATCATCCATCCCAATCACCTAGACTTTGTTTCGAGAGTTTTGATTTTTATGCCAAAACTTCTAGAGGTCATAACTTTTGACTTGGGTTTTCATTTGAGCTGAAATATTACGGATGGTTGCATTATGAGGTGGCATGTTGATTCTCAAACAACCTTGAAAGGTGGGACCTCATTTAACTAGATTTTTGAGGCCTCAAACTTTCATCTTGACCCTCAAAATTGCAATTTAGTGTTTTTTCAGTTTTTAAAAATTATTTTTGGTAATAACTCAAAATGCATGTCTCAAATCTGGAATGTTAGTCGGCAATTCATCCTATCTTAGTTTTGGGTATTTTTTTTGGAAAAAATTGGACTCTCAAAAGTATGCCCGTCAAGTTTCCTAAAATGGAAAATTTTGAGAATTTTTAAAAATTGCCAAATCTAGAAAAAATTGATTGTGAACACCTTACATCCTTTAAACCTCTGAACTTGGTGTAGAATCAATCCCATCACATCATCCAATCATTCTAGGCTTCAATCCAATCCTAATCTGAGCTTTAATCTAATCCCAATATGAGCTTAACCAAAACCCTAATCTGAGCTTTAGTCCATCTGCAGTCAAGGTCTTTGGATATTGAAACAAATATTAAGATCCCTCCCTTCATCTTCTTCAATTTCATCCTATTCAACCTTTCGTCCATTCCACAAGTCAACCTCCTAATCTGAGCATTCATTCATTCATTTTGATTAATCGTTTACTCGTTTCAACCTTTCATCCATCTATTCTGAACATTCATTCTCTCTTTTTGATCATTCGTTTACTCGTTCTAAGTAAATGTTCATCTATTTCACATCTTGTTTCATCATTCCAAACTCCCATTCAGTTGTTTTGATCATTCATTTTGAGTAAACATTCATTTAGTTCAAACCTCCTTTCATCATTTTAAACTCTTGTTCTATTGTTCCAATCATTCGTTTACTCATTCCAAGTAAACATTCATCCATTTCAAACATCCTTTCATCATTTCAAATTCTTGCTATGTCATTTTGATCACTCCTTTACATGTTTTGAGTAAACATTCATCCATTTCAAACTCTCGTTCAATAGTCCTAATCAATCGTTTACTTGTTCTGAGTAATCTTTCATCTATTCCAAACCTTCATCTTCTCATTATGAGAATCATTCATCTATTGTGAGTAGTTGTTTACTCGTTCTGAGTAGTCATTCATCCATTTTGATCAATCATTTACTCATTTTGAGTATTCGTTCATCCATTTTTATCATTCGTTCCTCTAATAAAATCATCATTTTCCCCATCCAAATCCTCTAAACTTTGTTTCAAGTTATTATCCAAATTGACCTAAGGGTCTGATATGATTGTCATCATCAACATCTACTTACGATTGTCATCCATCCTAAGTCAATCACCATCATTGGCCCAGTCAATCCATTTTCAATCTCAAAGTGGATTCGGTGCCGCAATCATCCTTTTATCCTTTAACCCGATCAATCAGCATCCTAAGTCACCTGGGATAATCTCTAAATAGGGTTTAAAGTCCCTTTCATCATCCTATCTGATCCCTCAGTCTATCTTATCAATCATTGATTGATCTTATCCAATCCAATCCAATCACATCCCTATCCATTCACTTTCAACCCAATCAATCTACTCTCATCTTGAAGTAGATTCAGTGTCGTAATCATCCTTTGGTAATCAAATTCAATCGTCAGAATCAATTCCATTGTATCATCCAATCATTCTAATATGAGCTTTAATCCAATCTTGATCTAAGCTTCACCTAAATCCTGATTTGAGCTTTAGTCCATTCCCATCCTAAATCTTTGATCCATCCTCTTCATCCTTTCATCATCATGAATCCTTATCCTCCATTAATATTAGTCAAGGGAAACCCTAATTACGTTGACAACGATAACATAAGTCTTGTCGATCAAGAGGAATATGGCATAGATTCCCTTGACACTATCATTGCTAGTAAGTTTTCTCCACCCGCTTTCCAAAATCCAATCACCACTTCGAGTTATCCTGTTATGTCTTCATCCATGCCTAATCATGCTCCTTATGCTACCTTCGACAAGGGATATCCATCGTATCTATCATATCCTTCATCTATATCATCCTCTTATCCAACATCAGCATCCTCTTATCCTAGTTTACCATCACAATACCCCTATATCCTAATCCCCCATCCACATTCTCCTATCTCAATCCTTCATCCACATATACCCACTACCCTAATCTGCCATACCAATTTGCTCACCCTAATCCTACATTCACACCTTCCTATCCTAATCCAACATCCACACCAACCTATCCTAATCTAACATCCACATCTTCTTATCCTAATCCGACATCCACATCTCCCTATCTCAATCCGCCACCTCAATCTTCCCATCCTAATCCACGACCTGCATCCTCATGTCCTAATTCACCATCTCAATACCCCTATATTAACCCTTCATCTAATATTAATCCCCCATCGATTCTCGGTCCTACATCCAATCCCATTCCCCCATCTAATCCTAGTCCACCAATCCCTAGTCCTAATCCATCGCTAATCCATAATCCTTCATCCACTCCTACCACACCATCTCACCCTAGAGTATTCTAGTTTCTCAATATAGAAGTTCTCCAAGGATTTATATCAAAGAAGACATCCCCCACTCCACACCCCATCACCCACAGTCTTTGGTGACGAGACCCTTCTCCACCGAACACCTATCATTGATGATACCACCCCTAGCACCACTCAAACCACTGAAACTTTCACACCCTTTGAATCCACTAAGCCCCCATCTCCTATCATCACATCTACCAAATCCATTGAACACCCTCTTCCTACTCCAAGAGTTGTTGAACCCATCAACGAAACACAAGTCCAAGCCACTCTTCCCACTCCTAGTGATGACACACAAGTCCAAGCCAGTCTTCCCACTCCTAGTGATGACACACTAGTCCCATCCATTCCTCCCACTCCTAGTATGATCAAAATCCATTCCCTTGAGCTTCATGAATCCACTACCCCTCCATCTTTCCCACTTAAAGAGTCCCACCAATACTCTATTATCATGCCTCCCACACACGATGAGTCATGCCAAGAGCCTGATCCAAAGTATACCAACTATCCCATTCTCCAAATCAAGATCCCACCATCCCATCTAGTCCACTTCAAGATCACAGTCCCCCATCCATTCCACCCCATGATCCCCTTGTCATTGAAGATCCCATCATTCCATCTCCATCTCCATCACATGAGCCCACTACCACAAACCCAGATCCTATCCTATCCCCTAATCCCTCTCCTAATATGACCCATCCAAATGCTGCTATTCCATCATCTCCCTCTCATGATCCCCCATCATCGCCTAAAAATGCTACCCCAACACCTCTCACATATCCCCTTGGTACTCTCACATTCCTCCATGGTGGCCTCCTCGCATAAGAAAAACACACTGTATATACCACCCATCATCCTCCACCTAATAATGGACTCGCATCATGTTTTTATAATAACACAAATCCTATCATGCATCACATGCTCAAGAAAATAAACTATCAAGGAAAAGGTCTAGGCCTTCATGAGCAAGGTATTTTAGAGCTCATACAAGTCAAAGAACAAAGCTGCATGCAAGGTCTTGAACCTATTTCCAAAGACTCATAGTCTAAAGATGTTGGTACAACCTCTAGATGTCCTGAACGAGCCTCTTCCAAAAGAAATATAGGCTCTTTACATTTCTCCACTAGATCATATGCTTCCATCCCTCCTCCATCATATCACCTCAAAACAACTGCCCATATTCCTCCTTCATCTGCTCCATCCATTTTGGGTCCTTACATTTCTCCATCCACCATCTCCCATCCTTCATCTACTCCATCCATGTTGGATTCTTATGTCTCTCCACCCACTTCGTCTGCTTTGGGCCCCTATACCCTATAATCACCTCCTCCATCTCATCCTTTCATCCATCCAACACCTATCCATGTCATCCATCATAAACATCCCTCTCGCATGTCCCCTAATTAGGATCAACACATGCACATACCTACACATTCTCCATATACATGTAATCCTCATAATTTAACCTCCATTGCTCTACATCACCCATATCCTTGCACCCATCCCCTTGCTACTAAAAGAACTTTGGATGCTAAAGTAAAAATGAATAAATCCAAACATCCACATGAATCTAATGCTCCCCATGTCCCCTCTAAAAGACATGGTGAAGAGAAGAAAAATCTAAATCCAAATCAAATTTGTAGGCCACAAAGGCCCACCAAAGAAAAAAGATGCAATGCCATCAAATGAAAAATCTGTAAGAACATCCAAAGTTGCTAATCCAAATTCCAACCATACACTTCCTCCATCTCCTAAATCTGTTTTGGGTCCTTACGTTCCAAAATTCACTATCCCATCTCCTTCATTATCCTTGCATTCCCCATCCATTAATCCTCTTATCATTTCACATCCACCACCACATGTGCCAATGTTGGTCCTAAACTCACCACCCCATCATTCTATCCATACCCTTTCCAGCATCCCATCCATTACCCCACATATCTCCCCCATCAAATCCCTCTAATTCATCCTCTTGCATAATCCATTTATCCTAATAAGGTTGTACCAACATCCAACAGTCACTTCGAATATTGGCTCTTAACACCATATATGGAACTTGATGCTTGAGTCATTCATCCATCTCCTTATCGCATGTCTTCTAAATCCACTTATTCGCCTCCCTATCCTTATCCATCTCCTTCTGCATGCTATCCAAAAAGTCAAAAAATCCAAAAATGTAAAAAAAATCCAAAAAAGTTAGAAAAATAAAAAATAAAAAATAGTAAAGAGAAATAATCCATCCAATGGTGAAAAATTGGAAAACAAGCGTCTTGGATAAGTACCATGATGAAAACCTAGCAAACAAGCATCATGCGTAAATCCCCATCTACACTTGGGGGTAGCTTCCTGATATGCATTCCTTCCATTCGCTATTCTTCCTACTATGCTCCTAGCTATGCACCTGTCTTCCTCCTATACATTCTTTTCATTCATCCCCTCCATCCTACCTATCTTACACATCCTTCTTGGCATATCTCATTTATCCCAATCCTTCCATCCTCCTTTTGATCTTGATAATGATAGGGGGTATGTGCAAGATCATGATGGGCCAAACAGGCCCTTAAGTGGCAATGAAAATTCAAAAAAATCAGAGTTAGGCAACTTGACGTAAAAATTTGAATAAGTTATCTATATTATTTCAAAAACATGTAAGAATATAATCTGTGGGAAATTGAATGTAGTTTCTAAACTACTAGGTTTATAACAAAATCTATTTGGTGAAAATTTGAGATTTCAATGTAGTATTACTTAAATTTCAGGAAAAAAAGAAGAAGTAGGTGTCTATCTAACCACCCTAACCATAATAAAATGATAATTATTTTTTATGAGATTTTAGATATAAGTAGATGACTCATGTCCAGATGTGACACATATTTTTTTGTAATTTTTTTCCTAGTAAATAATTAATTATGAATTTTTTATTACAAATTTTAAAAAATATAAAAACTCGTATGTCTAACCACCTTAACTTAGTCAAAACCTCATGAAATTCCATTTTTTTTAATCCTATAGTAT
>VDFB02000002.1:72144216-72175363 GCA_007258455.2 Sequoia sempervirens | reverse complement strand
TATAATGGGGAGTAGTAGTCGTCGGAAGCATAAACTTAAGAGAAACCTTACAAAAGAACAAATTGAAGCATATAGACAAAAATATAAAGAGGGTCATAGGAAGAGAAGACAAGGTATGTTAAATATTTGTGAATCTGAGTCCTTTGGTTTTTCTAGTGAAGAGGAAATTGAATATGTAGAAGGTGAAAATGTTGAACATGATATTGAAATTGGGAATGAAAATGTTAAAATTGATACTCAAAATATTCAAGCTGAAAATGTTGGAATTGAAGATGTTGAACATGATATTCAAATTTGGAATGAAAATATTGAAATTGATAATGAAAATGTTCAAGGTAAAAATGTTGGATTCGAAGATGTTGAATATGGTGCTGAAATTGGGAATGAAATTATTCAAATTAATTAAAGGTGAAAATGTTGGAAATGAAGATTTTGAACATAATATTAAAGAAAGTGTAAATTATGTTTCACCAAATTTCATGAGAAATGAAGAACCTTGTATGGAAGAAAGACATATTCCAATTTCAAGACCCTCAAGAACCCCTAAATGGTTACTTGAATTTGATGAGAATATTATAAACAATTTTGAAGGGAAGAGGCCAACATGAACTATTTGGTTGTGGGCTAGAAGACTTTTCAACCAATATTTTACTGATAAGACATTGACTGAGCAATGCCAACTTATTGTACAATTGCTAAAGATGCAAAATATGAGACCTTTGCTAGCCAAATTGAAGATTTGTGTGAACAAGAAAACTGAAAAAAATTCTATTATTGTTAAAAATCTTTTTACTGCTCTCAAGTCTATTGGAAAAACTAACAAGAAAAAAGATAGGAGAGCTGCTCGGAGAGTCATTATAACCGCCCTAGTAAGCCATCAATTGAAAAAGGCTCACTTTATGAGAAAAACTTGTATTGATTTTGACATAAATCATAAAACTTTGGATAGAGCACTTGCAAGAAGAGAAAGAATAGATGATCCTCTTCAAAATGATACATGGGCTTTTGCTAGGAGGCTTCCACGTGTTGATAAGAAGCTAACTGATAATGTAAAACAAGTAATTCAACATTTTTGGCATGATAACTATAGAGTATCACCCAATGCAAATGATGTTTTAAAGTTAGGAATTGGAAATCAAGACCGTACACCACATCCTAAACATTTCTTGGAAACAAGCTAAACAATATTGTTCAAAAAAATTATTGAAACACATCCAAATATGGAAATCTCGCAAAGGAATTTTGAAGGTTTGAAGCCATTTTATTGTATGCCTCTTGAAATTCGTAATACTTGTTGTTGCAAATACCATGAACTATTATGCTATATCCATTCTACTTTGCATACTAATGAAATGTTGCAGGAGTGTGGTGCAATGCATCTTCTAAAATCATCAAGGGACTTATTAGATCTTTTTTTATGTTCTAGAGATGATGGTTGTTTTTTGTATAGAAATGATTGTTTAAATGCAAAGTGCTCACAATGTGGTGGCTTGTCAAAGTTTGTTCAATGTTTTCATGAGGGTTCCAAACATGAACTTGGAAAGAAGCTTGTTGAGAAAAAGAGACATGAGATAGTCAAATATACTTTGCAGAGTGGAGGTGAAGGTTCTAGATGTGAGTTGGTTTCAAAAGAATGCAATGTTGCTGATTTTATTTTAGATTTTAAGGACAATCTCTTCTACAAGTATGCAAGGCATAGTCATAGGTCTCAGTGGTTGGATCAACAATTTAGAATGTGTAAGGACTCTTTTCCAATTGGCACTATTATATGAGTGGTTGATTTTGCACAAAACTACACATTGCAACCACAAAACTAGGTGCAATCTCAATATTACAATTCCATTCAAATCACTATATTTGTCCACATAACATTTAGACATGCACTTGATAGTACAGAGGAGGATCAAAAGATAATAAGAGAGTATCATTTTTATATGAGTGATGATAGATCTCACTCATTTGAGTATGCCCAACATTGTTTTGAGATTTTTTTTGAGTTCTTGTAGGAGCATGATATAGCAATGGGCCGACATCTCATTTGGTCAGATAACTACACATGTCAATTCAAGAATGCTCGTATGTTTTATTGGTTGAGTAGAATGCATGTAGGGAGGGGTGTACCTCATATTTGGAGTTTTTTTGAAGCTTGGCATGGGAAAGGGGAGCACGATGGAGTAGGTGCATGTGTAAAAAGAGATCTAGTTAAGGAGCAATTGAAGATTTCAAAAGAAAAATTTAGTGATGCACATTCTATTGTTGATTGGTGTAGTTCAGCATTGTCATAGGGAGGGACACTTGATTCAACAATGCACATATGCTTTTGGTTGGTTGAGGAGGGTACAGTGGGAGGCAGATTAGATTGTCATAAAATTAAAGATTCTTCAAAGATGCATTCATTTCAAAGCTTAGATGCAAGCACATGGACCATTTGGACATGATATTTGGCTTGTTTTTGTTAGAGTTGTTTTCAGTGCGAGTGGGATCAATGTGAGTCAAGTGAGTGGGTGGATACATGGGTTCCAAAGTATCTAAATCCATTATCTCAAACAATATCCATGAGAAATGACATAATGGAAAGTTCAGTTGATTATGAGCGACTTTCAAATCTACTACAGCCAAGACATGTTTTTGCAGTTGTTGCACCATAGGGGAATGAAGAGAGATTAGACTATTGGTTGGCTCGATGTGTGCAGGTAAAGCATAAGCTAACACAACCGATGGAAGATGATGATGGTTTCATGTATCCTACAGGTTTAGTTGTGGTTGCAGGAACTTGGTTGCGAACATATATGGTTAGAAAGAATGGCATAACTACATTTGAAGACTATGAGAAACACAAAACCATTCTTATGTATTTGCACCTTGTTATAGCAACGAATGTTAAGTTGTTCAAGCATCATGTCAGACCAAAGATAAAACAACTATGGACACTTAGTAATGCTGATCATGAAGCAATATTGGATACTCTTAAGCAAAGAGATGACCCTTCATGCACACTTGAATAGAATTTTCAAGAATGGAAGGTACAATGGTTAGGTTCATTATGGTTAAGTTCATTATAATTTAATATAGATTTGTTAGTCTAACCATCTTTTCTATTGTGACAATATAGATTTCTCATTTGACAAATTTTGTGATATTTTTGGCACGATTGATCATGGACTTTGCTACAATAGCTTGATCCTTTCAGGAGGTATGCAAAGTATTTCATAATATAGATTAGTTATTCTAAGCATTTTTATAGTTTTCATTACCAATTCATCATCATTCAGGTTGTTTAGATTAATATAGATTTGTTAGTCTAACCATCTTTTCTATTGTGACAATATAGATTTCTCATTTGACAAATTTTGCAATATTTTTGGCACGATTGATAATGGACCTACTGCTACAATAGCCAGCTTCAATCATTTCAGAGAGGTATGCAAAAGATTACAGTAATATAGATTGGTTATTCTAAGCATTTTTTATAGTTTGTATTACCAATCCATCATCATTCAGGTTATTTAGATTAATATAGATTTGTTAGTCTAACCATATTTTCTATTGTGGCAAGATAGATTTCTCATTTGACAAATTTTGTGATATTTTTGGCATGATTGATCATGGACTTGCTGCAACAATAGCCATCTTTGATCCTTTCGGAGAGGTATGCGAAAGATTACAGTAATATAGATTGGTTATTCTAAGCATCTTTTATTCTAAGCATATTTTCTATTATATGTAGTTTAACTACTAGCTTGATGGTTTCTATAGGTGCTTGTCAGTCTAGAACGTGAACATACTACACTTGTGGAAGACTGTGCCCTGAATGCCTCCAATAGGAAAATTTTGTAAAATTTTAATTTTGAAATGTGAAACGATGTAAGAAGGCCATAACTGTGTATTGAGACAATTCTATAGTAACTTATTGTAATTAATTGAGCTACAACCAAAGGTTTTCTTCCTGGTTCTTTCCTACCAATATGCTCGTTTGAACCAGGTTTTTTAATATCTCCTATTTATATATAATAAATTATAGTGGCTTGCCACTTTTTCCCAAAAAAATTAAAAAATGTCATGTGAAGGTCATTTCCAATGTAATTGAGTCTTTGATCTAGCAAAGTGGAAACAAGGTATTTGTGTGTGCATAATGTTCAAGTTGATTGAGTAAGAGTTTTTTGATGCATGAGTTAGGTGGCTTTAAACAAAACAATTATAATTAAAGATATCATTGTTATAACCTGCACAAGCTTGATCCAACCTTTTAGCACTTACAATTACAATTACAACACAATCTTGCTGCCTTTTAGCACTATGGAACAATTACAATTAAATATGACGTTTTGGAACAATCCATTTGGTTGTACGAGTTGCAAAATGAAAGTTGCACCACTTTGCAACTTTACACTGCTTGCATCTGGCAACTTTTCCCTCCATTGAAAAGTCATCACCACAAGAAAACGCTTCCGAGATAGCAAAAACTAAGAGAGGCTTTTGTAGATGGTCCCAACACAATCCTGTAGCCTCTAATAGAGAGTCTATATGCCCCATGGTCTCTAAGAAATAGCCCTTCAAATATTGCTTCATTTTAGCACTTTGGACTCTTAAGGGAAATTACTGGTCCAATGTAGCTCAGAGTGATTCAGCATATTTGGGTACAAAAGAGGACTATCCCTAGCGTAAACGTACCCATATGGACATGTTGGAATAGTCTGTTTGGTCGTACAAGTTGTGGAATGAAAGTTGCACCACTTTGCAACTTTACACTGCTTGCATCTGGCAACTTTTCCCTCCATTGAAAAGTCATCACCACAGGAAAACGCCACCGAGATAGCAAAAACTGAGAGAGGTTTTTGTAGATGGTCCCAACACGATCCTGTAACCTCTAACAGAGAGTCTTTATGCCCCATAGTCTCCAAGAAATAGCCCTTCAAATATTGCTGCCTTTTAGCACTTTGGACTCTTAAGGGAAATCACCAATCCAATGTAGCTCGGAGTGATTCGGCATATTTGGGTACAAAAGAGGACCATCTCTAGCCATTCTAGCACATGACAGAGCTTGGAAAAGAGAGAAGGAAGTATGCTAGCAAAGAGGAGAGTAGATTTCACTTCAAAAGTAAAACATGGCACTTGCTAAGACTAAGCCTGCCCAGCCATACAAAAGTGGCATACAATATAGCCAAGTCCGCTCCAAGGAAATAATCAATGGCTTGGTATAAAGCAAAGTCCACTAGCAATACATAAAGGAAAGTCCACCCTTGTTTCTTGGCACAAACACTCAGCAAAGCTTGCCCATGTTAAGAAAGGGATGTGTCAAACATGATTGAAGTCCGCCACATGTCTTGGCCATGAAACTTGACAAGGTCTGCGCTTACCAAATAGTGACATGGCATAAAAGATGGAATCTTCCCGAATCCGCTTCAAGAGGATAATGAGTGTCTGCACTTAGAATAATATGAACATGGAAAGTGAATGAGTGAAGTTTGCTCAGCATTTTAAGTCTGAAATGGCAAGAGAAAAGAGGAAGTCTTCTAGCCTTAAAGTGAAATTGAGTTTGCCCCTCATTTGTAAAGGGTGGAGATAGTGTATAGAATTGTTGTGATAGACTATTTTTTATAATAAAAGCTCTTATGCATGATTTGATTTGAACCACTTTTATTGTCAAATAGTGTGCATGGTTGCATAACTTCTTCCACCATAGATTGGAGATAGATTAGAATTAGATTACACTTAGAATAAAATTTTCTTTGAAATTTTGTTAGATGAATGCAAGATTTGATAAGCATTGATTTATGGTGGAACTTTTTCTCATACTTTCTTTGAATGGATGATTTTTGTTCAATGCATAAAGTTAGCCTGAGCTTACTCTGTGGATTCTTAACTTCTTTTTGGATAAATGTTGTTTGATTGGAAGGTAGTTATTCATGATATGAAAACCATAAGCACATTTCTTTGAAGATTGCGATTCCTGTGTGGCAAAACAAAGTTTGGTTTTGTTTCACCAAGTCAATACCATCTCTTGAATTCTTAGGAAGTAGATTAGAACTTCTGATCCCTTGTCTCCTTTTTCAGTTTGTTTGATGGTTAGAGGTGTTGGCCAAAATTCTACTAATGAAGAGATTCATGTTCTTGCCACCCAACCTTCGAAGAAGAAACTTGGAAGAAGTGGAAAGAAGGGATTCTTCAAGAGGAATCAAGAAAAAGGAAATGATGGTGCTCCCCCTTCCAAGAAGAAGCAAGACTTGTCCAAGATTCAATGCTTTAGGTGTGATAAGTTTGGACACTTTTCCAAACATTATTCAGATAGACCTAAGCATCAAGCCTCCGATGCAGATGTAGATGATGTTTCTCCACACAAGAATGAATATTTATTTTGCTCAGCATTGTCAAGCAATGTACCCACTAACACCAACACTTGGCTAATCGACAATGGTTTTCTTAGAAAGAGGGTGTTGATTATGAAGAAAAATTTGCTCCTGTTGCTCGTTCCACTTCTGTCAGAACTATCATTGCCCTTGCTGCATCAAGAGGATGGAAGATTCATGAACTGGATGTGAAGACAACTTTTCTCAATTGCGTGATTGAGGAAGAAGATTACATTGAGCAACCTGATGGTTTTGAGGTTCATGGGAAGGAGTCACATGTGTGTAAGCTGAAGAAGGCCTTGTATGGTCTTAAGCAGGCTCCTCATGCATGGTACGAAAGGATTGATCAATACCTATCTAATTTGGGATTCTTGAAGAATGATGCTGATTCAAATCTCTACTTCAAGGTAATTAATGGTGATGCATTAATATTGGTACTAATTCATGCTTCTAGGTTGCATATATACATTATTTTTACATGTTTTCTCCATTGTTCAACCCTTACACTACAAGTAAATGGTTGCATAGTGTGTGGAATGAGGGGGCATCATGCCTGTAATTGAAATCTTTTCATATAACAACATCTAGTTGTTACTTATGCAATGTGAAGTAATGCTTTTAGTTTGAAAGATGTGCAATGCAATGTAATCAATAATATGAATAAATTTTTAATTATTATTTATGTAATGTGAAGTAATTGCATAACTGCTTAGGTTGACTTTGTAAAAACTATATTGTAATTGAATTTTTTTCATCTATCATCATCTAGTTGTTACTTATGCAATGTGAAGTAATGCTTTGAGTTTGAAAGATGTACAATGTAATGTAATCAGCAATATGAATAAACTACATAATATAACCATTCTTTTTATGCTATTGTACATCAAGATATTTAACAATTGCTCACTTAATTAAATTTTCAAAGAGTGTAATTATGCACATGAGGAGGCAATTAAATTTTGATTACCAACTTCTATATATCAAATTATCCAATAATCAAGTGTATGTCCATATACAAAAATGGCATCAACGCCAACTCAAACAAAATTTTACAATATGTGGCATATGTCGTCTAGGTATCTATTCAATATTTACATGCCAAAATGTCTATCTCATCCTAAACTACTGGTGGATCATCAAAATGGAGCCTCTTTGAAGCAGTCGTTGCCTCTGAAGGTAGCTGCACAAGAAAAAGTCAAACCACAATTGAGATTAGTTATACTATATAATTTAAAATTGAATAATTAACATCAAAATCAATATACATTAAATTATAATTGAACTCTAAAATTGTAATCTTGATTACCTGAAATATCCCTCTCTTCAAAGGGTTAGAAGTCCTAGAATATGCCCTTCTCAAAGAACTAACCAAACCATCTTTTGTAATTTCAATCTATATAGGTGAAGAAAAACATAAAAGTGATCCAAGTTAGCATACAATTGTTAGTAATAGGAACATATAAATACCAAACACAAAATAAAATGAACACATACTTCTTTAGGTTGATCTTTTTCTTTATCTCCTTTAGGTGTTTCGAAACCTCCTCCTTGAGGTGCTTCAACATCTACTCCTTCAAGTGTTCCAATACATACTACTTCGGGCATTGTGGCACTTGTCAACAAGGACGTATAGCTCATAATTCCTTGCACATAAAAATGACAAGTACATATGAAACTACCAATCTATGTTGATGTATGTATAATCAATATAATATCTTAAAATTCTTAATTCAATCAAATTTGAGTTCAATTACCTTCCCCTTATCCAACATTGCACTTCCATAATTTGGACAAGGCTGCACCTCGCTCGCACTAGGTATTTCCTACAAGAGGAAAATGAGATAAACATATAAGTTATTATATAATTTCATTAATGACAATTCAAATGACATGAAAGTATATAATAAATAAATGTAAATGAGTGAGTACAAAAATATATACTGTGTGCATGTCAAGGCCAAATGAAATGGCCCTTAGGGTGCTATTCATCACTTGTCTCAGCTCCTCCTTGGACATCAATTGTTAAATAGACCATGTAAATAAATATTAGTACATTATACTATCTCTTATTAATATTCATTTAAAAACAAATGCAAGTTATGAATTCACAACTTGAATTTTTCCTATGTCACTATTCTAATGTTCCCCTCTCTAGCAAGAGAGGACTCTGTACAGTGTGCTCCACTCCCCTGCGTCTGATCTATAATGTCCACATCATGGAAGTCATAATCAGAAGTGTCCAAGGGATGCTCGGTAGGCTATACAAGAGGACCCAAGCATATTTGGTGGCACATGGAGCAAGTATGTGGTACACAAATATGTGGACCTGACAAGGATGATGCAGCAGCACTCGAGCCATCACCAACATCACCAGAATGTGGCTGAGGTACTACAAAAGCATGTGAAACCAAAAAACCACTCAAAGAGTGAATAGCATGGATAGTCTGTGTGGCCACATCCTGCATAATATCTAGATGGTATATTGAAGGTGGTGGAGGAAGGGGAGGAGGGGGAACATATGGGCGGGGTATTACTCTAACTGCCCCTGGTCTATCCTGGGGCATACCTCCACCAACGCCCTGGAAGGGTTTAATGTCAAAGTAATTGACATGATGCCCTAACATAAACTCACCATATAATTTTTTTATAAAGTAAAATGGTATATCACAATTGTTGTTCGGTGGTTTCAAAAAAACCATACACCAACGATCCCAAAAGTTTTCTACAATGTCTCTATGAGTGCACCATTTTATAGAAAGTTTTGGTTTATTAACATTAATCGACAAACCAATGTGGGGGTTAACAAATAAAGAGGCTATTTGGGCTTTGGTTATTCTGAGATCTTTCACATCATCATATGGCAATCCACATGCATAATATTATCTGTCTTCTCACCACGAATGAAAGGCATTATGTTGCGAGGAGAGGGTTTCTATGTTTTTAATTATTTCTTTCATTATTTTGACATCTCAGATAATCGAGGGACTCTCATATAAACTTCAAAAATGCCCCTTAATTGTTGCAATTTTTCACAAATTAATTCTTCAATTGATGGCTGTGGAGGTGGTGGAGAGTTTGGCACTTGTACATTTTCATTGTCAACAGCCATAATGCCTGATTAAAGTTAAAAACAAATTAATCTAATTAAAATTAGACAATATAAATGAAAATATTATTAAAAAACCCTAGTTTTTTTAAAAAATCCAACAAAAACCCTAGTTTTTAACAAAAATCTATAAAATTCTCTAATTTTTAATCCAAATACATAAAAAACACTATTTTAAGTCAAAATCCATTACAAACATTCAATTTTCATCAAAATCCTTTACGAACATTCAATTTTCATCAAAATCCATACTAAACTCAAAATTTTCATAAAAAATCTATCAAAAATCCTATTTTGAAAAAAATCTATAAAAAATTAACTAAAATTACACAAATCTAATTGAAATTTTGATTAGAGTAAAGAAAAACCAAGAATCTAACCTTTTGAAGATGGATTTGCATGAAATCGGATATCTGATTTGCGGAATGAAGTTTTCACTATGCCCCCGTGGTTAAACAAATGTGAAATGAGTTTTAATCAGGCCAAAATGAAATATATATGTTTGTTGCAAATTGGATATCCAATTTGGATCAGATAACTGATATGGAAATCTAGGTTTGGGCTTTGCTTCGGTAGTGTGTACTGACACCCAAGCCACATAAATTCAACTCGGCATTTTTGTGTTTTTGAGTTGATGAAACACGTAATTTTCTCTCGTTTGCCACTTTTTGGCATACCATGATCCTGCACATACCCAGGGGAAACCATATAAACATGCTTTGGAAATCTCTTAGCATACATTCCCCTCATCCACTCACTATCCTAATCCTCATTCGCATTTTTCTAACTTCCTTATCCACCCATCATGCTAACTTCAATCTCCCTTCCTTATCCATGCATCCTATCTTCATCCATCTCACTCCTTTATTTTCCTGTCCTTCTCTATTGCATCCTTCATGCCTCCTCACACATGACATATCTAGAGTGGGGGCATCTATCTTCCTTTGTGATATAGTCCTTGGAGACATCATTCATTCCCTCAGAGCAATTCCTTCTCCTTATTATTGTATCAATCTCCCCATCCTTATCTTTTATCCCTCCAAACAATCCTTATATCCATCTCCCCATCCTTATCTCCCTATCCTTCCATCATAGCATCCCTTTTCATCTATCTATCTGGTCACCTTTTCCTCGTCCAAATCCTTATCTTCCTATCCATCAATCAAACCAATCCTTTTCCTCTTCCCATCCTCTATCCTCATCCCATCTCATAATCCCTTGTCATTGGTATCTAGCTATAGGCTACTCCCCATGTAGTACAATGCCATCTATCTTTTCATCATCACTTCCACTTCTTCTACACATCTTTTGAATCTCCTATCCTTTCTCATCATTCATCTATTCGTCTTGTCGTCCTCCCACTTCATCTTTGTTGATTTGGATAACTATCCCATCCTTGAGCTTTATGTAGTCACCATCCTCCCATCCAATCTAACAGGTCTATTATGTCCCATTGTGTTGGTCCAATCATTTTGTCCCCTTATCTAGGGTTATCTCATCATCCTTTATCCATCGTCTATCATTGGTCTTTTGTCGAACTACATTGCCTATGCACTTTCACATAGGAAAGGTCGATCATTTGATCTGCTCCCAGGATCCTTTATCATCTATCATTGGTCTTTCTTCTTTTTCCATCCTATCATCCATTGAAGTCTCCATCACGGTCTTCTTTTAGCCTTTTATCGAACTACTAGGGCTCTGCACTTCCACGTAGGCAAGGCTAATCTTTAATCAGCCCCCAAGCCCCTAGGTCTTTAGGGTGTCATTTGTCTTGTGTCACATTATCGATCTATGCCCTTATCTAGTTGGTTCTTAACAAACAAGATCCACCTGTATTAGCAGATCCAATCAATTCTAAATATCTGGCGTCATATCGATCTTTCAATTTAGTACCCATCATCAGTCTCAACAGGATGCATCCTTCTTAACAGACCTCATCAATCCCATCCATCCCCTTGATCCTATGGAAAAGGACATTTGACATTAATTGTGATCTTTCGATGCTTTTGGGATTTTGTTTATCATTTGAGCTTCCTATGAACCAGTATTTGGAAAAACTCTAGTCATGCCAATTGAGTTTGAATTGAAGACATTGAAGACAACATTAGAGATTGGTATTGACTTGCATGAAGCAAAAAATAATAGAATTCTATAGTTGAATCGACTTGATGAGATGAGAATGGAAGCTCTCCAACATACTGAAATAATTCAAAGGCAGAGGAAGAAGTGGCATGATAAGCATATTGTCACTAGACAATTTAAAAAGGGAGATTGGGTATTGTTGTTTGACTCCATATTTCAAGAATTCAAAGGAAAATTTCATACAAAATGGCTAGGACCTTATGAAATTAATGAAGTTTTTTTAGAATGGAGCAGTTCAATTGATATCAATAGATGGAGTAAGAAGGGTCATGCTAGTTAGTAGTCATCATTTGAAATTGTATCACAAACCTACATCAAAGGAGGAATTTGTGTCAGAGTTGTAGAATAGAGTTGAACATTTTATGATGGAAGATATTCGTTCTATAAGAGAATGTACTTCTGGCTAAACTTTAAAAAAGCAATGAATAAAGATGGTAGATTGAAAACCATAAATGGTAGTTTACCTTCTTAATAAAGGAGGTAAATTGAAAAACAAAAATGGTGGTTTATCTCTTAGAAAAAAGAAGTGGATGACTAAAAACTAGAAATGGCAGTCTCCTGATGACTCCTGATAGCTTCTGACACTTCCAAGGTTCTTTGTAATAAATGCTCTAGTTGAAATTTGAGCTCTTTTTTATTAACTTGTTGGAATTATTTCCAATTGAGTTAATTCATGCTCTGATTGAGTTTTGCATTTAATGAAAAAGGTATACATTTATTGTGAATATCATTTTTGAAATATTACTTCTAGTTTAGTTAATGTGATGTGATAGTAAAAGAACATTTTGAGTATAGATATCTCCATTGTAGTTATTAATTTTATAATTAATGAGTCCCAATCATTCCAAATCTGATAAAAATAAAAGGATTTAGTAATTGAAATGACTGCTACAATAAATGTGATTATTCAAAAGATTTCAAATCTATACGAAATGTGTGTGTTGATGATCTTATCACCACCACCTATGCCAACTTATTCAAGTCATAATTTGAAAAGTGATGGCTAGTGTGTATGAAGCATTCACCAGGAACATGATCAAGTAAATGCTTAACTGATTGACACGACGTGCATTTTTGTTCTTTAAAAATGTGGCATCTATAAAAAAAGAATGACATTTGCATTTCACTCAAGGGTTGCATCCACCATTGTCTTTGATAAAAATTGCAGAAGTTAAAGATGGGGCAAAAAAGGAACTGAAAACAAGAAAACTTCATTCTTGATCCTGAAACAAAGAGGTTGCTAATAGAAGCAGGGTGGCTAGAGTTCATATAGATGTATGAAGGATTTGAACTTGACTTGGTTGAAGAATTTTTGATGAACTTCCATGTAAACATCACCAAGGTAAGAGGAGAAGTAATTGAAGTTACCCCTGTTGTTATTAGTGAGCTCTATAAAATTCCAACTGAGGGTGAGCCAATGAACAAAGGACATGTGGGCTTTGAAGAATTGGTAACTTCATTCCATGAGGAACTAGAACAAAAACTAGAAATCAAGTAGCGTAAAGGAAGTCAAAAGGGAATTACTTGCAATAGTTTGGATGAACCATGGAAATCGACCGTGACCTGGTTAATGAAAATTTTCACCTGCAAAGGCTAGTATGGCACAATTCTTGGGCCAAGAATGTGGATGCTTACACACTTAAGGTATGGAAACACATGATCTTCTGCAAGAATCAATCTTCCTGCCCTTTTATTTACACAAATATCCTCTATGGTAGCTAGGGTAAAGTCTAGTGGAATTCCTTCCATAAGATACCATAGCCTAATTCATTTGATAATCAAACATCATTTTATGATGGAGTCTGGGAAGGATAGTTGGTTGGAATTTTTTTCAACCCCTACTACCAAAACTGGAAAGAAATCTAAAAAGGGGCCCACTATGAAAAAGTTAAAAATTGAGAGAGGGGAATCCTTGGAAAAAGTACAAAAACAAGGAAAAAGAAAGAGGAATTTCAAAGAGAAACCTAAAGTATTCCTAAAAGGAATAGGCATGCATCACCAAAGGAAAGCCCTGATATTATTAATGTGGACACCAGTGTTCTAATGTCCCTTGAAAAACTAGTTGAAACCCTCACTGCCACTCATGACCAAGAGCCTGTCTATTCTCCGGAATAGCTCGAAAACCCTCCTAAGTCCCTAATTTAATCTCCACAAGAATCCCCTGTTCAAGTGTTTGATGGCTCTCCATCTAAACAACAGTCCCCTGATATACTAGAATGAGATAACCCTATTAAAGGGTCTGATGAATCTTCTTCACCTGCTATTATGGTGTTTAAAAAAAGAAAAGGAAATGAACCAATCATTGAAAAACAAAAATATCCTCAAATACAATAGGAAGGGGAGATGGAAGAAGAAGAAGAGGAGGAGGAAATAGCCAAGGCTATGTCAGTTTCTAGAATATAGGCAGAGTTGGATAGGAAAGGAAAATAATCTAGTTTCTAGAGGAAAAGTTAAGAATAAAGGAAGAAGAACTACAAAAATCATTGTCCAAAGCTAAGAAATTAGAGAAGGAGATGATAGAAAAAGAAAATTATATGAAAAAACAATTGAATCAAATAGAGGAGGCCTTACAATAGGCTAGTATACATGCATTCGCTCAAACAAAAGAAACAACAAGGCTTGGTACTAAAGAAATAGAGAGATTAAAAGTTGAGTTGCAACAAAAAGAAGAGGAGCTAAAACAACAATCTAATAGATTGAATTATCTTGAGGCTTCTTCTTCATTAGCTCCAAGAAGATACCTCTCCCTTTCAACACTCAAGTTTAAGCATGAAAATGACCAATTGAACATCCAAAATTAGTAGCTTGAAAAAGAGAGAGATGAGGTGAATGATAGATTGCAACAAATAGTCGAGCTCTCCTTTGCTATGTTATCACTGTGGAAACCTTCCAAATTGTATGCATTATTCTTGAGGGAAAGGTTTCTACAATGGAAAATTAATCAATTGGTTTTGAAAAGGAAGAAAAATTATGATGATGACTGAGAATTTCTGGAGGATTTCTACAACCATCATACAGTCCAAAACCAGATGTGCAAATACTTTCAACATGGTTTCATTCTTAGTAATTTCCAATAGCCTTTCCTAAATATTTATGTTGGTGAGTTGCAAATAAGGTCCTTTGTCTCTTTGTTACAAAATCAAGTTGAGTGGGATAATATAATGGATCAGTAGAAGGAGGCACAATTGAGATTGGGCATTCGAATGAGGAATGAAATGCCTTGGTCCAACACCTTCAAAGTTGCATTTATCTACTTTAAACAAGGAGATAATGTGAAACCTATTTATAGAAGAAATTTGAATGAAATCATTAGAGTTTTTACAAGTGGTCAAGAACACCTTCCGCACATTGCCTTAACTGTAGCTAGGGAAAGATTAAACAACATTCCATCATCACTTAGAAGGAGAGAACCAATCTCCCCAAGGAACATCACTTGGAGTCTCACGAGACTAGGATCTTTGATACATGTTATCGAGGAGAAAAATACAAATTGGATAGGAATGAGGTTCAAACCTCCATTACTCATAGCACCAACACCTGCATTAAATTCTTCACCATAATTTGTTGGAAATAGTCTGAGAGATTGGTTAAGGAAAATTAAAGAACATAATGGATATGCTCAACAGAGGACATTCATACAGTATATGGCTTATATTGGTGATCTTGTTACTTGGCTTGAAGGCAGAAACATGGATTTACCAAATCCTCAACTATGAGGAAATAGTTGACAATAGGAGGGGGAGAAATGATGAGTGAAAGAAGGGACATTCTAATTATTCCTTTTTTATGTTTTAAAAGACTTTATTATATGATAATTAAGTATGTGTCTGTAGACTTTATGCTTAAATATTTGATTAATGATGCATTACATTTAACTAATTATAGTATATATGAGAAATTAAATTTTGCAATAAATGTCTTACTTTTGAATGATTATTACTGATGATCAATGCAAGTTGAAGTTATTTTGATGTCTTAAATACATCCTATCCTTGAGGATTTTGTTTAGTTGACTGAAGTGATATTATTAGGAGGTGGACATGTTAAACTTCCTACTTAACAACTTTGAAATCTATCTTGCCCCTGAATTGCTCTAGCTGGCTCTTGATGAATGTTTCCAAATTGACTTCTTTAGTCAATTTGAGAAATTTCTATTTGGTTACTTTCATGTGGTGGATTTCTTTATGACATGTTTAGTTCTATTCTAGTTCTGTTGGAACCGTTCACATCTTGGTGGGCTATGCCAACTTTTGTATTCAAATAAGTGGATATTCCTATATATATCCACCCTTGTATTAGTTTAGGAGTTAGTTAATATTTTCGCTTTAGCATTGTAATTTGGAATTATCTACACTTTTGTACTACTCACATGTTTAGGCCAATTGGAATAAAAGCAAGGAGTTAATTTGAAACTTGGTGTTTAAAGTCCCACCAAAGGAAGAGAAGGGTCTCCTCAACTAAAGGAGGTGACTTGTGTTATTTTTGTTGATTCAATTGATTTTTGCATTCATTCATTTCAGTTGGAAAATATGAAATTAGATTTCTGATTAATTATTGTTAGTAACTGTGAATGCTCATATTCTTAGATTAAGTTCATGGAATCCTTAGAATAATTCATTATGCTTTAATGTAAATTTATATTTACTCAATTATTGTAGGTTTAATTGTTGTTCATAGATTAGATAGAATGGTTATTATAAATCACATACCATAATGGAGAAGACTGTAATGACTCACAAAAGAATAAAACTAAAGCTTGTTTGGTATGTGTTCATGGAAGTTAGTGTTAATGCTTTCTAGATTAATTTTTTTTTTTTGAAAATGTAATTAGATTCTTTTCTACAAATGTCATTACACGCACATTTCCATTCAAGTTCTAGCTTAATTAAAGATTTAATTTTCTTAGCATACATACTTCCATGGATCCATTACAAATAAGTCAAGTGAAGTTTGAACTGAGTTATTAGAGTTTGGATAATCGTTAGTTAAGATATAGATTAGAAATTTTAGAATTACTTAGAAACCTATTGTTATGATCAACTACTGAGAGCTCCTAATAGCTCCTGATAGCTCCTGATGGAGCTAAACCACAACCTAAAAGTCACTGTTTATAGTGCAAAATACCCCCAAAAGTTTGTGACAACTATCCTTATCGCATACAACTCTATGACACACCTGGTTCAACAAATTGATAAATTAAATGATGCAAGTTGTGAGATCAATGACCTTTCCCATCACTAGTACTAGTTTGATTAGAAATAATAATTTCATTCTAGAAAGAAATAATGATTTCCTTATGTTTAACTATTAAATTTCAAAGACAAGCTCAAAATAGAGTTTCCTCAAAAAATATTGTGGCAACTCATTGTTATTGCAGGAAGGATGGTTAGAAACCATCCATCACCTCTTCCAAAAATTATTCCTTATCCCTTGGTGGTTGCACCAATGGATAAGGAACCTCTTGCTTGAAGGGTGTAAAGGTTGATTGGTTCTAGGCTTTGTGAATAGGAAACACAAGTCAAATTTTGTAATTTTGTCTTCTTTCACCTTTTTGTAGGATAGTTTATCTGCATAATATTCTTTGTACTCTTGTCTCTTCTCTTCCCAACCACTTAATTGCTTGCTAATTGAATCTACATGTGTTAACATAGATTCAAGTGTGAAAATGTGGTTCTTTGCAAGGTTGAACTTGTAGGATCTTTCAACCTCACAATTAACTCCTTAATTTTTTTTTTGTTATTTTCAATTTCTTGCATTAAATTTTATTGAGTTCTAGGGGCATGTTGAGGAATTGTTGGAGGTGTTTGTTGGGGTTGTTTTTTAGTAGGTATTTGGGCATAAGGTGAAGGAGGATTTTGAGGAGGAGAAGGAGGTGGATTATCAACTCTTGAAAATTAAAGAAATTAACATAAAAAACATATTATATCTACTTATTAGTAATAAATTCACAAAAAAACTTACTCCTTTGAGCTCCCTATAAATGCAGTGGCATTCTAGGAAAGAATCAGTGAAGAAACCATGAAATTTGAGCTTTCAATAATGCGGGCACACTTGGTAAGGGTTTGCACCTACCGCTGTTGGAGGAAATAACACAATCATAGATGAAATGCATTTTTTTTCTTTTAACATGACATAGTGTGCTTGCATTATGGATTTTTACTTTTTGAAAGATGGGTGGCCACTTTTTGGCCCCCCACCTTTCTGCACCTGCCCAGGCATGTTGGTGTCTCATACAAACAAAGAGAAAATTTTATAGAATGAAAATCATAGGGTGTGCTAACGACTCGAGAGCCTCAATATGATAGTTTGATAGTTCAAAAAATACATTAAATAAATTGAAAGAACAAGAAGAATAATTTAACTTTGAAAGATAAACTATCTAATAACAAAATGATACTAGATAAAGGAAGAAGAATACCAACTCACTGAAGGTGCAACCTCCCATCAGCTCCTCATGAACAAATTTTACCTACACACATAATGATAGAAATTTTTTGTGGTTTTGTTTTAGAGCATGTCGAAGTCAAATCCTCATTTTGATGTTTCCACCTCCATAAATAGTTGATAGACCACAAGATATAGAAATGATAAATAAATAAAAAGTAGACACAAATTATAGAGTGAAATTACAATCTATGCTACTCTACAAAAAATATAATACAATTAAATAGTTATTACCCTCCTTTCTACATGCTTGGAGAAGCCAAGAGAGGAAGGAAGAGAGAAAGAAAACCATGTCAATAATATGAAGCTTGGAAAACTTGCAATAGAAATTGCTGTAGAGTGCATAACTATAGTGAATAGAAGTGATAAAGAATAGAATAGAGAGTGAATAAAGATCAAATGAATTGCAAGAATCAAGTTCAAAAGTGTTTTGGGAGGTAAGAGGATGTTTTTAGGTGATCAATATTTGAAGGGGGAATTACAATTCATAGGGGGTAGAGAATGTAATGCCTCCAATGTTCACTAACTCAAGAATCTGGCAAGGATGTTTTCACGGTGCATAAATATCTACGTGATGCGAAAGCATCCTAGACAAAATTCTCTCCATCGACAAAAAATGCCAAAGGAACGTGCAAAAAGCAAGGAAAAGGTGGCAAATTTTTTGCATTATTGCGTTTGTAAGGCTAAAGTGAGGTAACATTATGGGAAATTGCACTAGGTACAATTTTATATTATAACAAGACCATAGATATATTAATGAAAAATATTTATTTTTAGAAATATAATAGTGTACCCAATGAACACAATATTGTAGATATTAAAGGCGATCAATTATTTGTTAAGGAGATGAAGATGAACAAATGAAATACATAAAACAATACTAGAAAATGGTGTAGGAGCACCTTGGCTTAACTCTAGTTTGTTGTGATCAATTTTGGCTTGTACCTGACCTTAGTCAAGTTAGGGTGTTTGTATGTTTGATTTGGACCTTAGAAGGTCTTGTTTGTGTGATGAGTTAGTCACTACGACTTAGGACATCCTAGTTTAATCAATCTTGTTAAATGTTGCTTTATTTAGCTTTGGACAACTTATGTTAGAATGTAAGCATTAAGTGTGTGCTAATCACATCTAAGTTGTTAGAAGATGCCAAGAGGCAATTAGGGGAGTTGTTGACTTGAAATCAAGGAGTTAGAGATCCTAAAATGTAGGATGATGGAAAGAGTTGGAAAAGTTGTGTTAGGTTGCATGTAGTTTGGTTATATTGGATTCCCTTGAAATCAAGGATGTGGAGTCGAGCAATTTCCCTTGAAACATGGTAAAGGCTTCAAAATAGATGTGGTGGCTCGGAGCAAGTAGTTAGAATACTTTATAAACAAGTTTCAGCTTTTGGTGTGAATAAGAAAGTTGTGCATTTTCCTATGTTACCCATGCATCTTGAGAAACAGAGCTATCAAAGGCACTGAATATACTTATAAGCACTGCATTTAAGTTTATAGAATAGTTTTGAGCATATTTCATTTGGTAATCAGGTTGTTTAGTGTAGAGTTGTTGTTTTGAGTTATTAGATTAGAGCGTAAAGGTTTGTAATTGTAGTTTTGAGCAGTCAGTTTTCTCATGGCTCCCCCATAAGATCTAACCATGGGATCTCCCTGTAATTAGATTGAAATGATAGGGGAGCCAGTCAATTGTAAATATTTAGCAATAGGATTCATGGGAAGGCAAGCAAGAATTTGTAATCTCAAACCCTAGGCAAGCTGGGACTTCCTGGTTAGGAGTTTGAGAGTGAAAAGTAAAGAACTTAGGTAGGGGTAGAAGGTACAATATGAAACCTATACGGTTTCAGGTAGGTCTTGGTCACATTTTGACATGTTGAAAAGGATTGAGGCTTGAACAATCCACTGGTGTGAGAAATCAGGAAGGAATCCTTGAAACCCTAGGAATTAGGCCTAATTAGCCTATTTGCCCTTGATTGTAGGAACCTACTGTATGGAAGAGATAGAGGTATGGAACCCTATGAAAGATTTAAAGGTCCAAAAAGGGTGTTAGGAAATTCCATTTAATTGCTATGTTGTTTGACAAGTTTAAGCAAGGAAGGCCAAAAACTAACTAGTAAGGGCTACAAGGAGATAAGCCTCACCAAGGAAAAATCTTGAAAATGGGTGATTTGAAGATTGAACACCAAGCAAGATGGACCTATTTGGATGTGAAAAGCATGATGACAGTACCTCTAGCTCCCCTACAAGCAGTTCAGTGATTTGTGAGAGGATGACACTTAGATTCTTCTAGGTGTTGGAAGAAGATTGCAAGTTCAAAGGGTGTTGAATCCTCCAAGGTGAAGCAGAAGGAGAGTGACTCTTGTAACAGAGTTAGAGAAGGGCTTAGTTAATGATCTAAGTCAAATTAGAACCTTGAAGCCATCAGGTTTTTGGGTGAAGATTGAGAAAAGTCTTCTAGCAGATTGGTGCAAGCAAACCTTGGAGCTACCATACACCAGAAAAATACAGACATACGTGGATTTTTAGAACATCTTGCAAGTATATTCTCTCAGACAGACAACAAAACCTTTGACTAAAGCCTCTTCCCAAACAAGATGTTTGAGTTGTTTAGGGAGTAGAGAAAGATACATTTGTGCATACCATTAGAGAGTTGTAGCTAGTATTTGACATTTGTAGAATAAGGTTGTTAAATGGAGCCTATAGATGTAAACTTTAAAGAAATTTCAAGACCAAACATTCTGCAAGAATATTGGCAATAACATTTGTAGTTAACATTGTCATCATGAAGTTAAAACCGAGTGGAAGAAATTGACATGTGAGTATGTTAAAATATGATAATTAGGTGTGTTAAAATTTGGAAATTGGCTTAAAAGAAAATAGTTTGAGCAAGCAACTTTTGAATTTTTAGGAGATTTGATAAACTGCTTTCTTGGTAGATGGTTCAAACAATTAGAACGTAGAATTCTATATCAACATTAAAAAAGAAGCTTGATAAAAGAGGTTCCTAGCATGAGTAGGTTTGAGTACTAATTCAAAGTTAGAACAACGAAGTGGAGGATGACTCATATGGAATGTTGGTTCAAAACTCATTTTAAATTTTACTTATTCTATAAGAAACACATTCTATTACAACAACACATAAATGTATTGTAAACTATTCTATAAGAAGCACATCTAGAATATATTTCTTTGACGAGTGAATGTCCTTGTGAATTCTCTAGAAGGGTTGATATAAGAGTAGCTCACTCTAATAGAATGATTCAAAATGTATATATGTTAGAAAGGTAGTGAAATAGGTGATACTCAAAAAATTGTTGGTATTAAACATTTTTCCAATTCACCAAGTCATGTCATGTATAAATCAATGAAGCTAAAATTTGGAGCATTAACATCATTATAGAGAAGGATGCCTTGAATGTGTTTTTAGGTTTACATTCAAAGAAACAAATTACATATTGTATATTGTAAAGGTTATTTTTAATAACGAATAGAAACATTCTTGGGCATTGATATCAATACCAACAATACTCTTTTCTTTTCCTTAAAACAGTTTCCCATCTCATATACTCACACTCGACGTCTCCTCAAATTACCTAATGTATTTCGTGCTTATATTAAAAAAATATTTACCTAAGCTAAATAGAGGCGAAAAAATATTTACCTAAGCTAAATAGAGGCGGCTCACACTATACGTCTCCTCAGATTAGGCTTAGGTTAAAGAATGACCCAAAAAATGAAAAGTGGAAGTACAGCACGAAAAACGCCGAAAAGTGATGAACGGCCGGGATACTTTCTATATTTTGAACCATTGATTTGTAAAAACAGATCGTCCATTTCATGGTGAAAGGAAAAACACGAAGATAGGAGAAACCCTAACGGAAATTGCCGCCGCCAAAAGACGTGGAAACGAAATTGAAAATCGCGCAGAAGTTTTTAACAGGTAATCGCGGCTACAAACCCAAGAACTCACAGAAATCGAGCGGAAACCGGCAGATACCTCAGGATTTCCGATTTTTTATCGGGAATTTTTCGCTTCTTTGATTTTTTTGTGTTTTTTTTTCTGGAAACTTTACGCTGCTGGATTATTTTTGGGTGTATTTTATTTCATTATAAAACAATTCTGTTGTTATCATTGGTTCTGCGGTTTCATCTATGCCTGTTTTCATTGGTACAGCCTGAGTTGGCCTAATGGTGGAGAACTTGTACTCTTGAAAGAGAGGTCACAAGTTCAAATCCTGCAGGGGGTAAGGTATGTACACCTCGTATTGTGGAGCACGAGTTAGGTGCCTCCCTCAATATTGGGAGTACGAGGAGTCCCATATTGCTGTAGGCTGTCTGTAGACCCAAAAACAGATTGCCGGGTATCGTGGACTATAAAATAATATTATTATTATTATTATTATTATTCATGAATAGGGTTTATAAATAATTTATCTAAACGTTTGAATTTTTTTGCAGGGTAGGGTTTCATGATGAGCAGTAGGGCTGAGTACCCACGAGAGCTATGCCTGGAGAAGATTTTACAGCATGCTGGGGCCTCCTTGGGCTTAGCAGGCACATTGAGTGGCTTCCATCAATTTATCACAAACTCTTACAATTGTCGCACCGGGTTGCGTGAGCGTTTGATTGCTGGAACCCAAGCGGTACGAATGAGAACTCCATTGTCCGCGTGTCATTTTACAGCTGCTAGTGTGTTGGGTCACTCAATAGAACATTCTATGGCTTATGTGAGACAAAAGGAGGACCCATGGAATTCTATCATGGGAAGCTTTGTTACCGGAGGGTTTCTTGGGATGGGTTCTGGGCCAAGGGGAATGGCAGTTTGTGCCATCCTTATGGCCTCTTTCGACGGCTCATTGATAATAGTGAAGCGGTTAGTGGATCGAGCTAATTCATAAGGTAGATTTACATGAAGCTGGTGGTCTGTTTTTTTTTTTTTTAATAATTTGGAGTTAAACAAGAAATCTAATCCAATTTAGCCAATTTAGCCATTGGCACTAGTTTATGTTTTAAAGAGAAACCCACGATTAGGGAAATGATGGATCATTATTTTCATATCAAACATTCATGAATATCTTGAAACTGTGTTTTGCAATGATCAGTATTTTATCTTATAATCTGGAGGGATCATATTGCATTTTAAAATTTGAACATGCTCGCCCTGCAATTTGTTGAGTCGCTTGTTTTCTACTTTTGGATTTAGATATGTTATTTCATTTATGCATTTTGTCAATCAGCTCAGTATAGGTTGTTAGATTTGTACTCTGGAAAATGTTTTTCATTTTTAACTTTGTAAAACTGAAAATCTTTGGTTTGATGCGAATGTTTTTAATCCCACATGCGTAGGGTGAGAAAGCGGAGGGGATTTGTGTTAGTTGCCTCTGCTCCTTTAGGGCCGGGCTTAACCGGCACACTCTTAAGCATTTGACTGCTTAGGTGGCCGGGTTACGTGGGCCCCTTATTCTATACCTTTCCCGTTTCCGTAGACCGATTTTGCATTTGTTGTTGCAGTTTACGTTTCTATTCCCGCCCACCATCTGTACGGTTTTCATTTGCCGTATCCCCTATTATCCTGTCGGGGGAGCTATAATACCTGCAGAATCGGCCATTGAATCTCAAAAACTGTGCAGAATCTCTATCATGCAGAAGCAAACACATCACCGTCTGCTGTGTAAAACTGAAAATCTTTGGTTTGATGCGAATATTTTTAATCCCACATGCGTAGGGTGAGAAAGCGGAGGGGAAAGGAGACTTAAAGTATAGGCTAAGAGGCTTACAATAACGTTTTGGGTTTACTTCTATTACGTTATTCCTATTACATTGTAAGGGTGAGTGAAAAATATATTTGAAAAATAGTGATAGGATTTATTTTATATAATTCTAAGGTTAAAAATAATGGTTTTTTAATTTTGAGGTTAGGAAAGAATTATTTTATTTCATGTATTTAAAAAAATTATATATATATTAGAAGTTATTTTTTATTTAGAAATATATTTTTATTTAAAAAATCATTTAATATTTTGTATTCTATTCTCATTGTTTATTATGTTAAATTTATTTTATTTATTAGTAATTAATTTTGAATTATAAAGTATATATAAATAAACAATATTGGCACTTGTACTTAAAGGAAGGTTCAATGATTAGTAATAGAATATTCCAATCTATTTTTCAAATCAATATTTATCTAGCTTTTATGTAATCAGTGAGATTTTGGAGGTTTTTACAAATATTTTAGACGCTTTTAGCATAGTGGTGTTGGATATTTCTAATTATTGTGTAGGAGAAAAATAATTAGCAAGAAGAGGAGACTTCAGATATAGGATTTTTTTCTCTCCAATGTTATTATATTCAATATTCATGCATTTGAAGAGATAATATATAATATTGAAATTAAGAGAAGAAAGATTAAGGGTAGGAAGTTGTGATAAATAAGAATAAGCAAATACTTTTGTGGTGAATTAGAGAAATTAGTAAGACGAGGATAGAAGAAAGGAACTTCATCAATAGGAATGCTTTCTTTTCTATGAAAGTGTATATTTGGGATAAATAAGGTCAAATGCAAGAGAAAATAAGTTAGGTCATAAACCCATTCCCATGTATGATTACCAATAGTATGATGAATTAGTGTAGAGTTTATTAGTATTTTATTGAAGAAGAAAAATGCATTTTAAAGTATCAAAACTCTTTGCACTTTGTTCTTTGCATGTGATATATATATATAGATATATGTGTATGCTTTTATTATGCTTGTAGCCTCAAATGGATATGGTTGATAGAAAAATAAGCCTTGTACTCCCAATTAGTAAGGAAAGGGTGTGAATGCACCTAATTAGTCTACGTTACATTCCTCACGTAGCATTCGTTCACCCTAATTCCATACAAGCAGGCGAGCATTGAGTAATGCCACCAATAATGATCCACCAAGATCTAATCATCAATGGAAGAAGGGGTGGGGACTAGGGGAATAGAATGAGATAGGTAGGCCAGGGGAATAGACTTAATGTTTTGTCCCCTTACCCTGATAGCCCCAAAATTTGGAAAGGGGTATTAGATTAGGCCCTAGAAACATTTAAATCTATGGCCTCTAGAGGAAGATTTCCCTCCCTCACACATTTGACATCTACATTGATAAGGGGGTGAAGAATGTAAAAGGAGAACACATTTCATTTAGAGGATTTGTAAAGGTAACCTTAAATTCCCTTTTATGCTAGACATTATAAGAAAACAAAATAGAAAAACCTAGACCCCTATGGTTAACCTACTCTTGACAAAATTCAAACCCCCAAAGTCTCTTCCAAACCCTACAACATTTAAAATTTCAGCTTCAACAACACAACAACAATAAGGGCTATCTATCCTCTATCTAACCTATATTAACCCTAAGTGTGTTTGGAATTTTAAACTCAATTAAGTTCTTCCCAAGTGATTACTTCTTATGCTAGAGCTAGTTGAGTTGTGTGTGAAGAAATTATACCTTTTTATCCATGTTTTCTATTTGTGGCAATCATATTTCTATTGCTAGTACTATTATGAGCGTGTTTATATTGAGAATAATTATTATGTCTCATGTTGTATATGTAGGTGCTTTAATGCTCATATACATCTTTCTGGTTGATTGATGTGATCTTGTAGTGGCTCTGTTAGTGGTTTTAATTATGTGTTTCCTTTTTGTTTGGTTATGGTTTGATGCTTTATCATACCATGGTTCAAGTAATCTCCACATTTTATTTGTGATTGATTTAGAATTCAACATCATGTTGAGGAAACAACCAAAGATAAACATTAGGAGAGCATGAAGTCAAGAATACGAAGAAAATGGAATGAATGAGGCAACTTTGTGAAAGTAAGAATTTGAAGACCATAGACAAAGACATCATAATTTTTAATTAAATGAAATCATGAAGCATCCATTCAAGGCATGAAAGAGAATAATTTAGAGAAACAAAGGAAAAAAATGCAAAATATTTTTACAATAAGGAAATTGAATCTTAGAGTTGAAGATCACTTTGTGGCTTGGTCCTTTATTGATGTAAGTCTTCAAACCTCACTTACCTCCATATTTTGTACTTCTTTTGAATTTTTGTCATGCTTAGAAGTATAGTAGGACTTACTTCAAGATGATTCCTTAACTATCATTGATGAAATTCAAGCACAAAAAAAATAATGAGGTGTCACAAGCATGCCAAACAAGTTATGCGAATGAAAAATATGATGTGCTAGTGGACCAGTATAAAAAATTGACTTTTGAATATTTTTTCAAATCAGATTTATCTTTTGTGATTGATTGGTAGATAGATTCATGCCATAGGAAATTTCCATAAATACATATCCATGGTCATTAATTTGAAATATGTCCAGCATGAGATCCATTGTGATAATGAATATTTTGTGAAAGGTTTGACTTTTCGGCACAAAAATGGTGAATTTAAGTTTGGCAGACAATGTCCCACAAAACAATCCAGTCCAAGGTGGCTAAATTTTTTTGATTGTGAAATGGAAAATGTTGAGATGGTTTGTAATGGTAGATTACTAATGGGTGTTGTGCACCGAATGGGTCATTAAGTGTTTATGATGTATGTAAAAAAAAAGTATAGAAAAAAGTGTAAATTCTAAAGTATACACTTTTATCCCTTCAATTATAAAGAATATTATAGTTTGACTTGCAAAACTTGTGTGATTTGTAAATTGAATACTTTATTAATGTACAATATTTAATTTATTTTAATAATTTAATCATGCATGAATTGAAAAATAATGAATTTGATGGAGAATGTTAATTAAAGAAGAATATATTGATAACTTTGAGTGTATTGAAAATATAATAGAAAACTTAAAATATCACACAAACTATATTTATATTACGAAACTATGCTAGAAAGACACAAAAAAAGAACTTATAAAAAGAGGACATATAAATACATGTTCAATAAATATATAAATGCATGATCAAAGAATACACCTTATAATCATATTTTAGAATTGCTGAATTTTATTTTTTAACATGAGAATAGACTTTACATAATAAACTTTACATGATTAATCAGATTTATAGTACTAATTAACAGGATGCCAAAATATTCAAAATTGTGTCTAACATTATAGGACACCTTCACTTTACATTTAGCTTCATCATTGTAAGTTAATCTTTCTTAATGTATTATGGAAATGTATTGTAAGTTAATCTTTCTTAAATACATGTTCAATAAATATATAAATGCATGATGAAATAATACACCTTATAATCATATTTTAAAATTGTTGAATTTTATTTTTGAACATGAGAATAGACTCATTAATAGACAATCATTTAAGAAAAAGATTTCAAATTTTTCTTTTCAAAATTCTCTTTTGTATACATTGTTATATTGTTCTACTTTGCCTTATTAACCATTTATCTCTTAAAAATTCTCCAAATTGATGGAGTCTCACTATTTTTTGTTATTTCAAGCCAAGTAAGAATGTTAATTTAATGACTTGTAATAGATAATTTGCTTAGAAATTAGTCTTGTCACTCTTTTTTAAGCACCAAATCCAAATTCATTATTATTTAATGACCTTCTAAATCCTCCCAAAATAATTCTAATTGAATGCATGTGTTGTTTGAAATGAATGGAAATGTATCTTTTTATACCAAAACATAATAAATTACATAAAAACCCACATACACACATGGGCATGACTTAAGGTGAGAAACATAAAGGGGGTCAATAGGCCAATTTGAAGATTGAGCAAGGGAATTGAGGTAGTCAGCAGAGTGTGCTGGTTAAGCCATCCCCTCATTTAGAGATGTACGAACAATATGAAACCACACACGAAGCATGTCAATTGTTTGAAAAAATGCCTCAAAGACATGTAGTCTCATGGAATGCAATGATTTTAGGATATTCACAAAATGGATTTGTTTAAAATGCCTTGAAAATATATATAAGAAAATGCACTTTGCAGGTGTAAAGCTAGTCTCCACAACCTTTGCTAGCATTCTTCTGGCTTATCCTAAAATGGGAGGCTTCCACCTGGGCATTGGAATACAACAAAGTATAATTGAAAGCAGTTTTTTCTCAGATTTTGTAGTTGCAACCCTTAGATTAGCTATACAATAATTATTTTATATATATGATAATTCTTTAAATCAAAGATATTCACTATTACTATAATCTATAAGAAATTTGTTATTGATTGATTTTTAGGTTTTGATTATTCTACTGTCTATTCATAATCTCAGTTTTCAAGTATTATAACATGTTGATTACTTCTTATCCACTACGTGCTTTAGGAAAAGAAGGTAGTAAGAAAATTCTAGATCTGGTTCTTTAAATCTAAGGTATTTGTTACTGCTGGAAATGTAAGAATTTTATTAGTTAATGATATCTATTTTGTGATTATTTTGTTGTCTATTTACAATCACAATTTTCAATTATTATAACACATTCATTTCTTCATATCCATCATGTGTTCCAAAAAATAAGATAGTAAGAGAACTCCATATCTAACTTAGAATTATGATAATGGACACATTTGAGAAGGCACAAAATGCAAATTCAAATGCTAGACAATAACTTCTAGGCATAGGTTTCCCCACAACAGCCCTATTTCCCTTTCTATCTTGTCCTTTCTTTCACATGCTTTTTTTTATGTGGAAAAATTTATTTCCTCTAAATTAAGATGATAGGCCTCTATAGAATAAATCTACAACGAATATATGCCATCTTAGATTGAGGGCTACAGACCATTTTTATATCTAGATAATTTTATGTGTCATTCTTTACATGATCAACATGAATATTGAGTATCTAAATATTTTTTAATTCTTCCATAGATGTCTCCTATATGCTTCCAACAGTTCCACTTGATTTATGTTCTTTCATAGCTTAGGAATCAAATATCATCCTTCTCACTTCCTTCTCCAAGATTATGGAAAGGTTTTCTTTAGGATTGAGTTCACCCTCTAGATTTAAATCACCTCTTATGTCCTTCACAATTTTCTCTATTGTTCATTATGCCGAGAGACGTATTACAATGGCGTCCATCAAAAAGAAAAATTCAATGTAAGGAAAACTCTGTAGATTGAATTTTACATTCAAATGACATGCAACTAGCATAACTACAATCATTGTATGTAGACATTTTTTCAAACAGATTTAAAGCATATTTAAAACACATTTAAAACTAGTTTTAAATTGATTTGATATCTTATACTCTCTAAAACACCTTTCTTTTTTTTAAGACAAAAGGCTAAGGGCTAACTATTTATATTAATATCATAATAAACTTTACATGATTAATTAGATTTATAGTACTAATTAACCGGATGCCAAAATATTCAAAATTGTGTTTAACATTATAGGACACATTCACTTTACATTTAGTTTCATCATGATAATAGCCAACTCAGATTTAGCACCAACACAACTATGTCTCATTTATATGACACTTCTACCATAGAACCAGTATAGTTTTATCCAAACACAAACACATGCTTCACCTTTATAATATTTCCTGACTATATGCCCGATTGAAATAGATTAAAAAAATTCATTGTTTATATCATACAAAATTTGTAGAAGCATATGACCTATTTACTCTTCCATATCAACTACCTCTACCTCCAGGAATTTATCACCATGCTTTTCATTTTTCTCCCATCCTTGCTCTACATCTTGATTATCTTCAGAATAATTTTCCCCCTCACCTTCTTGCTGATTTTCCTTCTCACCCTATTCTTCATCATCCTAACTAGTTTGATTGTGAAGATTGAAATTGAGCCAAAGTGGACGACCATTCTTGACATGATGATTTAGTAGATAAGATAAAGCATAGAACTTTTCCATAATATTTTCCACCATTGGACTCCCTAGTTCCTCAAAAACAAAACTTAAAACTCTTTTCAATGCCCAAGGAACATCATTTTTAAAGTCGTTTCTCACTGCCTCAAAGGCTACCTTATAGACTTGTTTTGATTTGAGATATTTCCTTGAAAGAAAACCACCTACAAAACCTTTGCCTCTATCCAAATTATTATTATTAATAGTAAAATTTAATATTAATAATTATAAATAATTTAATTATAGTAATTATTAAAATAAAGTAGTATTTATATAACATTATTATTTATATATAATATGTTGAGATTGTGTTGAGAGTTACACTAAGAGGCTATTATGTATTGGTGGTAATGTTGTTTTTTTACAATTTAAAATAAATTTAAACAAAAAAATAAATTTAAACTAAATACTTAGTGTCATTTAATAATTTTTTAAGTTTTTAGGGTGAACATTTATTTATAGTAGTAACATAAATATATTTTTTATAATTATAACAAATTTCAATGTATTTATTCGCAATTTTTTTTTTTGTTTATTTTTCAATAGTGTATTTATTTTTTTGTTTATTTTTCAATACTTTTTAGTTTTTTCATGCTTTGTTTTTAAAGTAGTTTTAAAGCTGTTTTATTCACATAACAAATTTCAATGTATTTATTTGTATTTTTTTTTGTTTATGTTTCAATAGTGTATTTTTCTTTTATTTTTTTTCAATAGTTTTTAGTTTATTTGCTTTGTTTTTAAAGCAGTTTTAAAGGTGTTTTATTCACATAAAAAAATTCAATGTATTTATTTGTAATTTTTTTTGTTTATTTTTCAATAGTGTATTTATTTTATTGTTTATTTTTCAATAGTTTTTAGTTTTTTTGCTTTGTTTTTAAAGCTGTTTTATTCACAAATTCATGAAGACCTCTATTCGAATAACTAAAAACTAAATACTTCATGTCATGTAATAAATTTTTAAGTTTTTAAAGTGAACATTTATTTATAGTAGTAAATTTTTTTTTTTTATAATTATAAGAAATTCTAATGTATTTATTTGTAATTTTTTTTGTTTTTTTCAATAGTGTATTTTTTTTTTAATTTTTTTTTCAATATATTTTAGTTTTTTTGCTTTATTTTAAGTAGTTTTAAATCTGTTTTATTCACAACTTTCTTTAGATTTTCTTATCTTTGAATTCATGAAGGCCTCTATTAAAAGAGGTTGTTGAATCATAACCGTTTCAAAACTTCGCTGTTGCAAGTTTGGCTTTACATTTTTGGGATTCACTTGAGTTTTTCTATCACAAA
>VDFB02000002.1:72074856-72144116 GCA_007258455.2 Sequoia sempervirens | reverse complement strand
TTACAACCAATTGAGCATTACTTTATGACAATCCATACCACTTCATTGCCAAAATTAAAATTCATCTTGTAGAAATATAAACTAAACTCCAAAATACTTGTATCATGGATTCAACAATACCTGTTCAATAAGGTATTTTGCATGATTGATACCATATTTTACAATAATGGGTTTCTTGACCTCAATGGGCTTTCCTTCTTCCCCTGACTACATCTTCTTTGAAGAAAATTTAGTGAGAAACAAAATATGACCCTCAAGCAAGAACATAACATGCAAGAACACAATCTTGCACCTTATGAATAAAAACATAACATAAGAATAGAAACTAATAGAATTCAAACCCTATTAAAAAATAAGAAAAGAAAGGGTTGTCTAAAGGTAACAGTATGGTAAAAATAGGAGTTGCCTTGCTAAAATTAAAAAAAGCTAAATTTCTGAGTTTAAGGAGATCAACTGCAAACACTTCACCACCATGTTGATGTTGCTCTTGATTGTGCTTTCAACTCACCTGCACACATTCCAAGACTGCTATTGGGTACACTTCTCTAGTGAGTATAAACTACAATGTATTGATGTGCTAATGAAGGAAGAACACCTTGAGAGAAGCACAGTTAAAATTTCTATCTAAAGGAGAATTTATATTATAATGTGCTTATTACCAACATCAATGATTCCTTGTAAAAGGGGGTTACAATTTTGAAACTATGAACAATTTAACAGTATTCTTTTTCCTTACAATTCAGATGCAAAACAACAACTAGAAAACAATTATTGGAACATGAAAATTCCAAAAAGTATGAACCTTGTAGCCACTTTTTCTTATGTCATGTGGTTTATAAATACACCAGTTTGAAATAGAAACAACAAAATATGAAGAAATTTTGAAGGGAGTGAAATGAAGTCCTCTTTTATACCATGTATCAAATAAAATAGTTTTGTCAATAACAACATAAAACTACATCGTAGTGATACATTAGCTAAATTGAACAACAACTAGCAATGCAAGTGAAGGTTGATTCTCAACATGCTTGTAAAAATATTATCTAATTGATAGTGTAGACATCTTGGCGTAGCCATTGCACCAAATAACTATTTTTCATATACAATTACTATCAATTACTATTCTTAAAAGAGTCACCTTATTTGAATGATGAAACAAACAAGAAGTGAGAGTTTAAAAAAAAATAACTTAACAATAATATTTGATTATGAAAGCCATATTGGAGAATAATCATATACAGTAGCTATACCAACGGTTTTTATCCTATATTTTGTATACATACATTTTTTAAAGAATAAATTCTACACAGTTCATAACAACATAAAATTACATCATAGTGATACATTAGCTCAATTTACATAAAGCTTTCAATACATGCATAGTAGAAGGGCAGATGTACATATAGTCTTTGGCACCCAAGATAGATTCGTATAAACAATGTAGCATACTCTAGAAAGCTTATAGGTAGACATTAGATGATGTGAGATTCTAGTTTGGAGAAGCTTGGAGGTTTTATGGTACACAACCCAATTTGAATGTGTAAAGCACATCAATACATCTGTTTAATATATATACAAAACATTATTATTAATATAGATAATAGCTGATATGGGAGTTTGTAACTAAGTAAGAAATGATGGTTTATGAAGTTGTATGTTGAATAAATGTAGCTGATAAAATAGAAGTAACTAACTTGCAATTGTTTTAGGTATTAATGTTTGTTCAAGAGGTTGAATTTGATAATGCCAATAAGCATGTTTCCTCTTGCTTTCGACGAGCTACATATGGGCTTTGTTGCATATTTTCATATCATTCAAATGTGAAGGTTGGATTGATCCATAGGCTTGTAGGTTCATGCACTCTAGAAATAGTTATCAATGTTAGGCCTTGTCAGTCCACATTGTCAATGTCGATTGTTGTCTTTTCAAGTGTTAGGCCTTGTGATTTGTGTATTGTTAAGGCCCATGCCATTTTGATTTGTATTAGACAACGTCAACCATGGCTCAAAGGGGCAATAGTGACATTTTTTGGATTAATGTGGTCCCAAGCAAGGCCAATGTAATTGTTGAATTGAACAAAAAATAGTGGAAGTGAATGCATATTTTCATCATCCTTGTAGAATATTTCTTTGAATTCCCAAAGTGAACCATTCATGGGGCTAGTTTCCACCCATAAATTTGAACATAGCATTACCTTTTTTCTAAACACATAAAAGAAGCTTAGATTGAAGTTATTCTTCATTTGGATTTGAACTTGTTGGTCCCCTAATTTGCTCTGCAATTGATAATGCAATAGGTGAACATTTCCAAATACAATAACATTTCTTATGTGGCGAGACCATTTCCTTTGTTGCAAAGAAATGTATTAAGGATAAGAAACAAGATTGTTCTATAGAGGTCAATGCTAAGCTAGAGAATGACATTAGACATTTCCAATCTTCAATTGTAGATTATGTATTTCACAAATTGGAGAAGAGAGAATGAAATGAAATCTATGCAGGATCTTCACCGATTTGATGAAATTTTTTGATAAGTGTGATAAATTTTGTCAAGTTGCACCATAGAGTGCTTCCATATGATGTTGAGGCATAGATAGGGTTTTCTTTGATTGGTGGAAGTTGTCCAAGATCACCAAAGAGCATGATTGAGCATCCTCCAAATGGTATTTGGTTGTTGTTGGGGGAATGCTTCACATAACCTCATGTCAATGTATTGTAGTAACTTGGATCCAAAGAAGCTCATTTCATCTATCAGTTATACCAAATGAAGTACTTTTTCTTTGGGAAGCTTGCTAGTGTTTGTCCTTGCAAGGGGTCCATATCTTTGATAGGTATTCATAGAAAAGAGTGTATTTTATATACTTCTATGTTGAATGTTGCTACACTTATAGGTGCAAAAAGTAGTTTTGATGGCTTTTATCAAGTGTGATTTACCTGTTCCAACAGTTCCTATAATAATTAATTTTAGAGGAGGTTCCAAATTATCAACATGTAGGTGTGACATAATTATATCAAATTCTTTTTTTTGTTGGAGAGAGAGCTCATGTTGGATAGGGAAATTGGTAAGATGGCATACTTGAAATGTTGGATGATTGGATTCTATGAATGTGGTTGCAGAGACTTGTTGGTGTGGATTGAATTAGGAAGATCCCAAATCATGGTGCAAGTCAATGTCATGGTGACCAAGCATGTCTAGTTCATCAAAGTGGAGGGGAAGGCTTGGGTATAGGTGAGACAATAGTTTCCATTTAGATAGGTTGTTATCTTGCATTATATCTTCTTCATTGGAAGAGGTGTTGGAATCTATATCTTCAAGATCTTTTGTTAATGTGCATAGCACATGCCAAGGATGATAATTGCATGCAAAATTCTCCCATTGTTCTATAATTTGAGTATATGATGAACCAATATAATTGTGAATGTTATAAAATGGCTTGTATGGTAGTAGTCCACTCAAAAAAAATGCTTCAATTTTTTTTTCATCTTTTATGGGGATGGTTATGAACCATAGGGAGACACATACAATGGCATGTATGGAGTTTTCCATTAGTTATGATTTAAATATTGTTTGAAAGCCCATTTTCTAGTCACTTCAATAAGTGACATGGACTCTATATTTGGTGGCCAATCCATGTAAGCATCAATGTAGTTTGGGGATGTGGTAGTTGCTTTGGAGGAGATCGAGACACATTGGAATTTATTTTGGCTAACATTTAAAGAAAAAAAAATTGCTTGATAGGCTTGAAGAGGAAGTTTAAGCAAGAGGTGGAAACTTTCTTGGGCTAGCTTGTTAGACTCAATATCAATTGAAATCTGAGAAAGCATGTCATGATATTTTTTTATTTTCTTTCAAATTTTGCTACATATTTTGTAATGTATTTGAGGATGGCATGGATAGAGAGAATAGGTTGCCAGTCTACATTGGCCCTCTAGATAGAGAGTATAGAAGGGTTGTGTAGGTTTAAGTGATCATCATTGTGAGAAGGGGTGAATGTTGGTTCGACATGCTAGTCTATTGCAAGGCTTGATTGATCTTGCATGCTCCAATGGGATTTATAGCAACATTGAAGGGTTGGGCCTTTTCTCCTAAGACATGTTTGTAAGGTACACTTTAAATGATGTTGTACATAATTTAGCAATTCAATGTAGTCGATTAAAGAGTCTAAAGGCATAATCAATATTGTGTCCATTAAACACGAGTCATCGAGAATAGTTTGGTGGATTGTTTGGTTTCTTAAAGAAAATATTTTGGGATTCCATGCAAAGACATATCTATTGATGTATTTAATTGCATTTTTTACTGATTGGAGATTATTCCATTGTATTTTCTCGATATCAGGTGCTTCTTTTAGCCAAAGGAAGCCATGGATATGTGCAAAACCTCTGTGTTGCCATTCATATCTAGTGGAAGCTTATTATTAGGAATTTTTTAGAAGGTATGCAATGTAAATTGATGAAATTATGAAGACTTTACTTCTACTAGTAGTCTGTTGCACCAAGTAGATTTTCCAAGACCTCTTCATGAAATCTAGTAAATCTATGATGCATGTAGTGTGTTGTAAGGTGTGTATTTTGAACTATATTTTGTATCCTACATCTGTAAGTTTCTTATTGATTTGTAGGTGCATTAGATATAATTATACTATGCAGGTCTAGCCATTTTGTATCAACTACACTAAGTGTGAAGAATAGTGTTGGAAAACCAATTTGTATGACCATATTAGAAATCTCCCCTCTACTATAGTTCCAAAATTGGTGTGTTCCCCGAATTGATTCCCCAAAGCACATGAGCTATTCAAAAATATTGTCATCAAGCAAGTCCTTCAATATTTGATGAAGATTGAGAATAGTTGTTGGTAGGCTTGGGTGGATATTTTTATGAAAAAAAATATATGTTGTTTCCTACTTGTGATGGTGCATTAGGATATTTAGTATAAAGTACCTAAAATAAGGGTCTTTCCCTAACCTATTATCATAATACCTGAGCAAGTGGAGAGCATATTCATGTAATTTGACTTCCATGATATGTTGTTTAAAGGTGGCAATGCCTTTTGGAAAAAAACTAGGGAATGCCATTACAAATAGTCATTTTGTGTTATATACATTGATGGGAGATAGAGAAATGGATGGCCAATGTATATACAAGGGTGGTCATCCTTCACCTAGTTTCAATAAAGAACACAATTCTTTAACCTCTCTACATGTCAGTGGAAGGCTAGCAAAAAATGAAGTATTGGGTTGCATGTTTCTTTTGCACCTTCGTCATTTGCATCATATGTATGGATCATGGTTTTAGTTGTGGGACTAGGAAGATTTTTTGTTTGATATAATAGGTCTATGATATTAGTGGAGTCACTTGGCAGGAAGGATAATCCAACCTCATCTAATTGTATAGTTTTGTAGTATGGATCATTTACAAGTTTATATTGCAAGGCCTCCTATACAAATCCTTTGCTTACATAAAAGCTATAGTCCTATTGCCTGATTTTTTTTTTGTTAACCAATAAGATATCTAATTGATCTATATGCCTAGCAAGTGGGTTTTAATAGTACAAACATCTTGACAAAAATAAAGAGTGTGGCCACTATATTTTAGTTGGCCCCCTTTGCATAGGTTACTTGAAGGATCAAGCTAACCCTTGTTATTAGCATCTCTTCAACTTGAGTTAGTTTTTATTAACATAGGGGTTGCTCACTAGAGTCCATGTTATTCCATTTGGAAAAATGGTGGCCATTTTTTTTCAGATGTGTAGCTATAACAAGTAGGTAGTTCATTTATTTTCCTTGTTTTAATGCCAAGATATTTTTCCAGGTAGACTAAATAGGTTGGCATATTTGCAAGTTTATCTCATTTTGAGCCAAAGTTATTTCTTCTACTGTAAAAATGTTGAGCAAATTTTGGTTGTGGATGGATATGAGAAAATGGATTTGCTTGAAGTGAATTATATGTTTTAGTTGCAAATGGATGCAACTAGGTGGGATTAGTAGAACACGAGTGTAGATCTAGAGATTCCATCCATGAGGTTTTGTTCATTTTCTCGTCTTCTCTTATTGATCTTGTCTTTTCTTGCATGGTAGCATATTCGTTGTAGCTCATTTCGTTGAGCATGTTTTTCTTGCAACCTTTTATCTTCTAACTCATTGAAAAATTTCTATGAACATAAATAGTTCATATAATTTTTATATAATATATAACAAATAACCATGTCAAGCATGGGTAATGAAAAAATAAAGTTTAAATCCTAAGAACTCAAATGATAAAATAGTAAATAACTATGTGTAGTGTTTAAATTAATTGTTACTAAATATGAAGCTTTAATATTTAACATTTTAAAAAGAGTAAATATACAACTTAGATGGACATTTAATGTAAGTAAATGTGTAATGAAAACAATGAGAAAGAGAAAGACCTCATAAGAGAGGAGGTAAACATTAACAACTAATAGAAATGCTTAAAAAATGCATTAAACAAGTAAGATGATAAATATACAATAATAATAAATTTTTAACTGGAGCATTCAATATAATTAGAAATAGGGTGTAAATAAAGTATAGAGAACATGAAATTATAACTCGATGTTCTAGTAAAGCATGGAAAATTTTAGCAAACAACATGATGCATTTGAAATGAAACATTGAACGTAACAAAAGAAATCATTTTATTTGTGACATATATATAGAAATATGTACTTTAAATTTTTTTGGTATTTACAAATATTCAAATCTGGAAACATATAGTACATTATACATATTGTCAACTAATTAAAAAAGTTAAGCATGCTTAATAGTTGTAGTAACAATACTCTATGTTTCATGTCCACAAAATTGATTTGAATGAATTGTAAGATCAAGTACAAACCGACAATTGATAACATTGGCTATAATGTTAGTAGCCACATTGTTCTCTGCTAGTAGGAGTTGAAAATATTCTGCAAAAATACCTAACAATGTAGTTGTTAATTCTTCAAATGTAGTAACATTAAAAAGTTGACTAGTAGCATCTTGTAAGTCCATCTTCAACATGGAGCTAAAATCACATTCTTAATTTCTGCAAAAATAATCGAGAGAAATCTGGATAAGTTTTCTCTTACATTTTTTATTTTCTAGCAAAAGAGGGAAAGGAAGGTAGTAGAATTTGTCTAAGTGTAGCTTTGTGATAGTGGCCTTTACATAGACATTTTTTTTTTCAATAAAGCTTTTGTTTGCAATACTTGAAATCTAGGAATTTGATTTTCAAAATTTTCAATGGGAAATTGGTTTTTGAGAGGGAATGGTAGGGTTTGTGACGAGGGTGCAACCCGAGACACAAAAAATTAACACAGCAAATAGAGAAAATTATTTTATTATTCAGAAAATGATCTTCTTACATGTAGAGGTTCTGATATCCTCAAGTTCTGGGAATATGCAAAGTACAAAATTACAGAAAAACCCCTTTTTCGCAGTATGCGAGCTTGTCCCCAAAAAGCTACACAAAAATCAGCAACCCGCCCATAAATAGAGCTCCTTTTGAGTTTGGAGCCAAAACAACATTCAAATTTGAGTTTTTGGTGGTTTTGCGCCTAAAGTTACAACTTGAAATTCAAATTTCAAAAGAACATTCAAAATTTAGTATCTTCTAGAAAGTGTGCCAAGTTTTGGGAGCCATAACTTTTGATTCGAGATTCTATTTTTTGAACCATTTGAACTGTTGGAAAGGTCTCAGAGTCAAGAACATTCTTGAAATCTACTATGCTGATTTCAGCAAGTTTTGGGGCCATTTAGTGCCTCAAATCTGACCTGGAAGGTTTTCAGGAACGATTCTAGGAGACTAAAATTGCAATATCTTCCAACCCAAGAATAGAAAAGTAAAAATGTAAGTTGGGAATTACATTATGATGAAAAGGGTGTCCAAAAATGCAAAGACATCTAAGAAACTACCAACATGAAATGAAACTCTTTTTTTGGGTGATGTAGGATTTCCCTTACACCACTTGATGCTCCTGCATCAGACACCCAGTGTAATTTGAGAAGTGACCCCATCATGTCTCAGATGGTTGAGGAAAACCCAAGTGGTCAACCTTTGTTTTGGACAACTAGGATGAATCTTCCATAGGCCTTCCTCTCCACTTCACTAGATACTCTTCATACTGTTTGTTTCTAGTACTCCTTCCCACACAGCTATCCAAGATTGCTTCAATCTCCTCCTTCTCTAAAGTGGGTGCTAGAATTCCATACTACTCTATTGTTGGTGCTTCCTCTATGCCACCTTTGTGATACTTAGTCAAATTTGAAATGTTGAACATAGGGGAAATATTGACTCCCTCCATCAACTCTACCTCATATGCATTCCCTAAATCATGCTTCTTCAAAATCTTGCAGGGATCAAATTTCTTCATCTTCAATTTGTTATAGTTTCCCACTAGAAAACTTTCTTTCCTCAAGTGGAGCATTACTTCATCACCAATCTAAAACTCTTTATTCCTCCTTTTCTAATTTTCCTTAGCCTTATACTGCATATTCATCTTGTTAATATATTCTCTTACCTTCTCATGTATATTCTTGATGTGCTCTATAAAACCTTCAGCTTCAGCACTTATCTTCTTCTCTTGGTCCATTTTTCTCAATTCTGGAGCTATTCTAGGGTTGCCTACATACACAATCTAGAATGGTGATCTACTAGTGCTTCTGTTGATAGAATTATTGTAAAAAAATTATGCCTAGGGTAAGATCAAGTCCCATTCCTTAGGTTTATCTCGTACCAAGTATCTTAGTAGGTTATCCAGGCTCTTATTCATAACCTTCATCTACCCATCTGTCTGTGGATGGTGTGCAGAACTGAACTTCAACTCTTTTTTCATCTTCTTCCACAAGGTCCTACAAAAGTGTCCCACAAATTTGGTGTCATGATCTAAGACAATACTCTTTGGTAGACCATGTAGCCTCACCACCTCTCTAAATAACAAGTCAGCAATGTGGATAGCATCGTGGGTCTTTTGGCATGGAATAAAATGTGTCGTCTTCGAAAACCTGTCAACCACCACAAAGACTGAATCATTCCCTCTTTGTGTCCTTGGAAAACCAAGAACAAAGTCCATACTTATATCCTCCCATGGCCTATCTAGTACAAGTAAGGGCTAATACAACCCTATATTCTGGCTCACTCTGTTAGCCATCTGACATGTACCCTGCAACTCTACACAAACTTCTTCACATCCTGTGACAACTGAGGCCAATAATAATGCTCACTGATAATGGCAATGGTCTTATCTCGACCAAAATGTCTTGCCATTCCTCCACTGTGCTTCTCCTTTATTAGGTTCTCCCTCATGGAACTCAGAATACACAATTGACTTCCCTTAAACAACATGCCTTCCTAGATTATGAAATCTAGCCACCTGTCCCGTCCACTGTAATAGGCTCCTTACAAGCTTTCCAAACCTCTACAAAATCATGATCTTTAGCGTACAAATTTTTTAGTTCATTGAACCCAACCACTTCTATCTGCATCTCTATCATCAATTTCTACCTCCTACTTAAGGCATCTACAACCCTATTCAACCTCCCACTCCTATGCTTTAGAACAAATGTATAGCTCTACAAAAATTCTACCCATTTCATATGCCTTTGATTTAGTTTTCCCTGACTATTCAGGTACTACAATGCTTGATGGTCAGTATATAGAACAAATTCCTTTGGTAATAGATAATGCCTGAACTATTGCAACATATTCTTGATCATATAGAAAAATAATTTCTCTTGGCATCATTTAACTTTTCCCTAAAATAGGAAATGGGTTTACCTTCTTGGCTCAACATTGCTCCAATGGCACAACCACTGGCATCACAATCCACCTGAAACACCTTGTTGAAATCTAGGATGGCTAGAACAGGCTGCTCTATCACCTTTTGCTTCAACAGTTCAAAAATTTTCACCGCTCCAATGCTCCACTTGAACTCTTTTCTATCCCCTCTTATTGTTTCAATCGAGGGTCCACAAATACTATTGAAGTTTATAATGAACTTTCTATGAAAACTGGCCAAACCATGGAAAGATCTCACCTTAGTAGTAGTTCTTGGGGTGGGCAATTCTAGAATAGCCTTCACCTTCTCTAGGTCCATCTTGAGACCTTCTATTGAGACAACAAACCCCAAGTACACTAACTCCTTCACAAAACTACACTTCTTCAAATTAATCAAAAATTTCTCCTCTTTTAACTTCTCAAAGGCTCTCTGAATGTGCATCAAATGCTCATCCAAAGTTCTACTAAAAATCAAAATAACATCTAAATACACAATGACAAAACTTCCTAGAAATTCTTTCAGTACCTTGTTCATGAGCCACATGAATGTGGTCGGTGCATTGGTTAGCCCAAACGACATGACTAACCACTCGTACATGCCCGCTTTGGTCTTGAAGGAAGTCTTCCATTCATCTCCATCTTGAATTTGGATCTAGTGATATCTACTCTTCAGATCAATCTTTGTGAAGTACTGAGCCCCACTCAAACAGTCCATCAAGTCATCCATCCTTGGCATGGGAAATCTGTACTTGATTGTTATCTTGTTTATGGCCCAGGAGTCTATACAAATCCTCCACTCCCCATCCTTCTTTGATGCTATTACTACAGGTACTGCACATGGGCTTAAACTCTCTTGAATCAAACGCTTTCTCAACAACTCTTGAACTTGTCTATTCAACTCCTCATTTTTTGCAGGAGTCATTCTGTGAGGTGCCTTGTTTGGAAAACTAGCTCTAGGGATCATGTCAATCTGATGACTGATCTTTCTCACTAGTGGCAAACCCTCGGGTACATTATCAGAAACAATATCCTCAAACTCATCCAACAACCCAGAATCTTCTACTGGCACCTTTTCACTATTCTCCTTGCCCATTCTAGGAATCAATCCATAGTACACATGCTCATGCTTCATGCCTTCTATAAATTTTCTTCCATTAGCATAACAGATTCTAGCACTACTACTTACCTTTTCTTTAGTCTCCTTTAGGGGTTTCAACTTATGGTGGACTCCATCCTTCGTCAAAGAATAAGTGTTTGCATGGCCATCATGTATAGCCCACTTGTCAAACTACCATGGGGATGATATCATAGAGTACCTCATCATGGTAGCTCATGATCTTGAACTTCAACAGGCACTGCTCATTGACCAAAACTTTCTGGTCCTTCTGCAACCAGACAATCTGATATGGGTGTGGATGCCTCTCCCTCTTTAGCTTCAACTTTCTAATCATCTCCTCTAACACTAGATTATTGGTGTTCTCACTATCAATAATGACAACACAACATTTTCCTTCACACTTTCACTTTGTGCAAAATAGATTCTTCCTCTATTTTAGCTCCTTCTCTTCAATCAACAAGGCTCTTCTAATTACTAGGGCTTCTCCCCTTTCAACATCATCTGAATGTTTGGATTGGGCCTCCTCATCTGCATGTGCAACCCTTCCATGACCATCCGACCTTTTTTCTACCCTTCCTTGGTGTTGTGGAAACTCATAGGCTTCATTCCCTTTTTCACCACACTAGAAACACGTTCCTTTGAAACCACCTCTTCTGGTTCCTTATCCAGATCTCCCTCATCCTTGACCTCTTTGATCATCACTATTTTGATCATGAGGACAGTCAAAGTTATCATTCTTTTGGCTTCAGCTCGTGCCCACATCTTCATTTTTCTTCTCATCATCATTTCTGCTTCTAGAAGATCTTCCACTACCCTTCCGCTTTGACCTCGTCATCCTTTTTTCTTATTGTCAAATCTTTTGTTCAGCTTCTCTTCAACTTTCACAGCAAACTAGTATGCGTCATCAATGGTGGTCATTCTGACTAGACTCAATTCCTCTTGAATGATTGGTCGTAACCCATTAAGATAACGGGCTACATTCTCCTTGTTGGCCTTTGCATGACCCATTCTGATGATCATCTTGTGAAAATGTTATGTGTATTCTTTCACAAATCTACTTCCTTGCTTTAACCCGTGTAATTTCTTCAGTAGATCCAACTCGTAGTCCATTGGTATGAACTGCTTCTTCAGCTTCTCCACCATGCGATCCCATCTGATGATCTTTCCTTTTCCTCTCTAATTTCTCTCCAACTGGACCTCTTTCCACCAAATACTGGCATGGCCCTTTAGCTTCATTTTTGCAAACTTAACCCAATCTGGGTCCTTTATCTCCTCATACTCAAAATATTATTCCAGCTCGTTAATCCAGTTGATCAACTCTTTCAGGTTCAGACTTCTAGAATAACTAGCGACTTCTGCTCTGGGTCTTTTCTCGATCTTTGAAATGGCCCTTATCAGCTGCATTTGATCTTGATCAATTGCTTCTTCTTCCTCTTCTTCATCTAAATATTCCTCCTCTTCTTCATCCTCACTTTCTTCTCTCCTTCTCAGGTTTAACCCTCTTCTCATATGCTCCTGCAATGCATCAATTTGTCTCTAGAGGGCTCTGAAACCCTCGGTCAATAGTGGATCTCTTCCACCAGCATTTTTTCCACCAATAGCACCCCCACACCTACCATGGATCACTATTGGAGGCATCTTGAATATCTCTAACCCACAACCACGGTCCTAGTGCAAACTTCCTCACAATTGGCGATCTAGACCCACACGCTCAAGAAAACCCACTCTAATACCACTTGACAAGGGTGCAACCCAAGACACAGAAACTTAACACACCAAATAGAGAAAAATATTTTATTATTTAGAAAACGATCTTCTTACATGCAGAGAATTTGATATCCTCAAGTTTTGGGAATATGCAAACTACAGAATTACAGAAAAACCCCTTTTCATAGTAAGCGAGCTTGTCCCCAAAAAGCTACACAAAAATCAACAACCCACCCATAAATAGAGCTCCTTTTGAGTTTGGAGCCAAAAAAACATTCAAATTTGAGTTTTTGGTGGTTTGGCACCAAAAGTTACAACTTGAAATTCAAAGTTCAAAAGAACATTCAAAAATTAGTATCCTCTAGAAAGTGTTCCAACTTCTGGGAGCCATAACTTTTGATCCAAGGCTCCGTTTTTCAAACCGCCTGAACCATTGGAAAGGTCTCTGAGCAAGTTTTGGGTCCGTTTCAGGACCGTTTAGTGCCTCAAATCTGACCTAGAAGGTTTTTAGGTGCAATTCTGGGAGACTAAAAATGCAATATCTTCCAACTCGGGAATAGAAAAACAAAACTGTAAGTTGGGAATTACATTATGACAAAAAGGGTATCTAGAAATGCAAAGACATCTAAAAAACTACCAACATGAAATGAAACTCTTTTTTGGGTGATGCAAGATTGCCCTTACACCACTAGATGCTCCTGCATCAGTTTGTCAATTCCTCTAGTTGCATAGCATGTTTTTAATCTTGTGGCTTCTACCAAGTTGGGATTAATTAAAATGATTGTTGGGAAAATAGTATCTATTGATTTTCTAGACCAAGATGGTATATGTCCACTTTTTACCAAAATAATTGGGGGGTTTGGTTGTAAAGAAAGCTCAGATATTTGCTTCCCTGCAATTTCACAATGTTGACCCTAAAGTGTAATATCAATGTTACAACTTGACACACATCTATAATGGTAGTTGTACACTTTACTATTTCGGTACAATCTTTTTACATATGGTTGATGTAGGGGAGATATATAGAAAAATGTCAATGACATCTACAAGGGTATTAATATGTAATTGCATTAATCATTCTATGGTTTTGATATGAAAGCTATGGTTGGGTATAGTAGATTCTACATAGGTGGATGGAGTTATCATTGAAGAGCTATGTAGGAATATTTCATAAGGATTTGTGTTGCTTTTTTATTTTGTGTTAGCAAATTTTCTACAACCATTAGATATCACATAAAGACTATTGGACTTTATAATAGGGTAGAATGTGTCTACAAGTTCATTTAAGAAAATTATGTGTATTTCAACTCCTGCTTTATCTACAAAATAAAATCCAAAAACTTTTCCATCATGACCAACATTTTTATACTCACGAATTATGCTTTTACTCAATGCACGACCTTCAATGGCCCAATACTTATGGTATGGGGTTAATGCTTGGATTGGAATTAGTTCAGACTAGCCCATATTATGTAGTCCCATTGATGTTTTCGATTCTTCAACAAAAGAGTTTGTGACTTTAGAAGTGGTAAATGGCTCTTCAATGCTGGTAGAGGATATATAGGTTGTAGCTTGATGGATAACAATTGGAGTTCTAATCAATGATTCATTGTTTGATATTATTTCCAAGTTTTCAATTAAAATTTCCCTACAATGCAAGGAGAAAGATACTTATGAAGTAAATGTGCATGCTTATCCAATAAGGCTTAAACAATAAAAGGAAAGTATGCATGTACATGAACTTGGTGAATTTTCTATAACTATAATTTTTCAGATGGATAATAAATCCTTTCACTATAGCCTTCTCTAAGAAAAGCTCATTGAATTGTGTTGGTAGTAGTGTAGGATGTGTGTGTGTATCATCAGATAGTTGCATGTAATATTTGACAATTGTGGGTTGAAGTTGTTGAATGGAGTCAATAGATACAACCAGTAAAAAGGCTCTACATTAGGTATGCCACCAAGTATGTTAGTAATGGAATTTATAGTTAACATTAACATCAGGATGTTGTAAGTTTGTGAAAGTGGTTGGCTTGCATTCATCTTCAAAGTATGGTAATTAGGTATCGAAGAAAAGTGAGGATAGTAATTTTCAAGTACAATTTCATATTTACAACCATTAAAATGATTGAACTCCAAATATGGTCATCAGTTATTAGAAAAAGTTAATTTCTTGGGGAAGAAAGGGAAAAAAGGTAATTTTTTGGGAATGATGCTTGCAATGTCTTTGTTTCTATGTACCAGATATATATGTAAGGAAAGTATATATATAAATAAAGTTGAAATGTAGAGGTAATAACTTGTAACATAATCATCTTTGAGTGTATTAAGTTGGGAAAAGTAATAGGTAAATTCATCATAATACATAAATTTTAAAATGAAATGTTTGCTATAATTTTAGCGTACAAGGGTTTTATGACTCTTTTTTTTTCATAAATGATAGTAATTTTTGTCTAGTCATTATTAAGGAACTTCCATAAATAAGATAAATTGTAATTTGGAATAACATTCTCCAACACAATTGTAATATCATTAAATAAAATTTAAAAAATCTACAAATATAACTTTTAAGAGAAACTACATTTAAAAGAAATTTTATTATTTATTACATAACATTTTGTTAGTGTTGTATACACCTAAAAATGGTCTAGATAAATCCAATTAATTAAATATATTTATTTGATTAATTAAACCTTTTATTCTTCTCCTATTAAATAAATAAAATTATTTATTTAATTAGTTCATGATTTTATTCTAATTGCATTATTTTGTTTTATTTAAATAATCAACTTCAATAGTTTGATTTGTTTAAATATTCATTTATTCCTTCTTAATTAAATAAACTATATCATATAATTTTATTTGATTATCACATCTCTTTTATTAAATAAACAAATTCTATTTTGTTTGCTTTACTTAATAATATTCCTCCATTTTCTAAAAATTGAATAAATCTAATATTCCTCCAAAGTTGAAAGTTTCAAATTAATTAATTTTTCTTTATCCTTCCAAACTAATTTGGAAGCTTCACGGGAGATTTTCCTCTTCTCATTCCTCTTTTTCTTCCTAGTCTTCTAAAGGATTTCTATATCCTTTCCATCTTCCTCTCCACCAAATTCATTCTTCTCCATTGATTTATCTAGATTGAATCTCAACCCTTCTTTACTGCCATGTCACATTTACCTTTTGGAAATCTATAAAAGGAGCCTTCATCTACATGAAATGGATCCTAACTTTTGTGTAATCTTACTCTGCAGGCATTCAGGCATTCAAGCAATCAACAATCAAGCATTTAGCATCAAGCATTTAGCAAATCACAACATTTTAGAAGCATTATCATGGCTGCATTTACAATAGTTTCCTTTATCATAGTTTCTCTTTAGCTTCATTATCATTCATCATAGTTTCATAGAGGATTAGATTAGTGCAATCTCGTTCTCTAAATTGTTATTTTAACAGTCAAGATGCTAATAGAATCTGAGAGCTAATTGATTAAATAAATCTTTAGATACAAAGGACAATAGGACGATTTCAGAGGATTCTTGCTTTAAATTAGTTTAATTAGTGTTGAATCTTTGATGCAATGTCTTATTTAGAAGTGTTTTAGTTTGTTTACTTTTTACTCTTTTTCACACCTATAAGTGTATTCAACTCTTGTTGACTAATCTAAGCCTAGTTAGGTGAAGGATGAGTTGTTGGATAAGGACCTCTCCTCATTACATGGGTGAGTTGTCACTCATGATAAGGGATCTCTCCTATTCACATGCCATATGGTCCTATTCCTGTGGCTGTTAGTTGCTCACCTCTCTACTATAAATTGAGGGTTTGAGCTCTCTATCAAATGGGTCAGCTAATACACTCTTTTGCTTTCTTCATTGTGCTTGTTTCTCATCTCTTAGATCCTGCAAACTCTTATATGGTATCAGAGCATTAGGTGGAGATAGTGCAGGCCTTTAGGTGAACTATTTTATTGTATTTTATAAAATTCGTTTAGTAGAATTAACCCCCTCTTCGAGAGATTAAGGGAGGCATCAACGCTGATTTGAGGTGCAATATCTTTGTTGTAGCAGACCCCAAATCACAACAGAATTATGAAAGATATTTGGTGTCTCATGGCCTGCCACAGAGAGGCCATACCAATCTACACCTAAGTCGTGCCAATCTGCACACAAATCGCACCAATCAAGGCGTAAAGGAAGAATTTGGAGGGCGCATGATAGACTGTCTGGTTTGCTTTTGCATCATCCTCCAATTATCTATCTTGAGCGGCTGAGTTCAAAACTCCCCGTGGCAGATTCATCCTCAAATGTGGCTTCATTCGCTCTTTTCCAAAGCCTAGAATCTCTAGCAGCACATCTCAAGACTTTGTTTTTTGAAAGTAAGGGGTGGATTCTTCTCAGGTTGTGTTTCGTTTGTGAAGGCGTGATTAGAAGACAAAGGCTCGCGTATCATTTCTGCCAAGCCATGGAAATCTTCTTTGACCAATCCATTTCAATTTTAAAGGCGATTGGCGGTTGTTTTATGTAAAGATTATGCTGCTGCGTAGTATTTGACCAAGTCTTTATGCAACAAGAAAGGCATGATCAAGAGGTGGAGGAAAAATGTTTGAGAAGCCTTGCAACACAGCACGAACGCCTTCGCATAGGCGTGCTGCGATGCCCCTACGATGCCCAGCAACATACTTGGCTACCTGCCTTGCTCCATTCTAGAGTGTGTGGCCCCTCCACGTGCATAGCTCCGCTCCATTTTGAAGCGCCCTTGACTGCCCATGCATAGAGCTCTTTGAACCCATAATTTGAATGTCATTATTTTACAAGGCGATTGAGATGGTGGAAGTCGTGACTCTGGCTTAGGAAGGAACAAATTGAGTGTGTGGAACGCGTTGCACACGAACTACTGTGCTATTTCTTTCACAGCGAAGAGAAGGAACGTTGGGGTAGCAACTCGAAGCAAGTTCAGTGCATTTTGAAGGCTGTGAAAATCAGACCTGCACGCCTTATCTCTTTCTCTCACCCGTCGTTGCTGGCTATTTGCTCTCACTGAAAATCGGCTTATAGGCCGATATTCAGTGCAAAGGTCGCCCAATTTGGAGGATCCGTGAACCGCGAGTAGGAGAACGCTGCGAGCCTGATCTTCAAAAGGCTGTGTTTTATTGTCTGGTGCGATTTATTTCAACTGCCTCCACATTATCCTCCATTGATCTCTAATAAGTTGAGTTGTTGGCTGTTGGTGGAGATACTTAACCATTCGAGTCTGTAGGCCGGTCACTCCACACTTGGCGTCTTAACCTCCTAAAAGAGCTCCCACATATCTCTGAGGTTCAATTTATGTTTGCAATCAAAGCATTTGTTTGTAATTACAATTTTTGCTTCAAATTTGCACTAACATTATTGTAAGTCAAACTTGGTTATCATAAAAGATTGAACAAGGGGGGAATCAACTTTTTGCAATTTATTTGTAAAATTTGAAAAGTGGGGAATCAATTGTTTGCAATTTATTTGTAGGGGGGGAGTTTATTTCACTCACACACTATCATTATAAATGGCCAATTTGGGTTATTTTTTGGGCTTAGTTACAAAGCACTTCTTCTATAAAATGTCAAATTAAGGGGGGGAAAGAGATAATCAGAGGGAGTTGTTGACACATTTCTTATCATGGGATATACAACTCATTCTTTTGTAATCAACCTAAACAAGGGAAACTATAAGTTTTGGTGTGAAGGCATCCTAAAACATCTTAGGTATCACAATCTTCTACCCCATTTGTATGGACTTATCCCTGAACCTGCTAATAAATTTTAGAAGGATAAATGGGTTAATAAAAATGATCATATTGTTGGATTAATCAACTTACATAGAGCACATGACACTTTGATTGTCATCATGGATATTGAGGGTCCACATGCTTTATGGATCAAACTTTGGGAGATGTATGGAGACTCAAATGTTTCTCCATTCCCACATGATCCTACAATAATCACAAATGGTATACCATATCATGAAGAATGTCATGTTGACATAGTGGAAGTCATCATTCCACCTCCTAATATTGCTTCACTAGATTTCACAATTGCTTCTTCAAAAGCTTCGAGTACTTCTTTGCAATTGGATCACATTAGTCTTCCTAGCATTGTTGATTGGGACACAATCCTACTTGACATTTCTTGTCTATTTGTAGAGTCTCACATTGCTGACTTGGAAGCACACATTGAGGACATCAATCTTCTATTTGATGACAGGTTTCGATGAAGTTGCATCACCATTGGTCTCTTTGGATATTCATGCTCTACATTTGTCTTCACATGGTTCTGGATTTTCATCATCTTCATCTATTAGGCATACACCTGATTTGATTATGACATCCTTTGGCATCGATATGGGAACACATAAGCACACTTTGAAGACATCATGGGTACCATCATCATCATTCTTGGATGATCTTTAGCTCTATTCAAGAGCATATATACGTCTTGTCACATGGGAAGATATCTTGCATCTTCAGTTGGTTTCATTTCTTCCCAAGGGAAGGAACATTGTGAAGTGTTTTTGGATCTATGTCTGCATCCTTTGTCAACTATCCAACCTTAATGTATCATGACTTCTATTATGGGGGGGTCTCATAGACCTTCTATCATTTTCTCTCTTATGGAGGAAATCATATATTGTACTTAGTGAAAGAAGTAGTACTTCTTCACATGTATAATTTTCATGCATCTTTTCTCTCTTTTGGGGGGTAGATTTTTCCCAAAGGGTTTTCTACTTTTCTCCACTTCATGAGAAATTACTTTGTGCATGGGTACCTAAAATGGCACACAGCCGGGACTCATATTTCAAAAACCTACCTAAGCTATGCTTAAGGGGGGGTGTTAGTGTATTCAACTCTTGTTCACTAATCAAAGCCTAGTTAGATGGAGGATGAGTTGTAGGATAAGGACCTCTCCTCATTACATGGGTGAGTTGTCACTCATGATAAGGGATCTCTCCTATTCACATGCCATATGGTCCTATTCCTATGGTTGTTAGTTTCTCACCTCTCTACTATAAATTGACGGTTTGAGCTCTTTATCAAATGGGTCAGCTAATAAACTCTTTTTCTTTCTTCATTGTGCTTGTTTCTCGTCTCTTAGATCCTCCAAACTCTTATACATTTAAGTACAAAACTCTTTACTCATTTTACATTGTAATATATAAGATCAAGTGGTAAAACTTATGATTGTAAACATAGTTTTGTGTAAGACATTTACATAGTCAGAAGCACAATTAAGCATTCACATATTATGCACATAGATATGTATGCATAAGTTATACAAAGGTTACATAGTAGAAAGTTCATGTAATTGATCACATATCTTGTAGGTACATTTCATATGCATGGGTTAAAGAGGGTGTGTTGTCATTGGAAATTTTTCCATAAAATTTACAAAGGTGTACAGTATCAAATGATCTAGTTGAGAAGTTTCTAAGTTCGCCTCTTGATATTAAGTCAACATTTGTACATCAAGCTATAAATAACAATGCTAACAGATCTATAATATCTAATTATTAACTATTTCTTGGATTAAAACTTTATTTTTAGAGATATGATGCACTCACTATGGCACTATCTATTTGTAAATTATCTTCTCCTTTGTTAATGGATTTGGTGTTCATGTCACTACATTAGCAATGTTGTAAAACAAATATATTATTCCATAATGTATGTACACATTTTCTTCAAACTCCAATTGTCTTTTCCTAAGCTTTTTAAGACAATAGAATAGCTAAACTCTTGTGCACTTTAGTCACACTTTGTTGGGATTGCAACAACTAAGACATAAAATCACCAAAAAGCAAGCTAAAACACCACCCAAGTTCTTCACTAAAGTTTTAAAATATTAAAATTCAAATGGAATTGAGCTCCAAGTGGTAAATTATCATAGCCCGAATATTCATAATGGGGATTTATTTTCAAATTGTTTTAAACATGTTAATCATATCTAAGTTTGGGGTACGGTCCTTGCACACTTTTAAATATTATATCTAGACATATATGTGCAATTTCTAAAACTTCAAGATTAAAATTATTATAATTAATAATTAGTTTTTTTTTTAATATCACAAATTTAACTAATATATAAATATAATACAATACATAATTATTGTAGAATATATATTTTGTATAATAAAAATTAAATTATATATAATACAATTATATTTATTATTATATAAAATAATATTATTTATTATTATATAATATTATATTTAAATTATAATGCATATGATCATATTATATAATTTAATGATATATATCATAGATCTATATGTTAGGAATAGGATCATAAAACAATATACAATAAAATGAATGTTGAAATAAAATATAAAAAATAACATTAAATACAGAGACATGTGTGACTCACTTAAATGGAGAAACAATTAGACCTTCCTTTATTGTGTTCAACAAAATGAAGGAATACAACCTAAAACACATCCATTGTAACTTTATTTTCTCTCTATCACATTCTCATCACAACATAATACAATTTACAACAGTAATGCAATGCCCTTGCATAAAGAGAGGCTTACCTTCCAAAGCAAGATAACCAACATAACCTCTATTGTCAGATGTGTGATCTAATGATAGATGGTCCAAGTTTACAATGAATAGTTGTTAGGGAGATGGTTGTGCAGCCCTTGGAATGATTGTTATAGAGGGCACTCCCTCTTTAATTCAACTTAGTTTAAATAACATTAAAATTTGGCATCATCAAAAGATACAAGGGAATCATATGTAGAGTGTCTTAAAACACGAATTTAATTGGCCTTGTCTAAGGAACCACAGCACAATGAAGATTTTAACATTTTTTATTCTTTATGTAATGGTCACAAAATCTTTTATTAATAATATTTTACATTAAGAATAGTCCATAAATTATTCTCTTTATTTAATAATTTTGGGTTTAGTCAATATAAGAAGAAATTTAATTTAATTCATTTAATTTAGAGTTTTTGTAGATTATGTATTAGAACTTGGAAATCTTTAAATAAAAATATGATTTCAAGTGTGTATTACCACATTCAAATATTGAATTGACTTTTTAACATTTTAATAGGTCTTATTTTATTTTTAACTTTTTAATGTTTGGTTTTATTTAATTTTTAAAACAATTATAATATAATTTATTTTTGGTTTTTATATTTTATTTGAAGTATGTTTGAATTTTTTAAATCTAATTTATTCTCAAATTTATAATAATTTTTTATTTGTTAAATTTATAATAATTAAGACTTTTACTCACAAACAACATTTTTTGGTAAATTGTTTACTGATTGACTTCATATATTACACAAATGTATGTAAAAAATATACCAAATTTGTTCTTAATTGAAGTTTCACATCTCTTCCATGTACCTATTGCACACAAAGGTGTGATTGCTAATTTTATCTCATTGACATCAAAATTACAATACATATTTATATAACCTACTTCCTATTAAAAAATAGAGAAATATTTATTTACTTTATTCAAACTCTATAGAAAACATCATTAAGAATTGTTTATGAGAAAATTAATGTGATGACTTAATCTATAAGTTAGGTTTTCAAAACCGTTATTTTAATATTATAATTTGCACTTGCAAATGCAATAGTTTGTCATGGGGAAAATAATTGGTAATAAAGTATTTGTTTAATTAATAACATCAAGTTTCCATAGTCTATGATAATGTCTTGCTAAAAAATTCTGAATTGAAATTGTGTAAATTTTTGAAATCCAATTTCGGATTATACTCCATGATCCATCATAGAATAAAGCATTTGTTTGTTTTTCAATTGTAAACTGGGGGAGAAATCAACCGAAAGCTTTTATCTTGGAAATATATTTTCAAAAGTCTTCACCAGCCCAGTAATTGGGGGCGGGAGTGAAAGATTGAAGACTCAAGCTCTAACACTATACTGGAAATTTAAATTCAAACAATCATCACAATGAATAATATAAATCAATAAGAAAAAGCTTAATAAATCTGCTCGGCGACTGAGTGAACAGCAATCAGCAGACTGATCAAAATAATTCTCTGCATTATTCAACTCAATTAAAATCATTCTTAAAACTGCTTACGTATATAGGAAAATTCTAAAGCAAAGTAATCGCTGACTAAAGAAATTAAAAAGCAGTATTTTTCATGCAAATTGAGTGCATGGATGGAACGAGCTAAAAGTAGTTTTGATTGCACTGTTTAAAAAAACAAACTAGCGAAAGCTGGACTGATCATGCGATATAATCATGCAATGATCACGCTGAACAAACTAAAATTAGATATAATCCTATCGCTGAAAAAGACCGCACAGAACTTCAGTTTATTATGCAATAACAGAAAATTAAAAAACTGATGCAGACAATCCTCCGCAAATTAATAGACTATACAGCGGAAATAAGCATAAATGAAGAGAAACAAAAATAAATAAAAAATAAAAAATATTCTGTTATCATTATCTAGAATCTGTATTAAGATACTCTGCTATCATTATCTAGAATCTGTACGTTACATTCCCCAAATAGAAACTCCCTTCCTACGTTATCAGCTATGCCCTTTTATCCACCAAAAGCCCTTAAATTAACTCCTACAAACTGCAAAGTAACAGCGGTTTAAAACCCCTAAATCAACTCCTACAAAGACTACAGAATAGCTGCAGTCTAAAACAGAGTAGTCAGCACCTAATCTAACTCCTACGATGAGCACAAAGAACAGCAGATCAACTCCTAAAGCACAGCAAGTTAACTGCAGTCAAGAAACAGTTGCATCAAAAACTGTAGTCAATTGCATGCATGCATGTCTTCAAGGAGTACAGGTGATGATGAGTGATGGTAAAATCATCTACTCAATTCCTTTGTCTCTCTTTTCGGTTTACAAATTCATCTTGCCCGTTCTTTTATTTAGGCAACTACGATCCACGGCTTTCTCGTATAAGTAATACTCGGCTAAATCATTGGAGACCATGCGTAGAGCGAAAAAAATGTTTACATGAAAACCAGGCACTATAAGCCTGTATCATACGCTTCCAGCCATTAATTTGCATGGTTTAGACGCAGACAGTTTTCTACAAGCAGACGAGTGGCTGCTGTGAAGATGGAGAAATTCGCTGCAATGTTACCTGGCGGAAGTAATCTCACGTCTGTTACACCATTGAAGGTACTGAACTTAACAGCAAATAACAATACGGGTAATTTTACTAGTAGCTTCTCTAATTGCACGAGATCGTTCAGCCCCTCTGTACTATTTACCTTTTTGGTGCTGATGGGCTCCAGCTTATTCATTTGCTTCTCCTGCATCTACGTCCGCCTCCGAAGCACGAACTCGGACGACAGAAGACCGCACCGTAATATCCGAAGCACGAATCGAGACGACAGAAGACCGCACCGTATTAGGGAGACCAATAATATTAGGGAGGCCATCAATTGGGAGGCGGCCCGGGGTCTGGAGCCATGGATCATTGAGAGCTTTCCCATTTTCAGCTACAATCTGGTGAAGCGCCGTAAAAGACTGGCCAACTGCTCCGAGTGCGCAGTTTGTCTAAGCGACTTCGCGGACGATGACAGGCTGCGGTTGCTTCCCAAGTGCAGCCACGCTTTCCATCCAGAGTGCATCGACAAGTGGCTCTTGAGACACACGACGTGCCCAGTCTGCCGGACAAGCCTTGTGCTCTCACGAACATATTCAGCTTAGTCGAACAACAGGCGCCCCCCACGAGGTCACGGTCGTTATTGACAACGGAACCGGAGTGAACCCCGTCATAGATACCTCAAATGATGAAGCAATGAACGAAGCTTCGGGATATGGTTCGATGGCGTACTCGCTGGTGAGGGCAAGGAAGGAGATGGAGCAGCCGACGGAATTGTAGATCGCCACAGCCAAGGGTCTCACTCCTGAAGCTGCAGAATCGTAGAAGTGCATCATTCGCATGAGCTGTCAAGTTCTAGTGCCCAGCTCGCGTGCTCTAAACCCGGAGGCTTTGTCGTGATGCAGGGCATAGATCAAGTTCAGAAAGATGGGGGCGAATTTCTATAAAGCCGGCCTTGGGTTTAAGGACATTTTTTGAGGGCCTTCTACCTCGACTCAGGCCTGGAATTTGATGGTCTATTTGACCGTTTTTTGCATTTTGGATCGTATATTACAATCGTCGTGATGTAGGGCATAGATCAAGTTCAGAAAGATGGGGGCGAATTTCTATAAAGCCGGCCTTGGGTTTAAGGACATTTTCTGAGGGCCTTCTACCTGACTCTAGAATTTGATGGTCTATTTGACCGTTTTTTGCATTTTGCATTTTGAACAGTATATTACAATCTAAAAATTTATTACACCGTATTATTTGACTTCCTATATTTTTATATAATCGTAAATATGACATTTAAAATTATTACTAAACCGTAAAAATTTATGGTAGCATATATATATATATATATATATATATATAATGTTTATGATAAAAATATAAATTATTTTACAATTGAAATAGTTCTTTCTAATTTCACTTTATATTAATATATATGATTTATAATATTTATAATAAATATATTTATTAATTCAAAATCTGTTCAAAATAGAATTTTTTCAAGATTAAATATAGTTCTTTCTAATTTTTAAATATTTTTAACAATAAATTTAAGATTTTAACATTTTTACTAATAGTTGTTATTGTTTTATATTAATATATATGATTTATAATATTTATTATAGAAATATATATTAATACAAAATCTTTTCAAAAATAGAATATAATTGTTTTTTTAACTTTTTGAATATTTTAACAAGATTTATTTTCTATATGAATTTACAAACTTCTTCATGTTGAAATTTTATTTGGGTTTTATAAATAATTTATGTTTTTAGATAGATGAATTTAAGGATTAAACTATAAAAAAAAATCAATATTTTATAGTATTTTTTTCGCAAGCTTTGATGAGCATGTTGAAATTTTAGATAATGAGTTGAATAATGATTAAACTATTTTTAATTTTATATAATTATTTTGAATAGGTTTGAAACTGATATTTAAAAAATTTTGACAGTTAAATTTTTTTCATAAAACATAAAGTGATAGACATCTAAATGAACAAATCGTAAAAAAAAAATCATATGACAGGTAGGGGTGGCCGTCAAATCCCAGGCCTGCCTCGACCTAAAGGTCAAGTTTTTTTTGAGAATTAGAAGCCTTATTTGAAGAGGAAGTTTAGTTGGTTTTTGGCAAGAGATAGAGTAGGAACCCTAAAAACTGTTCAAAGTCAAATTCACATATTCAAAGCTAAATTGTAAGTTATTAATTTGAACTCTATGAACATAAATAATGATCTTGATCCTATAGACTTTTCATATCAATAAAGAGAGACTCACCTAGATATTTGGTACTATAATAGTAAATTAATAGTGTTGTCAAATATTATTGGCAATTTTTTTCGGAAATGATTAGTTTTCTTTACATTAAATCCATGGGATTTTGATTTATTAACTTTCTATTTAATGATCAAAGTCAATAGGCCCAATCAAGTAGTATATATTAGATGTTGACATAAGCTAATGTTGCATTATTGATGCCCTATGAATGCTTAAATGGTGACGTTATGATGCTCTTACATTGTTTCAAGGTGCTTTGAAATGAATTAGGGCTAGGTCAATTAGCACTCAATTTAACAATGCAAAAATTTGCTTAAGTGTAGGCATCCATATGTATTTGGCCTCATTTTTCCTATCATATATAACCAATCTAAGAAAACTTCAAGTGCCTCTCCTTAAGTTGAATTTGCATGTGTTGTTCCTTTCATCCCTCATGTTCATAACAAATATTGGAAGTTGCAAAAATATATGAAATTTCTAAATCTAGAAGTCTTTTGGTCATTTGTTGAGTTTTGGTGGAGTTCTATTTTTTTGGTGGACTAACATATTTCTTCTTCTTATTCGACCTACTATAGTGATCACTAGTTTGACATAAAATTTTCACAAGTATGTATCAAATTCTTTCTTCCTTCCTTTTCCTTTGTTACATTTATTTGTGGGATTTTTATGATATATTGACTTATGTCTTTTCTCCCAACGTCTCATCTTCTTCTATGTTACATGAGGGAAATTGTTCAACCATATCCCTACTTTATATATTCAAAGACTTTTAATGGTTGTTTGGGCTTCTTTTCCCTGTACCTATGTTCCAACCTCCCTTCCCTTTCCTCATTTTCTTCCAATCCCCTTTTTTGGATCCTTATTATAATTTGAAATTTCCTCTAGTTCTACCTTCTACAAAGTTTCCAACTAGCTTGGATATAAATGCTTTTCACACATGTTCTCTTACATTGTTTAATCACTCATTTTCATTCCTTTGTAGAGTTTTATCATACATATAAATTTCCATTTCCATGTCTAGTTCTCACCGCTAGTCCCACAATGAAACTTTACAACTCTCATCCTTCTACATTTTATTAAATTACTTCAAAAAATTCTTACAATTTTTTTATGGGATTTTGGACTTCCATTCATTGTATCATCTTGATGTATACATGTACTTTAAATTCTTGCAAAGGTCCCTAGATATCTCATCTTGATATTCAATTCCACATGTCTCTCACATTTTTTATATTTCTTCCTTTACTCTTTTCACCTATTTTTGGACTTTTTATGAACTTCCAACCTTCAATTGTAAATTATATTCCTAACCTCTTGTCCTACAAAAAAATCATGCATATCCTATTGTTACCTTTTGTTGTGCATGAAGCTTCTATATTTCCTCTTTTTCATCTTAACAATTCCCTATATCCTACTAGGATACCATTAATGACTATATTTTACCTTGTAACTACTCCATAAGGTTTTCCCAACCTAAAATACCACTGTCCATCTTAGAAATACATAATTTGCATATAATTTTAATGGTGAAAGATGAGGGTGACCATATTCTATTCATGTAATGTTTGAAAGCTATCTCTTGATTATCTTCATTCTTATTTTAGGTCATCTATCTCATTTATTTTTTAGATTTCACTTTATCTTTAATTCTAAAGTTGGGATATCTAGCTCTCCTTCAAATTCCTTAAATTGAATAAGGAAATAACCATCTACTTACTTGCAATATCTAGAATGTGTTAATGGTATAGGAATATATATTATTAGATGGGGAATGATTTCAATGCCTCCTAATAATTTTGGACCCCTCAAATACATGACCTATTTATTTATATACATTTTTTCAATGTTTTTGTGCTTCATTATTTGATCTTATTTTCATCTTGCCCTTAATATTATCACTAGGGCTTCATTTGCTAATTTTTTTATTTTATATTAAATCCTAATTACTATTATTAGGCCTTTAGGATTTTGTCAGTGCCAAGCTCTCATCTACATCCTAACATCTCTTTTAAGAAGTCCTTGTTTGACTTCCCACTTGATGCAATATAGTAAAAATTATATTTCTAATGATCTTGATTTGGTTGTTACTATTGTTACACTATTATGGATTTGGTTACTATTATTGTATTTCTAATGATCTTGAGTTGGCTACTCGAATTTCAAACTAATATCTAATAAAGTTTTTATGTTTGAAATTTTATGTCTTTGCAAGCTGTAAATCTTGTTTGTATGCATCATCAGGAAAAAGACTAGATCCATTGCTTTGCTATTTTGTAGGTTCAAAACAAGATTTAGTTGTTTGTTTTACCTTTTTCTTCAAGCTTGGAAATGGGTTTAAATGACTAGTATTTGCTTACACACCTCTAGATTAATGCCAAATTCAAAACAGCTAATGATCCATTATACAAAATGGCTAAATTGTTGAAAAATAAGGTGTTTTCTTAGCTTAATACTCTGTAAAACTTTAATATCGCTGATCTAAGTAAGCTCTTTCTTTGTTACATATATTATTTGTGGGTGATTATCTTGATTAATTCATTTTATTGTTGTAAAATGAATAGAGAAGTTGATAGAAGAACTAGACAGGATATTAGAAATATTACACAAGATATAATGTAGAGAAACCCTTTCGGGAAAAAACTCCACCAAGAATTATTCTATTATTCAATCTCTGAGTTACAATAGCTCCAATTATTTTTTGAGAATGCTTCTTCTATCTTTACTAATCTTCTTCACACCTACAAATAACAATTATGAAAAATCTCCTGAACTTGAATGAGATATAGAGACAATATACAACCTTGTAATCTCCAAATGGTGATATTTACAATGCACAAGCTCAATCCCTTGAAAAGGTATGACATATTGCTTCAAGTTGAGTTATTTTGTGAAGACTAAAGCTTACAACATGTGCTTCATGCATTTGGGAATCCAAAACTGAAGCTACAACTTATCCTTCACTTTGGTGATAATTCCAAAGCTCTTCCTCAAAGTTGGCACCCATAAGTAATCCTAATTAACTGAGCCTTCAGAAATATCTTATCATGCAAGAGAGGTAAATCCAAGAAAGAATCTTGGGTGCCCAAGTTGGCTCCAAGTGATTTCTAGTTAACTGAAACATTTACTCAACACCATTCATGCAAGAATGGTCATCCCCTATTAACTAGAAGTAGTGTCCGTTATCTATCATACAACTCAATGTTATTTTCCATGCATTCCAAGTTAACTGAAGTTAACTGACATACAACTAAAACTAACTGAAGACAACTGAACCATAACTGAACTAAGTTGAACTGAACTAAACTAAACTAAACTAATTTTGATTTGAAATGAACTAAACTAAACTGAACTTCAAGCATGAAAACATCAAATCCTAACTCCTAGGATCTTTACATGCATACAAAAGTGTTAAATGTTACTCTGTATAGTTAACTGAACACAAGGTGAGTGTCACCTTACCATGTGGGTGCCCCATGTACCCCTATTATTTAGGAACTCACTACGAACGCCCTCACATGCTCCTTACATTTAGAATTAATTACAAATGTCAATAATCATGATTATTTCATCAAATATTAATCTCATCCTAATCTTAGTGTTGTTGAACAAATTCCAAGAATCTAGGAGATACATGAAATAATTAATGTTTAGGATTTGTAATTAAATGGCGTCCTATTTCCAACATTCTCCCACTTGACATTATACATTGCAATTATTCTAAACAAGGAATAATAAATTTAAATCAAGTACAGGACTCAAGGCCAATGGCCTTCCTACACCATGAGAACTTATATGTAGGAATTGGCTTCATTAGATAATCTACAACATTAATCAAAGTGTAAAATTTTTCAATTAATACTTTCCCACTCTCAACCATTTCTCACACAAAGTGATACTAAACATCTACATGTTTAGTATGAGCATGATACATAGGAGTTTTGGCTAAACAAATAGCACTCTAACTATCACACTCAAGCCTAACTTGCTTGCAATTAAAACCAATACCTAACCCAAGCCTCTGTAACCAAACTGCCTCTTTAGAGGAATGTGTGGTGGCCATGTACTCTACTTTTGTGGTGGACAAAGCAACTGTGGGTTGTTGCTTACTCATCCAGCTAACCACAGCTCCAAACAAAGTATACACATAACCACTTGTCAACCTCCGACTGTCTAGATCTCTTGCCCAATCTGAATCAACCAAGCCATGTATATCCAATGGTCTATTCATAATATCAATATTATTAGAACCATGACAAAATAAAAAATAATCTAAAGTCCCTTGTAAATATCTAAATACCCTCTTAACATAAGTCCAATGTTCTTTACTAGGGTTAGACATAAACCTACTAAGAACTCCCACTACTTGTGCTATATCTAGTCTTGTACAAACCATTGCATACATTAAACTACCAATTGCACTAGCATATGAAATTTCAGCCATTTCCTCAAAATCAAAATCAGATTTAGGACTCATATCTAAACTTAACTTCGTGCCAACTGGGAAAGGAATATTAACCAGTTTACTATCCTGCATGTTAAATATTTTCAAAATAGTATTAACATAATTACTCTGACTTAAGCAAAGCTTTTTGTTACCTCTATCTCTACTAATCTCCATACCGAGGATATACTTTGCAGCCCCTAGATCTTTCATCTCAAATGTGCTCGAGAGTTGTGCTTTCAATTCTCTTATCATTACCTTGCTATTACCAATAAGCAACATGCCATCAACATACAAGATAATAATTAAAATCTAATCATCAATAATTTTTATGTAAACACAATGATCTTCCTCACTCTTAACATAACCAATTTTTCATCTGAAAGCATCAAAATTTCGGTACCACATTTTGGGTGACTATTTCAATCCATATAAAGATCTCTTTAACCTACAAACCAATTCTTCCTTTCCTTTTACAACAAAACGTTCAAGTTGCTTCATATAAATCTCCTCATCAAGATTCCCATGCAAAAAAGCAGTTTTCACATCCATTTTCTCAATTTCAAAATCATAAGCAGCAACAATGGATAAAAAGAATCTAATAGAAGTTAATTTAGCAATAGTAGAGAAGATTTGATTAAATTCAACTCCCTCTCTCTAGGAGTAGCCCTTGGCTACTAATCTAGCCTTGTACCTTTGGAGATTACCATCTGCACCATTCTTCTTTTTAAAGATCCATTTACAACCAATGGCCTTTCTATCTTTGGAAAAACTCTCAAGATCCCATGTGTCACAAGCATCCAAGGATTCCATTTCCTCATGCATAGCTTGTGACCAAAGCTTGTTTTCATCTAAGGACAAAGCTTCCCTGTAAGAACTAGGTTCATCATTAGTACTCATTAAAGCAAAAATAGAATGGAAATTAGGTGGGCTATACCTATCAACAAGATTTTGCTATCTTGTGGATCTCCTCAAATGATTTTCTTCTTGATCCTCGATATGCTCATCTTGAGCCTCTCTTTCAGAAGAACTCTCTGAACTCTCTTATTGCAATTCATCCACTTTTTCTTCAACAGGTGCATCTTGTTGCTTCTTAGTATTTGTCTCAAAATGCACTATTCAAGAAGTATATGTTTCCTTTGGTTGTTCTTCTCCTGAATAAGCTCTAAATTCCCTAAAAATAACATCTCTAGATAAAGAAACTTTTCTTGTTAGTGAATTCCAAAGCTTGTATCCTTTTACATTTTCACCATAACCTATGAATATGCATTTTTGTGCTTTAGGATCCAATTTAGATTGCTTTTCTTGAGGCACATGAACAAAAGCCTCACAACCAAAGATCCTTAAATGTGCAACATTAGGTTTCTTATCTAACCACATCTCATAAGGAGTTTTATCTTCAATAGATGAACTAGGGGATCTATTGATTAAATAACAAGAAGTACATATTGTTTCAGCCCATAAGGACCATTCAAGCTTAGCACTACTTAACACACTCCTAACTTTTTCCATTAAGGTTCGGTTCATCCTTTCTGCTACTCCATTTTTTTGAGGTGTATATGGAGTAGTTTTCTGTCTCACTATTCCTGTATGCTTACAATAATCATCAAATTTCTTAGAACAATACTCACCACCATTATCTGATCTCAACACTTTTATCTTATGATCTGATTGTTTCCCAACCAAAGCCTTAAATTCCTTGAACTTATTAAACACATTAGATTTGTTATGCATAAAATATATCCAAGTGTATCTTTAGACATCACCAATAAATGTGACATACTATCTAGATTTTCCAATAGAGTCAATATCCACAGGACCTATTACATTTGAGTGAATAATCTCTAATAACCTTTTAGCTCTATCTGTACCACTAGGAAATTTAGATCTAGATTGCTTTCCAAACACAATGCTCACAAAAGTCATTTTTGCCAATATTATAATTAGGAATACCGTCAACCAATTTTTTATTAAGAATGATCCTAAGACCATTTTCACCTATATGGCCCAATCTATGGTACCATAGCATACATACATTTTCAAATTCAATTAAATTTGATAAAATATTTACATTAGAGGTATTCAATTTAAACAAAGTCCCAATCTAAGATCCTTTAGCAACCACCATATTCCCTTTCACAAATCTGCAACCACCTTTTCCAAATGTCACATGCATTCCAGAATCATTAAACTTAGAGACAGAAAGTAGATTCCTTGCAAGTCCTGGAATATGTATAACATCATTAAGGGTCTTAACACTACCATCACTGAAACATAATTTTACCTCTCCTTTTCCAACAACCTTTGTTGTGTTGTTGTCTCCAAAGAAGACATCTCCTCCATCATATGCAATATACTTAGAGAACAACTCCTTTCTAGGATTCATATGATAGGAGCAACCTAAATCAAGAAGCCAAGAGTTATCAACAACAGTATTAGAGGAAATGACTAATGCATCATTACTGTCATCGAATTTTTCTGTAGAAGCATCAATACTCTTCTTCTTGCTCTTACAATCCTTTTTAATATGTCTAAGTTTTCTACAAATCCAACACTTTACCTTACTCTTACCAGGGGTTTTTGACCGTCCTTTAGACTTACCCTTTCTTTTCTTATCTGCTTTAGATTCCTTCTCTTTAGGCCTACCTCTTACAAACAAGGCATCTTGTGAGCCAGTTTTAGATTTCCTCCTCATCTCCTCTGATAGGAGAGTAGGAATGATGTTGTCCATCTTTGGATCTCCACCATTACCACTAATTGAAACTATTAGATTTTCCCACGAATCTAGTAAAGAGCAAAGCAATAAAATGCATTTATCCTCATCCTCCAGCTTTACATCTATAGATGTTAAGTGACTGAGAATTAAACTGAAATCATTTAAATATTGTGCTACTGAATCACCATCTTTCATTTTCAATGAATATAATTTCCTTTTCACATATAACTTATTTGTTAGACTCTTTGTTTGATAAATGTCTCCTATTCTTTTCCACAATTTATATGCACTGGTTTCCACTGAAACATTTAAAAGAACAACATCAACAAGACACAATCTAATTGTTCATCTTCCCTTTTTGTTTAACTTAGCCAAATCTTCATCTGACATAGTTGTAGCTGTCTTTGTCTCATTATTAACTGCTAACCATTGATCTCTTTCTTCAAGAATATCTTCCATTTTTAATTTCAACATTTCATAGTTAGAACCATTGAACCTTTCAATATCTAACCTTGAATTCATTGTAACAAAAAACTTAATTCCAAAATCAAAAAATTACTAAAATAATAAGAGCTCCCACTAAGCCAATAAATCCTTCAAACTTTAAGTGAATGGCATCCCAATACTCTACCCAACCTTAGCTCTGATACCAAATGTTGAAAAATGAGGTGTTTTATTAGCTTAATACTTTGTAAAAATTTAATATTGTTGATATAAGTAAGCTCTTTCTTTGTTACATATATTACTTGTGGGTGATTATCTTGATTAATTCATTTTACTATTGTAGAATGAAGAGAGAAGTTGATAGAAGAACTAGACAGGATATTAGAAAGATTGCACAAGATTTAATGTGGAGAAACCCTTTTGGGAAAAAACTCCACCAATAATTATTCTATTATTCAATCTCTGAATTACAATAGCTCCAATTCTTGCTTGAGAATGCTTCTTCTATCTTTACTAATCTTCTACACACCTGCAAATAACAATTATGAAAACTCTCTTCAAGTTGAATGAGATATAGAGACAATATGCAACCTTGTAATCTCCAAATGGTGATATTTACAATGCACAAGCTCAAGCCATTGAAAAGGTACGCCATATTGCTTCAAGTTGAGTTATTCTATAAAGACCAAAGCTTACAACATGTGCTTCATGCATTTGGTAATCCCAAACTGAAGCTACAACTTATCATTCACTTTGGTGATAATTCCAAAGCTCTTCCTCAAAGTTGGCACCCATAAGTAATCCTACTTAATTGAGCCTTCAAAAATATCTTATCATGCAAGAGAGGTAAATCGAAGAAAGTATCTTGGGTTCCCAAGTTGGCTCCAAGTGATTTCTAGTTAACTGAAACATTTACTCAACACCATCCATGCAAGAATGGTCATCCCCTGTTAACTAGAGGTAGTCCCCGTTATTCGTCATACAACTCAATGTTATTAGTCGTGCATTCCAAGTTAACTGAAGTTAACTAACATACAACTGAAACTAGCTGAAGACAACTGAACCGTAACTGAACTAAACTAAACTAAACTTAAAGCATGGAAACATCAAATCCTAACTCCTACGATCTTTACATGCATACATAAGTGTTAACTATTACTCTGTATAGTTAATTGAACACAAGGTGAGTGTCACCTTACCATGCGGGTGCCCCATGTGCCCCTATTATTTAGGAACTCACTATGGATGCCCTCAAATGCTCCTTACATTTAGAATTAATTACAAATGTCAATAATCATGATTATTTCATCAAATATTAATCTCATCCTAATCTTAGTGCTGTTGAACACATTCCAAGAATCTAGGAGATACAAGAAATAATTAATGTTTAGGATTTTCAATTAAATGGCATTCTATTTCCAACATAAATTACCCTGGATTGAATGGAGTCATAGTTTTCCTTTGATTGCCAAAGGGCATCTTGTCTTCTTTTAATTTTTCCTAATGAGGGCACCTTATTTTGGTGAAGACTAGTCCATTGTCAACTGTGTATGTTAAATGGAATGCCTTTGAATGCTAGTCCATCCAACTACCTTAGGAACTGTCGAGAACTTCGAGGTCTTGAAAAACAATTATAGTCTCCTTATTTCTTTTTATCAAGAAACTCATTTTTTTCAACATTTATGAACTATGGAAGTTTTAAGTTTGTAACCATTCACTTATTAAATTTCACATAAGCTAATTAGGTTGTTAAGTACATAGCTAGAAGTTTGTGAAATCACCATGAGACACGTGAAAATTCCCATTGTGCCCCTTTTCCTTTAGGTATCTAGATTTAGTCTTGTAGGAAAATGACAATCAGATGCCATCTGTATTTATATTCCTATTGGCTTGAAATTTATGGTATGCATCAATTATTTTAGATCAAAAGTACTCAATTCTACCAATCACAAATTGATTAAGTTTCAATTTTCATACAAGTGCATCTGTATCTAGTGAATTGTTGGCACAATTGACTTTAGAATGGCCTTGTGATCACTTTATTAATAATCATTAGTATTGGAAGTAATTACTCTATAGTACTTATTTCCTTCTTCTTATTGGTATAGTTGAATGGTTATGTTATATCCATTTCCTTATACTGACTCTTTAATCTACAAGTTATGAATAATTTAGAAATCAAGAGTTTTACTCTTTTTTGTTGTTTGTGAACATCTTATAGAATTTTTTTATTGATAGATAACAATATTTGATGGGTTTTCCTTTGATTCTACATACTTCATAATTTCCTTAATAACGATGTATCTACAGGTTATGCAATGCATAAATGTATCTGGAATAAGGTAAATATAATAATATAATAAGTTTTTTATTTCAATTAATTATTCATTAACAATTTCCTAGTTAACTGAGAATAAAAGACATAAACTATGATGACACCTGAAGATTGTGCACCACTTGAGCGAGAACAATTGCCAATAATACATTAAAAGGATAGTCAATGAAGAATACCAATATTGTTTTTTTTCAATGATAGTTCTTTTAAACTTTGGATATTGGTATACAACATGGTAAGTTGAGGATAATGGAATTGCATACGGGTTTAGGGCGTGTGAACATGATTTTACATATGCTAGTTAAGACCCTTGCTTCAAGTGTTATGAAACACATGATAGTTGAATAGGTGAAGGGTAGTCCCAGTCCTCTATAATGAGAATTACACTAGAGTACAATATTGAGGACAGTCATGTATACTGCACAATGTGAGTAAGAATATTTTAGAGGACTGTCACTAGAAAAGGTGGCAAAGGTATGCATTTGACAATAGGATAGATTCTAGCATAAAGACAGATGCAGCTTAAGGAATGATGTCACAATACTACTCAAGATTTCTCTATAGTCTATCTTGGTTACGTAGGCCAAATGTTCTATAGTAAATTCAAAGAGGCAATCCTTTAGTGTTGACAGTAGTGACTTATGGCCATTAAAGACTAGAACCTCATAAAAGGATGTGAAAATAGGATCAATGGCAGTCTTAGGATCAAGACAGGGCACAATTTTTATGCAAGAATAATGCACTGTTAGGAAGGGTAGAGCTTCACACAATATGAGTATACATACTATGAAAAGGCTATGAAAACCATTAACTCCTATCAAGATTTTGAGATGACTATGTGCACTTCTAGAATTTAATGTACATTTTAGCTTCCTATTTTTGGTAGCATGAATAGTTGAAATTATAACAAAATTTAAGCCCTCATGAATATTTTCAACTGTTCACTTTGAATTCAAAAATGTGCTCACTATTAGGATGTTCACCTTCATTTTTATTTTAGTAAACATACTCTAAAACCCTCGCCAAAACCTTCTTTTCAAGTTGTATCTTGCAAAATTAGAGGAGTGAAAGGTCAATACTAGCAAGGAATAGTTTAGAGGAACATAAACCAATACTGGTAGGGAAAGCAGTTAAAAACACCAAGAAACAGTCAAAAAATGGGAGAAAATGATGAACAACTAAGATCCAAACAATTTTTTTTAAACAAGTGGGAAAAACTTCTTAACTGAAATTATTAATACCCATGAACCATTATTTTAAAAGAATAACTTATTCAATGAAAACAAAAGGATTTGGGTGAAGCAACACAATGCTTTACCACGGTTACTTTTGAATTTTTGTTGCAAAATATTATTAATACAATATATTAGCAAATTATACAAAAAATCATATATTAGCTGAAATAAATCTTATATACAAAAAATACTATATTGAGAGAAAATACAGAAACATAAAAAGTGAAGAATTGCAAATACAACTATCTATGAAGAATACTCGCTAAATGGAAGAGAGAAGGCAGAACAATTCCAACTATGAAGAAGTGACTAAATGTTATAAAACAAAGAAGAAAATAGTTAAATGTAAGTGGGGACGATTTTATGGTAATTGATAAACAAACATGAAGAAATTGTTAGATGTGCAAGGGGGTGTCATAAATAGAAATAGTCGAAACATTAATTACAAAAGAAACACACTTATTTTATGTAGTGTATTATTAAAATTATGCTGGCAAAAATTGGAGTGAAATTTATTAATCTGTCTTGCATTGCTTCTGTATAGGAGCAAATTTGCACCCCTTATGAAAATTCCCTTTTTACCTAGATCCTCACTTTAGAAAACCAAATTCGAAGGCTAAATTTAACATAAGCGTGTTGCCTTCATTCCACTTGTTGGTTCTTTTGTGTGTTAGTATAGGAATAACTATCGAGGAAAACTGTGCAACGCATAGACCTCCACACAGTGCACATACATCCTTGGAATATTCTCATGTCTAGAGCGTGCAAAGGTGTTATACTTCCCATTGGATGTCAATTTGTAACATCCCGTTTGACTGATCGACCTAGATATGGTCAGTTTTTGTATTCCTCCTTCAAATTCACTCTTCATTATTTCACTTCATCCTTCTACCACTCAACTTGATCTTCTTCACAAGCCTACACAATCTCTTTTGCATCTTCTAAGCATTCAATTAATCTCTCTACACACTTTCTCAATCATTCTTTTAGCATCCATCACTCTCAAGCAACACTTTGAACTCCATAGCAACAACATCAACACTCCAACAACTCCATAGAGCAAGTGTATAACAAACACCATTGCAGCAGGGGCTTGAGTCCTCTCGTTTCCTCCTCCATTAGCTAGTGAACTCTTGGTGGAGATGGTAAGATTTCTACTCCTCTCCTCTACAATTTCATTAGGTAGCATAACATTGTTTTGCTATGCTTTTGTGTTCTTACTTCATTTCCTTCTTTATCATATATTTCTCAATTGTTCCAAACTTGGTTGTCCGTGTAGGTGGAAACACAAAAATGGGGGTCTAACTGAGGCAAGCCCCTATATAGCCACCCAACAATTTTCCTCTTTATTGTGTGTAGGTGGAAGTGCTTCTTGGAGCTAGCTAGCGAACAGGCTCTTTTGTGAGATCATTTTTGTCACCCTAGCTTTAATGTATTTACTTTATCATTTTTTTCTATACATTTTGTATTTCATAACATTATTTTGTTCTCCTAAAAAAATATTAGCTAGGCTGTTAGTCCATTTTCCAATGTTCAACTTTGTCTTTTTAATCCTCTGGTTGTATGGATGCTAGCATGCCACATTCTTGTCCCGAAACCACTCTTTTTTCCTTGGACAGAGAGCTACATGAGGCACAGTGTTGAACCCAAAAACCAGCTCACCTAGCCCCATTCTAAGTTTTAGGTCTATAGAGTGATCAAAGGACCTTATAGTCCTCATCATTCTTATCATCCATTTAAAAACACCCCTTTAAGCTGAGGTAAGTTAGGGCAGCGTTCCGCTCTTGGCTCTTCATGACTTGGGGCCTTGAATGTGGTTGGTCCCCCTCTCTTACATTTTTGGTGAAGCCGATGTGAACCATTTTGGTTCCTTTTTGTGATACTGAAAGTTCCTTTCCTCGTATCCTAGGAGTGTTGTAGGTGTGAGTGTTGTGAGGATTTCGCCTTACAACCCAACCTATGACCCCTAGTAGGTGTATTTTGAAGGTTTTGAAGGTGTTGCATAATGAAACCTTAATTGGGTCACCTTCTTACCCTTTAACCTTTAGGCACTCTATGAAAGTATTGTCTAGTATGTGTAGTGGCCTATTTCCTACATCAACCTATCCCCTTTGTGTAGCCTATGGATAGTGGTATTGGCATAACCTTCACTTCATAAGACCTTTCGATGGTTTTTAATAGGGAAACATCTCCTCTCTACATCCCTATGCAAATCAACAGAAGCATTGTAGCAAGTGTTCTCATTGATGCGACATCTCAAGTAAACAACATAGATGAGGAGATCATACTAATCAACTTCTTGCATAAAGAAGGGAATGATGCACCTATGAGCACCATCCATATGCATGAAAAACTTTCCATGCCCCCTTTGGGTAGTATTGCCTTATCAGTTTTGGTTTGACCTAAATCCATGAAGCTCTTGTTTGACATAATCCCTGGTTTTGAACTCTTTAGAGTAAAGCTAGGTATTCCTTGGTTGGTAGCTATCAATGTTGTACCCTCAGTCATGCATAAATATTTAAAATTTATCCATGGGGATTTTGTGCATGTGATTCATGACACTAGTTATAAACCGTTGATTTCTCGTGGTAGCTACTCCTTGGATTACTCTTGGCCTATGCCCATTGGTTCTCTCCCACCTAGGAAGGATATTTTATATCGAACATATCAAAAATATAATAAAGGGCACTTGACACTGAGAGTGAGATACTCTACATCTCCTTATGTTGTTTCACATAGGGCTTGCCTAAAAGCTGGCGGTGATGTCACCAAAGCATGTAGAAGGGAAGAAGAGAAGCAGTCTCAAGATCCTCCTCCCACTTTCATTGTTCAACCTGATGCTTCCTCTCACCATACTGAGGTTCCATCAGATTCTACTCCACCTTTGCAAAAGAATCCTATGTTGCCCGCTTGGTGAAATCCCAAGTGTCTTGCATTTGAGCTTCATGTTTTTCCTACGAAGCTTAGGCCCATTTGATATAATAGGAAGAAAGGTCCCTATGGGGAATCCACTATTTCTCGGCCTCCATGGCCTCCTACCACTCCTGCTCCCAAAGTAGTAAGTGGGAAGAGGCCCATTGTCGAGGTACTTGAGCTAACTCCCCCTATTGCTTATCAAACTACTCCTCTTGCTTCCATTCAGGAGTTTGTTCCTCCGCTAGAAATAGTTGTAGTGGACACTCCAATGGTTGAGTAGGAGCCTTTTGTTCCCTCACATCCTTCGGTATCTAGTTCAAAGAGTCACAAAAATCAACTTGTACATGAGTGCAAGTGCCAATGAAAGGCTCTCATGGCCAAGAAGTCTGCCTTACATAGAAAGAAAGAGGATATGACAACCCTTGTATCAGGGCCTCCCACTGCATCCTTCTCTCTCCTCCCCTCTACTTCCATTCAAACTAGCTCTAGATCGCTTCCAACATCTATTGTGAGTACAAATGTGGTGACCCTAAATAGATGCAAGTGTTCATTATTGTTTCGGTGGAGCTGCCTTTGCCGATGTCCCTCCTGGATATCCCACCTTTCCTAAAACCCACAAATATGACTAACACCTCGGTCGGATCTACTATAGTTCTTTCCTCCTCTTCCTCCACACTTCTTACCTCATCTATGGGGAGTTCACCTCCTCCTTCAAAGCAAAAGGTAAAGAGTGGTCCTTCCAGCAAGAGAGGATGTAAGAGGATCCCACCTTCTCAGAAAGGTGGTGTTGTGCTAACTTGCTCTATCCTAGTGACAGAACCAGTCCCGACTTATCTTGAGTTCATCACTGCTCCTGAATCACTCAGTGAGCCTAGCAATGAATCTTGGGCACAACCTTCTTCATCCATTGAGGTAAAACATGGCACTCCTATGAAGTGCATGTTTAACTCTTTGGAGGAGGTTTCAGCCTTGTCGGTGATCTTCATGAAATCTCTAACCTTAGCTCCACAAGAGCTTGGTGGAGAGGACCTTGTGGGGCCATCTTCCTTAGCCCTTGTCATGGGAGGGTTAGATGCTCCTCCTCTTAACATTCCACCACTGCAGGCTTATCGTCCTTCCCCCTACAATGATCTAGAGTGGGAAGCGGATGACCTCTTGGTCGATCAGTGTTAGGGGGAGGCCCCTTCTTTATCTTTAGATTAGATGTGTGTGTGTGTTGTAATGTGTTTCCCTGTGACCATGCTATGTTTTTCTGGATGACCCTCATTACTCTTGTTGGTGATATAGGTGTGGTTTTTGTGTAGTAAACCTTCTTCTATTTGTATCATCATTCTTCCATGTTTATGACTTGATTTTAAATAAATTGGGGATGATGCAAAGAATTGGGAGCAATTTTTTATTTTTATTTTGTCTTCTCATGTAGTCTTCACATGGTATGATATAGTAGGGGGTTGATGACAGTTCATTTTATATACTATTACTATACATATATATTTATGAGCAGTTATGGCCCCGAAATATCAAGCTACCCCTGTGCCCTTTGTTCATAATGTCTCTTGTTTCCTTTTTCTTTTATCTTTCTCTCTTCTTTTCCTGAATTGTCCCTCTCATGTGTCACAATGCTACTTCTTCAATGTTTTGATTTTTAGAAAATGCATTCATTTCTAACAATTGTTTTATCGAGAATCTTCACAAACCTCTTTTCAAGAATCATGTTCTCAACTTGAAACCCTAACAGAACGTGTTTCCTTCATCATGAGTTTAGAAAGAAAGAACTTGAGAATATTTCTCCAAAGCGGGAATAGATGTAATCTTCCTCTCGCATGGGGCATATTCTTCCTTTCAAATTCCTTGATGAATTGAACATCTTTCAAAAGGATTCCTAGATGATGAATCAATTCAAGTAATTAAACTCCCACTTTCAAACAGTGCATCCCTTGAATTGACCCCTTCCTTATGTCGGGTTCCCGAGGGACTCCTTTGAAAGTATTCCAACTTTTTGGCAATCCGTGTGACTCTTTGCTTACTTGCCTGTATGACTACTTTCTAACATGTTCTATCTATAGGTAAACATGTTGCTTCATAGGTGCACCTGTGAAGCCTCTTTTTGAATTTGTGGAGTCTACCTTCCTTTTATTTCCTCCATGTGATAGATCTTGGGTGACACCTCCCTATAGGTTTTTGGTCCTATAGGACACTTCCTTTAAGCTTCCTCCATGCGAGAGATCTTAGGGGTGGCTCCCCTATAGATCTAAGGGTTTGTAGGGAGCTTTCTTGGGTTTTGTTCATGTGAGAAATATTGGAGGACATCTTCCTTGTAGATATGTGTATCTGTAAGGCACTTTCTTGGCTTCTTCCATGTAAGAGATTTTGGGGTTTACCTCCTTGCAGGTCTGTAGGCCTGTAAGTTGCTTTCATTCTTTAGCTTCATAGTTATGCAAGGCTATGAAGTCCTGTAATTATTTTGTGTTTTTGAATTCATCAGATGATTGTCTACTTCCTTGATGATTTAGGTATACATTTCTAAGTCTAATACTTCTCCAATCTAGTTTACCGAAGCACTCATCAGTATTCGTGCTCACTAAAGTGGGAGAAAAATGTATAGTAGTGAATTTTTACCCCTTATGCAAATTCTCCTTTTACCCTTCCTCACTTAAAAAAACCAAATTCAAAGGCTAAATTCCACAAAAGTACTTTTCCTTCATTCCACTTGGAGGTTTTTTTGTGTGTCAGTAGAGGAATAACTATTGAGGACACCCATGTGGTGTGCTTATGTCCCTTGTAGATTCCTGCATCTAGAGCCTACAGAGGTGTTACACTTCCCATTGGAGGTCGATTTGTAATGCCCCCTTCGACTGACCGACCTGAATATAGTCATTTTCTTCATTCCTCCTTCAAATTCACTCTTCATTCTTTCATTTGATCCTTCTACCACTCAACTTGATCTTCTTGACAAGCATACACAATCTCTTTTGCATCTTCTAAGTATTCAATTAAGCTCTCTACACACTTTCTAAAGCATTCTTTTAGGATCCATCACTCTCAAGCAACACTTTTCACTCCATAGTAGCAACATCAACACTCCATCAACTCTATAGAGCAAGTGTGGAACAAACACCATTATAGCAGGGACTTGAGTCCTGTCGTTTTCTCCTCCTCTCCTATACGATTTGGTTGGGTAGCATAACATTGTTTTGTAGTTATTTTGTGTTCTTTACTTCATTTCCTTCTTTATCATATATTTCTCCATTGTTGTAAACTTGGCTATCCGTGCAAGTGGAAACACCAAAATGACAGTCTGACTGAAGCAGGCCCCTATACAGTGACCCAACAATTTTCCTCTTTATTATGTGTAGGTGGACATACTTCTTGGAGCTAGCTTATGAATAGGCTCTTTTGTGAGATCATTTTTGTCACCCTAGCTTTAATCTATTTATTTTATCATATTTGTCTAATACATTTCATATTTCATAGCATTATTTTTTTCTCCTATAAACTATTAGCTAGGTTGTTAGTTTGTTTTCCAGTGTTCAACCTTGTCTCTTTAGTCCTCTGATCGTATAGATGCTAGTGCACCTAAGAGACACTAGCACACCACGCTGTTGTCTCAGAACCATGTTTTCATCCTCAGGCAGAGAGCTACCTGAGACATAGTGTTGAACCCAAAAATTGGCTCGCCTAGCCCCATTCCAAGGTTTGGGTCTGTAAAGTGATCGAAGGACCTTATACTCCTCATCATTCTCGTCCTCCATTTCAAAACATCCCTTTAAGCTAAGGTAAGTTAGGGCAGCCTTCCGCTCTTGACTCTCCATGACCCGGGGCCTTGAACGTGGTTGGTCCCCCTCTCTTACAGCTTCATATGATATTTTATCCATTGATTTCAACAATTGGGATGACTATTTTGAAATAGGATACGTCGTTCGCGTAATAAGCATGGCAAGAGTTACTATATAGATTTTTAAATATATATAGATATAAATGAGTAAATGTTAGATTATGTGAAGACTACATGAATCTTGATTGGAATGTATTTTTAAATACATTTTATGTCATGAAGTCATCAATTGCACCATTCATTAATGGGTGAAGTACATCATATTGACTTGGGAATTAATATGAAGTAAGAGAAAGACTTTATTGCTGAGGTGATGGTGAAATGGTTCTTAATGACTCACAGTATGGAGATGAACCATTGTGAGAGAATAATGAGTGCGAGAGGGCGCGTAGAGAATTTTGGAGAAAAGAAAGGAAATGAGAAAAGACTAAAAGAAGCACATATTTTTAGATGAAGATTGAAAAATCACCTGTTGGAGTGGAGTGTTTATGCGATTGGGCGGAACAGTCATAGGTGGAGTGAAATTAGCATAAATAGTTGGCTGCGATGAGCAATTTCCACTGTCGCCACCATAGTGATAGTGGTGGTGGTTGTGCATGCTTCTAATATTCTACCAGTGATAACAAGAAGAAAACAAAGAACTGATGTCGAAGATGTATGGCGGTTGTGCATGCTTCTGATCTCCCAGTGATGTTTGATCTAATTACAAAACGAATCGATCTTTCAAAGGTTTTTTTCAGCCCACGAACTTCGGGTAGATGTATGGCTTTCGATTTCCCATTAACTTCAATACTACCTGCTTTAACCTCTAGACTCTATCCCACAAAATTCATAGCCCTGTTCATACATAGTTTAAAGAAAAAACAAAACAAAATTGCTTAAAGTGGCTCAATTTTTCTAGAGCACATTGTATTGGATGATTTATAGTGACTTGAAGTTCTCTTGAAACATTCTGGACAAAGGGGTTGACGTTAGTCATCAATTATGAGGTGCGTCACTCAAGCGCGAACAAGGCAATTTCTATGAGGGCTTGCAACTGAGTCCCGATTTAGGATTACCTAGTCATTAGCGAGTTTATTTTGGTTGGTATTATGTTTTTTCAATGGATTTTGTAATGTAAATTATAGTAATGTCTTCTTCATAACCTCAAAATTTGAATTATTTTGGCATCTTTGTAATATATGGGTATTTTTTTTAAATCCCAATATTTTAGACATTTATGTAAATAAGGGTTTCATTTTTTTTTTTTGAGTTTTTTTTCTTTTGATGTATATGTATATATATATACTAGCATTTACACCTAAAGAAAGTTCAAGGATTACACCGATAGAAAACTATATGTATGTTAATATGTTTTTGAGTATGGATGCACTAGAATTTCTAGTTACATGTGACAAGATTCAATAATTAATAATAAGTATTAAATAATTGAATGAAATAAAATTAGACAAAGCTAGATTTTTTCGTTAAAGAAATTAAGTTTATCTGATTATGAAATATTTACATACAAATTTTAAACATAAAACATTGCAAATGAAAAAAAAAAAATTCAAAAGAAGAGGAGGTGTATGAGCTCTGCTAGGGTTTTCTTGTGTATGTGGTCATTCTTCGCCCCTCTTGTGTCATACTACGCACTTTGCGTAGGATTTTTCTCTCTTCCTATGTGTACGATTGCATATATTGCATTTTTTTGTTTTAATATCCCTTCAATCAGCTCTAACCCAACAGTTCTTGCTCGTGTTGGTAGTTTAATAGCTTTTCTCAATAGATCAACCTCCAAACAAACGACCCCAAAAATTTGTTTTGAAAGAGTTTCATGAGGTAAATATTTTGACTCCCCAACTGATGTGGTTTTATATTTGCCTGATTTTGATTCTACTTATCAATGGCTTGAGCAACATATTCTTGTTGGGTACTTTGTTGGGAGGACTCCCCCTAAAAGTGTGCTTAAAGAATGGATCAACAAGGCATGGGTCCCTCATGGGGTCCGCCTTAATATGGTCCAAAATTTAATAAAGGGTTTTTTCCTTTTCTATTTTGCAAAGGTCAGTCATGTTCAAGTAATCTTGAATCATGGTACCTGGTATGCCAAGTCTTCTCTATTGGTTTTCCAGACATGGACTTAGGACTTCATTGTCTCGGATGAAACCAAGTTGCGGGTCCCAGTCTAGATTGAGTTTCTAGGGTTTCCTTTGTCTTGTCTTCTTTTTTTGAGTCATATTGCGTCCTCTCTGGGGAAGGTCATTTGTATTGAGCCAAATAGGTTTTTCCATGCTCGACTCTAGAAATGAGTCTATGTTGATGTGAACCTTTCACAAGATTTGAAAGACTCCACTAACATTCAAATTGGAGCTCTCCAGTGTACCCAGAAGGTAACTTATTTTAATCTGCCAAACATGTGTTATAGATTTTAGTCCACAAACCACAAGATCAAGGACTACCCTTTAGCAATGCCTCAAACTCTTCCATCATTGGAATCTGAAAAGCCCTGTTAGGCAGATAATTTTGTTGTCAAACTTGATGAGAAATGGACCATGGTTACGAATCATAAACATAGGTCTAGTGGCTTTGGGATGGTTTCCACAGTCCCTAAGCCATCTAAAGATGTTGCAAACTCTTTAGCGAAGGGGAAAGAGACCCCAGTCGAGGCTAACAATGTTTCGGTGTGGCCCAAGCTAAAGGATATGCCTCAGCCTACTATCGTTATGATAGTACAACTGAATGTATCTCCTCACATGACAATAGATGAATGGTGGTCTTGCAATCCTTCTCCGCCATTAGAAGAAGGAGAATATGTGTAGTAGAAATGAAGATTTTCTGCTCCAAATATTCAGATTGTTGATTAATTGCCAGTTGCTACCTAGCTTTTGTGTGGGGATTTCAATATGGTTGAGATGGCATATGATAATGATGGCACTCTATCATTTAGATGGGAAGTTGATGAATAAGAGGCATGGTTTTACATGCGTAATAAATTGGGTCTCTTTGATACCAATATTGGCTATTGCCATTCTCATTCCCTTTCGCACGCTTGGTGTAATGGCTCTGATAGGAAATTTAAGCACCGTCATTGTTCCATGATCTCAGCTCAATCTTTCTTCTCTTTTGATAGCTCTTCGCTCCTGGTTAAGCCATTAGTGGATGTGACATTGTCAAATCATTTCCCCATTTCTTTTCACATTGAATGAGACACAAGATAGCCCCAGGCCTGCAAAACATACTTCTTTTTTAACACATATTTTCTTTGTCATCAACCCACGTTGGCCCACATTCATAGATTTTGGAATTTAGAGTGTAAGCCACCTCATAATACAAGTTGGATTCATTGGTGGAATGATGCTATCAATCACACGACTATACTTTTGCACATTTATGGGCACCAATTGACCATTTTTTGCTAATAGTCTTATGAGGCTACCACAGTTGACCTATGCTCAACTATCAAGGCTTTGGAGGCTAGCCCTTTTTCCCCACCATTACAAGTCAGGGTGGTGGACTTAAGACACAAAAGGAAAGTTGTAGACAGTTATGTTGCTAGAGGTGCACAAATCAAAATAAGATTGCATTGGTTAAAGATTGGTGATCGTGCCTCTATGGATTATTTTTTGGCCCTACGTTCTAGGAACTCATCTCCTAGCATCAAAAAAACTAAAGGGCATGTGTAGGATCATCATGGAAAAAATAGGCCCTTAAGTGGTAAAAAATTCAGAAAAAATAAAGTTAGGCAACATGATGTAAAAATTTGAATGAGTTATCTATATTATTTCAAAAATATGTAAGAATAGAATCTATAGAAAATTGAATGTAGTTTCAACTACTAGGTTTTAAATCTATTTGGTGAAATTTGAAATTTCACTATAGTAATACTTAAATTTAGGGAAAAAGAGTAGAAATGCGACCATCCTAACCACAATAAAATGATAATATTTTTTATAAGATTTTAGATATAGCGGAGGACTCATGTCTGATGTGATGCATATTTTTGTATTTTTTTCTAAGTAAATAATTAATTATGATTTTTTATTGCAACTTTTAAAAATATAAAACTCGTGTCTGACCACCATAACTTGGTCAAAACTTCATGAATTTCTTTTTCTTTTAGTCTTATAGTATCGGAAGCATAGAATGTGATGCATTTTTTGGATTCAAAAAATGTGATAGCGTTTGAAAGCTATAGATGTTTATCAATCAGCCTATCAATCAGGACTTTAGTCATAATTGGAATAGAAAATGAATAATAATTATTTATTAAATTCAAAGTAAATCATAATTTATATTGGTGGAAAGTTGAGAATCTCCTTTAAAAACCCTTTTCATTTTATCGATTTTGGGTAAAAAAAAGGTTGTCAACCACATACCCATCATATTGCCACTTTTTGGCCCATCATGATCTTGGACATACCCTAAAGAAGGAACCAAGGTGATTTGTAAGCTACCTAATATTCTCCAGGCCTTTGTTCAACATTATGAACAAGTTTTCACTGCTCAGGAATATATGCCAAAGTGACAACAACCCCTTCGGGATTGTCTTGTTGTGCCAAATAAGCCATCTTCAGCCTAAAAAGCACTTTGTGAACAATTGTTCACAATTGAAGACTTGAAGGAAGCTATTCATTCCTTGGCTGATGACAAGGCCCTGGGGACTAATGGTTTCCCTTGTGAATTTAATAAGGCCCTTTGAGACTGTGTTGGGAATGACTTGCATAAAGTCTATCTTGAGGTTTTTCATTCCAAATCGTTGGGTACTATAATTAATAAAGGAAATATTAAATTCATATAGGTAAGCTTGGAGATCTCAAGGATATCTTAAACTGGTAGCCTATCATGCTCCTCAATGTCTCTTAAAAAATCATTTCCAAATATTTGGCTCTAAAGATCCACCATCTTCTGCCTTAGATTGTGTGCCCAAAGCAAACTAGTTTTATGGCTCTTGAATGTCTTAACATTTTTTGTCTTGTGTCTAGTTTTTCCATTCAGTGGCAAAAAAATTGTACTATAGGTAGTCTATTCTACCCATTCCTCACTAGTTTTAGTAGTACAGTTGGAAATGGATTGGGCCAAGGGAAATCTTTCAGTTTTTGGGCATTCCCTTCACCTTCCAAGCTTCTCCAATAGAGTTGTGGCAAGCTATTCTCTCCAGGATTGAGTAAAAACTTTCCCATTGGATTACCAATCCCATATCTCTAGCAAGGAATTTCCAAGTGTGCTCTAAGATTTTGGTGGTGACATATGTTTATTACTCCTCTTTTTGGGCTCCTTTGAAATATGCCTATGCCAAGCTTGAAAAGGTGCTTCAAGACTTTCTTTGGGCCTCTGCGGAGTCCCATAGCTTAGGTTCCACCATGTTTCATGGGAGTTCTCTTGCCTTCCTAGAGAATCTAGAGGGCTTGGTCTTCTCTCCACTCAACAAAAAGGGACTACCTTGTGTGTGAAATGGATAATTAGAGCCCTTACTAGAGATGAAGCCTAGAAAATTCTCCTCAGCCATTGCATTCAATTTGGTTTTCCTATCACAGACCTGCTTGGAAGGGGACTGGATTTCAAGCCCTTTTGGTCATGAAGGAACTAGTCCAAATTTTTGGAACTTTCATGGCCAAGAGCATTTGGAGAGCCTGGGCAACAGTTAAGCTTTGGCTCCACTAGGTCGGCTCTAGTTAATGTGATGGGATTTTCCTCAATCAACAAAATGTTTGGTGGTCACCTCTCTTTGATAGTAAGGGATAGTCGTTGGCCAAGTTGCCTTGGCTCAAGGAGCTAAGGTTCCATAAGAAAGAAATTCAATTTTTGTAGCATGTTTTTTATAGACCCACAATGTGCATTATGTCATGGGAATATTTTTCGTGCCCTCTATAGTCTTCAAAACTAGGACCGTGATACTTATGATGGTTTGGTGAATGCTATTATTGCAAATATAACTCATAAAGTGGGAATTCATGGGTCCAAGCCCTGGTGGAAGGACTGGAAGTGGTACCTAGACACCCCTTTTAGGAATTACAAGCCTAGGCTTGGCTAAATGTGGATTTCGCCGCATTTTCCAATGATTGAAAGTCTAAACCAGAGGTGGCTTCTTCAATCCCCTACTCATGTCTACCAAAAAAGATTCTTTGCCACTTGGTCTGCAAGTGTTGAGCTAAAACTTTCCCACTTTTCCTGGTATATTCTTTTCCAAGGATTTCCTGTGGGTTCTCAGCTTGTTCACTTGGGGATCCAAGACCCTCGGTGCCATTTTTTTGGGAAATCTAAGTCTTTTAAGCATCTCTTCTGGTTTTATACCAAAACTCAACAATTTTGAAATTGGATTCAAGACTTCTTTTGGTCTTTCAAACCGAAGCCCTTCTCCTGGCATATGGTTCTACTGGGAGATTCACTAGACTTCTTGCTAAATATACCCAGCTTTGGCACACTTTCAAGGTGGAAATCCTCTTCAATATCTGGATAGATAGAAATACCTGCATATTTGCTAACACCCAAATGGATAAAAATGTTTTTTTATTCTAAAACTATTATTTTCTCTAATGTGCTCTTATAGATTCAAGTTCAAGCTAACAAGGTTGCACTTGAGGAGGCTAACCTTTAGGTGCTTTTGGATTATTGGAGAAATGCCCCATGAACTATGGCTTAGGTTCCTGCTATGCCCACTTCCTCTCACAATTAGTTGCCCTCTCGAGGCCGATAGTGGAGTGGCCCTGCTCATCCCTACTCTTAGCCTCCTCTTTGGCATGGTTCTCGCCCTCCTCGGTGGTTTCGTTTTCCTCCTCCATGGGTTGGCCAAGGGTGGCCCTCCAAAGGAGCAGCAGGGAGCAACAATGGTAGCTCTAGGTGGCCCTCTGATAATATTCCAGCTACTGGCTCTGGTTGGCCATATTCTAGTAAATTATTTCCATGTCTAGCACTTGTAATCTCGCCCCAGCATGAGGACAAAGAAGATAAAGATAAAAATGTTGATGATGGTCAAGGTCCTCCTCTTGGCGTCACTTTAGACACCGTTGATTTATGGGGGAAAATTTTGGATGAAAGAGACCCTCCTAGCTGTACTGGGACTGCTTTGGCTGCTTAATGGCCCTTTTATATTTGTAATCTTGGAATTTTGGGCTAGGCCCATGTGACTGATAAGTTTTTGGTTTTCTGGGTGCTACCCATGTGACTCTCGCGGTGTGTCTTCTTACCACCCACCTTTTTTTGTGAATATGTATTATAATCTTTATAATTAATATAGATTAGTGCCTACTCATCAAAAAATAAAGTTGTCATCAAATTGATAGAAAACATTGTAAATGGAAATAACATATTCCAACCAATCGTCAATCAATATTTATTTAAATTTTATGTGATAAGTGAGATTTTGGAGGCCTTTACTTGATATTTTGAAGGATTTTACCATTAAATGAGAATTGTTTAAACCTATTTTCCAATAGCTCAATAGTGGTTAGACTTGTTTTAGACTCAAATCTCACACTATATGTAGCCTATTAAATTATATATATATATATATATTATAATATAATATTAAAAAATAATTTGCATTATTTGCATTATTTAAAAATATATCTAATATTTATAATATGATAATATATGTAAAGCATAAAAATATAATATAGTTATATTAAATGTCATTTCTTTTAGAACTTATTTACATGGATTTAAAATTCATAAATTTGATTAGTGCCCATACAAGCATGAAATAACGAAAGGTATCATGCACTTGATTTTCCTTTTGATCACCACATAATATGTTAATTGCTTTAATCTTTCATGCACTGTATCATTATTTTTTATTATTTATAATGATAGTTTATCGCTGAGATACAATCAATTATTTTACTTGGGTAAGGATAGTATGCTAGCTTCTTCAACATAAAGAGGCAATGCTAATACTTTATGTGTCCCACTCACCCTCCTTTTAAATAGGAAATACCTATATAGTATTTAAGCACTTCTTAACCATTTAACCTTTTCCATTGAATGTGGCATGCCTAAAAACAATATCAGCAAATTGTTTTACAACTAGTTGTTTTCTGGCGTGAGACATGTTTTGGCTCAAAGTTCCTACAATATATAGCCTATCGGCTAATTAAATATAAAGATAGAAATACATATTCATAAAAAAAAGGTGGGTGGTAGAAGGGGACAACCCAAGAGTCACATAGGCAAAGCCCAGAAGTCTAGAGTCACATGGTTCAAGCCCAAAAAGCAAGAAATATTGTGTTATTGTTTACATACTATGTTATTGTTTTCTCTATGGAAAGAGAGGTTAATTTGTATTAGTATCAACCTTTCATCTTTGTGTATACAAAGTAGCTTCTTGGATTAAGAGAATTTTGAAACAATGTGTATATTTGAGGCCTAACTGAGGTTTAAACATTATCTCTACCCTTTGACATTTCTTGAGTATCAACTTAGACTTACTAGGGTTTAACATTTTGAGATTAACTTTAATTTTCGAGTAGGATAGACTCTTAGCCATATCAATTATTTTCAATAGAGCTAATTCTATAGTGTAAGCCAATTTAACTTTAAACCAATGAAATTTTCTATTCAATCCTCATTGAACATAAACTATGAACAAAGTTATGTTATAAACATAGCCATATCGAATCTATTTTGTTAATATAGATAAGTTTTATATTAATCCTTTTGGCTCTATTTTCTATGAATAGAGATAGGAAATATTCTTAGCCTTATAAAATTTCTTATTGTGAATAGAGAACTGTTATTTTCTTAGCCTTATAAAATTTCTTATTGTGAATAGAGAAGTGTTATTTTCTTAGCCTTTTAGGCTTTACTATTGTGAACAAAGATGTTTTATTTTCTAAACCTTATTGACATTGTTCAATGAATACATTTGAGTACTTACTTTATCTATTTGAGTTTATATGCAAGATTATTTTGTTTGAAACATATTTGAAACCTTTGTTCTATCTATTACTATGATTTCATTATATTTAAAGTCCCGAACCTTTATAATAAACTGAGAGCATTTGATAGCTATTTTTACAATTATTTCTATGAATTTTAGAAATGAAATGAGGTTCGGCCTTTTAGCTTACAATGTTTTATTCATTGTTAGTAATAGAAAAAAAAAGAAAAGAGTATATTTTGGACTCATATTTCATTTATGATTATATTGGTGCAAGAATTGTAGGACTCTTTTATTAGAGTGTGTAGATTTGTTTATATAAGTATATATGCTTAAATGTAAAATATATATGTGCTTGAATGTATGAACATAAAACAAGTAAGCAATGACTCCTTTTACTTTTTATATCATGGATTTTATATATATATATATATGCATGCATTCTTATTTCCATAGGTACATATATGTGTATGTATGTATGTATGTATGTATAGGTCACCAGAAAGATGATCCATGGTAATGGAGTTATTTATTTTGCATGAAATCAATTCTATTTTAGATAAGATTATGATTGATTATTTCTTTGAAGAAACTAGAAAATAATTCAAGATTAAATAATTATATCTAAACATGTGAAGCTTTCTAAGAACCTTGTTTTTATATTTATAATGTAATTTAATATAGAGAATATTTTGTTGATATCTAGTTTGAGATATAGGTGTATGTGAACATATGGCCACACAATTTTATGTGTATTTATATGAAATATTTGGCCAAAGTAGTGCAAAACTATTGCTTTCATTATTGGTTTTATATGTTTAGAGTTGCATTTAATCAAATATATCTTGCATGGCTAGAGGGTGTTTAGAGGATTTATTGATAGATTATATGCATTAGAACACAACACTAGATCTCAGATGGATTTTTAACCATAATTTTACCTTAATCTACTATCCTCTTGAAGGGTAGGCCCACATATAGAAGGATGGTGTGAAAAGGACCGCTAGTGTTATGTTGGAGGTAAATCAATCAGGTGATGCTCTCCCTCATGCAATCAAATGCTGAAGACTTGGAATATCAATGACAAACTATAAGATTCTTCCTTTTGATATATCATCATTGTGACATTTATCTCATCAAGTGATGATGACATATGTAATTGTATTTATGATCCTTACTTTGGATTAGTAAGTTTAAACTTGATTATTGTAGACATTGACATCTTATATTCATGATTGGGTAAATGGAATCAATGTGATTATCCATTTAAGATTTGATGTATTATTGGAATAATTGTGAAAATGAATGTTTGTGCAATTTTTTTTATGTGATCTACTCATTTGTATTATCAAAATAAATAAATAAATTGTTGTTATCTAATGGAGCAAATGGGCTGATTACAAAGTATTTTATGAGATTTTTTGATGTTGCGATCTCATAAAAATTAGCCTAAACGTTTCCTAGTGAGTACTTTAAAAAATTTCACAAGAATGTATAACTAAGTATGCATCCATCACAAATTTTGTTTCACTTTGAACTTATTTCATTCGTAAAATTGATATATTATGTGTTGTATGTAGGCATATATTTTTCAATTCAACTAGTATTTTCCTCTCTTTCTTAATCCTAGAATGATCCTCATTACCCATTTCCAATTGCTTAGTCTTATCATAGTGAGATTCTAAAGATGTATGCCCATAATCATCAATGATTGTATCACTCACCATTATTTATTTTATGTAGGCTATCTACTTGGGAAGCTTTTTTGCTTATTTTATAGTTTGTGGATAAGTTATACTCTTTTATGTAAGTGTTGTGACTATTCTTAGATAAATGATTCTATGATATTTTCACCTACTTACATGTAGCATTTGATGGCACTATGACTTTGGAGCTTTGCATGCAAGATTTAAACTCTATATACATGATTTCTATGTGTGCATAGTAATATTTGATGGCCAATTTGATTTCATATTTTCAAAATCATTAGTATTCACACATATGATGTTCATACACGTACACTTGATATTTTTTATGTAACAATGTTTGGGAAGTGATTGAAAAGAAACAAACATTTTTTTATTTTGACCAATGATAGTTATGGAGAATTCATGATGCATTGGAAATTGTTCTTGCATTGCTCATAGTCATGTGTTTCTATTTACAAAAAACAAAAAAAAAGAGGTTAGAGAGGATAGAAGGAAAGAGATAGATTTGACGAGAAAGTGAAGTACAAAAGGAGGTGGGAGATAAATAAATTCATGACAATTTGATTAGGGATGTTGGAAAAATCAATAAGTTTATGAAAAAAAGAAAGTGGTGGGCATTAGAGAAGATTCCATGTGAAAATAGGGAAATTTTCTAAATGAATTTTAGATTAAGTGCAGTGCCCCTCTTGTTTATAACTTGTTAATGTGAGATCTATGTTTCAAATTCACCATTACCTCATGATTTCTATGGTGACTATTTTATGGCTCTGAATGGTGTGCCTGAACTACCACATCTTTGAGATGATGCACCTTAACATGTTAGTTATTGGAATTTTATATATTTACATTTTTTTTTGTATAATTATGCTTCAGTTCAAAAATATAAATTATTTATTTTATGATTAAATGTGATCCTAATTATTGTTGTTCAAAACAAATGATTTATATGATAGATGTTTGGATGTTATTTATGCTTTATGTTTTTGGACCCCGTTGGATGATTATGTTGTGCTTTGTCTATATATACACTTAGTAGGTACCCTTGACATGTGTTGAATGGTTAAAAATACAAGGTTATTTTTGCACCTAGCTACACAAGCCTAAGTCATTCCCCAATGGTGGTTAATTCAGAGACGTCACATTGGGCCTCCCTATCCATTCCCTGATCATACTTGAATTGAGTATGGTATGTGTCATGTTTGACCCTATGTGAACCTAAATCAGAATTAGAAGAAGATTTGGATTATGTTTGTCACAAACAACCAATAAATGTTTGATTTAATTAATGGCTCAAATTTCATATTTTCTTGTAAATGAAATGTTAGGGATTCAAATGACTTAGTATGATGGTTATTAAAATATTTTTTGTGTTTTGGGAAAGGGGATTATAAAATGAAAGTGGAAATGAAATTAAGCTATTATTTAATTAAATTGTGAAAATTCCTTTGGTTGAGAACTATGGACTATATTTGATTTAAATACTATGTTTGAATTTTGAATTCCATAAATTTAAATGAATATATATGCTTATAAAAATTTAAATCGTGAATATAAATGATACGTGTTATTTAGAAATTGACTGGTGTGTCCATTTGGAGTTTGAGGAAAATGGGAATTAAGGAAATAGAAAATGAATTTTATAATTGATTTATTTAGAAAGTGAAAAAAGGTAAAGATGAAAAATGAGTTTTATTTTCATTATGTAATTTATTTTGAGAGGAATTTTGGAGAGAAGGAAACCCTCTTTTGGGAGAAATTTAAATTTTTGATTGGGAGAGAATTTGGAAGGGAATTTCAATGAGGTTAGATTTGTTGGATTAGGAATGAAAAAGAGAATGTGCTTGTAATTGATCGCATGCATTCATTTGGTATACTTAATATATTCCTCATTTTAAGTTTTAACATAATTTAAAGTATTCTATTTATTTGTTTTAAATTAGTCAATTTATTTCAAATGTCAATATTAAAATAAGATTGGGGGAGTATAGACACCTCCCAATGTTATTTGATTTGTAAAATTGCATGTTTAATTAATTATTTTATTAAAAATTTAGGAATTGTGCAAAATGAATGTTTTATAGCTTAAAGGGGGTGTTGAAAACATTTTCTACCAAAGGGTATCTTTATATTTTATTTTTCTGAAACTTCAAAATTTGAAGAAATTTTAATGGGGTTTTCGAAAAGAAATTGTGTTGTAGTGTATTGGGTAAATAATAAAATTTGAACATTTTGAATGGAATATGATAAATTTGAATTTCCTAGTAAAAGTTTCCTTCATAAAATATTCACATAGTGCTTGTGGAAACTTATTAGAAATTTTTGATGAAATTGAATTTTATGCATTGGTTCTTAACTCAAGTATTGGTGAGTGTAAAGAGCCTAGGAATAAGGTACTAGACAAGGTATTGGACGGCTCCCAACATTTCACTAACCCAAAGTGGAAAGTAGGTTGATCATAGGTGGGGAGTCAATTAATCAAGAAATAATTAATGGAACATGGGAAATAAATTAACTAACATATTGGATACTTGTTTGGTGCCTTGAGCACTTGTAAAGGATAAGGATGTTTGGCAAGAAATGTTAGCTTGGGGACCTTGGCTCTTGTAAGGTCAAATACTCTTATCTAGATGTACTATATTTTGCATGTGTCATAGTGGTGAGCACCATGATGACACTCCCTACTAGTTCTCTATCATCTTACCCTAGTGTCTTGTGTGTAATATGTCATTGGTGAGTTTCCCAATGATGATCCTTGTGGTACCCTAGTAGTGAGTTACCCCATAATGTTTATATGATATTCCATTGGTGATTTGGTCCAATGTGGATTGTGATGTGCCACTGGTGAGTTTTCCCAATGTGGACTATGTTATTCCATTTGTGATTGTACCAAATGATAACTTCTCTTGGATTCATTAGTGTGGTTTGGATGATTGTTTGATATATGATGCATATGTTGAGTGTTTTCATCATGTATAATGTGTGTAAGCCCTCTCACCATGTGTTTGGAATGGGTTTTGTGCTTGTGGCCCATGTGACTATCTTCTAGCATAGTGGGATTGAATATTTTGATTCCATGAAATCGAGTGGCATGGAACCACCATTGTGTATTGAGGGACACAATGGTATCATGTTCTACCCATATGGTTGCTAAATCTGCATTTACTCTAAAATATAAAAAAAACATTAAAGTTAGTAGCAAATGAAGTAAGGAAAAACTAAGCAAACCTTATTAAATAGTGAATCAAGCTTCATAATGCAATCAAAACAACAAAATATCAAATGAACTAAGTGAAAGCATAAGGGATCAAGAATCAAACTCTATCTCATATTGGATTGGTGCTTCTATGGAAAGAAGCCCTTTCCCAATCCTTGCTTAAGATAAGCTAAATGATGCAATGCCTTGAAGATAGAGTGATGGTGGTCAAAATCAGTTCTCCTGAAGAAAGTGACTTTACATGAATGATTGTGGAGGTTGTGGAGATTCTGGAGGATTTGATTAAGAATGAAACCTTTCATTTATAGATTATTTTTATGAGACAAATATCTAAATGGATGAATGTGGGACAAATATTTAGCCAATGAGAAGATGCCACTTGTCAACTTGTGATAGGCTTGAGGATGAGCACATTTTGGTCAATGTGCCAAAGATTTTAAAATTGTTTGAGTGGGGGACATGTAAGACTTTCAAATTTAAAATTGTTGAGTGAGCGACATGTAAGAGACATGTAAGACTTTCAAATTTAATATTGTTGAGTGGGGGACATGTAAGCTTAAAATTGTGAAAATGTTGAGTGGGGAATATTCCTCAAAGATGCCATGTTGAAAGAAAATAAGGATTTTAATAAATCGATAAATTGATTTATTTGTGCAAGGGGGTGGTTAGGTTAGTTTAATCAGGATTAGATTAGCTTAATGATGATTAGGATGTTTTGACCAATTTGACTTGATTTATGGATTTAAATCAAATCAAAGGGAGATGAAAGGTGATAAAGATTTAGTTAAATAAATATTTTATTTATTTAGCTAAGTGGAATAATGATAGGATCAAATTAAATAAGGTTAATTTATTTAAATTTTGATGGACGATCTTTAGAGATTAAATCAATTAAACTTGGTTTATTTAATTGATGGGTGAATATTCTTAGTTAGATATGCATGATGTCAATTTTGCGTGTCTACATTTTTCCCCTCTTTGAATCAATGAACTTGTTGTGTTGGTTCAAAGAATAAACTTTCCACAATCAAAATTAAAAAAATATCTAATTTTTTCAGATGCCCCAGCGGAAAGTACACTCTAGTACATTGCCCCCTTGAGAGATCAAGTGAAAAGATTCAATTTGAGGTTCGATCTCATGATAAATAGGTTCAAGATGGATGGTTATGGATGATGATGCAAATGAGATGATTGTAAGATGCTTAGAATAACAAATATATATTATCCTAAACAACTTAAATGATGATATGATGTATGAGATGGATGAAATGGATGATGTGGTATGTGTATGATTATGTCATGGATGATTTATGCAAATATATGATTTATGAGATGCTTAGACTAGCAGATCTAGATTATGATGCATGTGAGATGATATGCAGGATGGATGTATGATGGATACATTGATGATGTTGTGTTAGTTCCAAGAAAGAAGAAATGTGATGATGACAAGAGAATCCAACAAGCCAACTTTATGAGAGATGATGATGATGACTGATGATGATGAGAAAATGATAATTTGCTTATCAAGGATTGGAATTTTAAAAGGGTCACTTACCTTATGTTTGATAACACACATAAGCATGATGCATCAAGGTATAAAGGACCAGGATGGCGTGGTACTTAGTGTGATGGACTTTGACTTGACAAATAGATAGGAGTATTCTTGTTCACACTTGACATACAGAAACCTTGCTAGGATGCACTTTAGAAGTTTCAAACATCTCAGACCAAAAACACGGAAAGGCATAATCAATCAATGCAATAGTCAACGAGCTATCCAAAATATTCTCTATACATATCTAACATAGAAAGTATTCGCCAAGTTATTTTACAGAAACGTCCAACAAGCATGTAGTAGACAAAAGGATAATGATCGTTGCCCCATTCCTATCTCTCTAAATCCTTTGTTTGGATATCATCGAGAGGTCCTTGGACTGAGTGCAATAAGATAAGTCAAAAGACAAAGATAAATCAAACAAACAAGTTGATGTTCTTCAATACCGCTAACCAAAAGGGAATATGTTTTTAAGGATAAGAACCGAAACGTATTGCCAAAAGATAATTCCCATTATCGGAAGGATAAATCCTAGGACATGTTAGTGGATGGCAGCACATCATTTCATTTATCCAAAGTGCTCTTTTCTGATAAATAATGCCCCTTGTAGGAAGCATTCATCGTAGGACATGATGCTATCAAATGATACATATGGGACTATTTGTGTGATGGACTATCGACACAAAGAATTGACCAACTTGTTTATGTACTAACTTAAACCTGAGACTTGACGTTTGGACTTTTACTCTTAACCTGCTAGACTTGTTTCTAACTGTTTCACTAAAGGTTGACCATGATGATCAGTTTATTATGAGTGGTGTTATTGTAGGTGTAAGTGAGATGAGGTGGATGAATTTTTTCAAATATTTAGATTTTTTTTTTACGTTTTGCAAAGTTTTGAGGCTATTTTTGGTATTTTTCAAGATTTTTCAAATGTTTTGATGTTTGCGATTTTCCAATGTTTTGGGGTTTTCTAAGATTTTGACCATTTGTATGGTTGCTAAATCTATATTTACTCTAAAATATTAAAAAAACATTAAAGTTAGTAGCAAATGAAGTAAAAACAAACTAAGCAAACCCTATGAAATACTAAATCAAGATTCATAATGCAATCAAAACAACAAAATATCAAATGAACTAAGTGAAAGCATAAGGGATCAAGAATCAAACTCTATCTAATATTGGATTGGTGCTTCTATGGAAAGAAGCCCTTTCCCAATCCTTGCTTAAGATAAGCTAAATGATGCAATGCCTTGAAGATAGAGTGATGGCAGTCAAAATCAGTTCTCCTGAAGAGAGTGACTTTACATGAATGATTGTGGAGGTTGTGGAGATTCTAGAGGATTTGATTAAGAATGAAACCTTTCATTTATAGATTATTTTGATGAGACAAATAGCCAAATGGATGAATGTGGGACAAAGATTTAGCCAATGAGAAGAGGCCACTTGTCAACATGTGATAGGCTTGAGGATGAGCACATTTTGGTCAATGTACCAAATATTTTAAAAATTGTTTGAGTGGGGGACATGTAAGAGACATGTAAGTTTAAAATTGTGAAAATGTTGAGTGGGGAATATTCCTCAAAGATGCCATGTTGAAAGAAAATAAGGATTTTAATAAATCAATAAATTGATTTATTTGTGCAAGTGGGTGGTTAGGTTAGTTTAATCAGAATTAGATAAGCTTAATGATGATTAGGATGTTTTGACCAATTTGACTTGATTTATGGATTTAAATCAAATCAAAGGGAGATGAAACCTGATAAAGATCTAGTTAAATAAATATTTTATTTATTTAGCTAAGTGGAATAATGATAGGATCAAATTAAATAAGGTTAATTTATTTAAGTTTAGATGGGCGATCTTTAGAGATTAAATCAATTAAACTTGTTTTATTTAATTGATGGGTGAATATGCTTAGTTAGATATGCATGATGTCAATTTTGCATGTCTACATTTTGCCCCTCATTGAAGCAATGTACTTGTTGCGTTGGTTCAAAGAATAAACTTTTTGCGATCGAATTTGAAAAATTTTCTAATTTTTTTGGATGCCCCATTGGAAAGAAGTACACTGGTACGTTTCCCCCTTGAGAGATCGAGTGAAAAGATTCAATTTGAGTGTTGATCTCATGATAAAGAGGTTCAAAATGGATGGTATGGATGATGATGCAATGTATGTGAGATGAATGATGCGATAATTCCTATATGATTTGGAATGAATGTTTTATGCAGATTCTTAGACTAACAGATCTATATTATGATGATGATGCAAATGCAATGCATGTGAATCAATGAATGATATGTGGTATGCTGACGGTTTTTGTGGATGTAGGATGGATGCATGATGGAAGCATTGATGATGTTATGTTAACGCAGAAAACAAGAGATTAGATGATGACAAGAGGATCCAACAAGTCCATGATCTGACGAGACTTTATTAGAGATTATGTTGATGATGATAGATGATGATGATAGATTTTCTTATCAAGGATTGAGATTTTAAAAGGGCTACTTACCTTATGTTTGATAACACACATAGATATGATGCATCAAGGTATAAAAAACCAGGATGGCGTTGTACGTAGTGCGATGTACTTTGACTCGACAAATAGATAGGAGTACTCTTGTTCAAACTTGACATACGAAAACCTTGCTAGGATGTACCTAACAAAGAAAATATTTTCCATGTTATTTTACAAGAACGTCCAACAAGCACAATAGATAAAAGATAATGATTGTTGCCCCATTCCTATCTCTCTAAATCCTTCATTCGGATATCATCAAGAGGTCCTTGGAATGAGCGCAATGAGATAAATCAAAAGAAAAGATCGGGTACGCAAACAAGCCAATGCTCTTCATATCTCTAGCCAAAGGGATTTGTTTTGATAGGATAAGAATCCAAAGTGATATCTAAAATGATGCCCATTGTCGGAATGATATATCCTAGGACATGCATTGTATAGGATGATGATGGTTTGATAAGTTGATTGATAGGCTATTGATATAAGGTTGATTGACATGTTTGAAAATGATCAAAAGTTTGATTTTGTTTTAAAGGTCTATTGTTTCGATTTTGATTTTGCAATTGAAGCTTGCTTTTGCTAATTGTTGTGGTTATTTCTATTTGTTTTGTCAAAGGATGAAGGTGACGATCAGTTTATTATGGATGATTGATTATTGTGGTGAAAGCGAGACGAGACGGATGGATTTTTTTCAAATATTTGGATGTTTTTGATTTTTTTAAAATGTTTGAGGCTGTTTTTGGTATTTTCAAGATTTTCAAATGTTTTGATTTTTTTGATTTTTGAATGTTTTGGGGTTTCTAAAATTTTATGAATGTTTTAGATTTTGACATTTTTTAAATTTTTGGATTTTGATGTTTTGATGTTTTGGATTTTCTTATTTTATGTTTTTGTATTTTTGCATGATTTTGATGATTTGGATATGGATATGTGTGATGATATCGGTGTTCTGTTTGGGATTTTGTTGAAAACCAAGCTAGGGTTGATTGATCAGATCGATGGATTCATGATGATGATAACATTGTTGAGGATACACAATAATGCAAGGATTTGATTGATCAAGATTGATAACGATGCTCGTTGAGGATGCACAACAATGCAAGGATAGTGTTAAGATACACAAGGATTGAGATGTCGATTGGATTGATGATGATAACATTGTTGAGGATACACAACAATGCAAGGATAGTGTTAAGCAACACAAGGATATCTTGAGATGATTTTTTGATTGGAATTGATTGATCATGATTCATGAAGCTTGATTTGGAACAAAAGTTGTTCGAATGATTTGATGTGATGTTTGAAGGGTGTGTTAGATGTGTTTGATATTGATTGTTTCGATCGATGTTCAATGAAAGATGAAGCTTGATAAGGAATGTTTGTTCATCAAAATGTGCCATGGGCTAGTGATTTGGATTTTTGATCATAATTGTTTAACTAATTTGATTTCATATTCACCAATGTTTGGATCACCACATAAGTTGGAGGATATAGATCAAGTTTTATTCCTAAAGCAAGATGTAGATATCTGCCCCTAGTGTATAGAAATGTATGTAATGCCATGGGTGGATGGATATGGACTATCTTGCAATAAGATAAGGTTTTTGGATCAAGGAAGATTATTTGGATAGTGCTTCATAGCTTAGATACTTATGCATAGGATAAAAAAATGACCCATGTCAAGATGTTTACCCTAAGAAAGCATAAAGTGTGCCCCAAACTTTCATCAAGATCAAGATAACTTGGATGATGGATGTAGACAGATAAAGATGGATTGGATAAATGGTTCATGGATGAAATGGATTTATTATGTCTGAGACAGATGGAATGTTGGCTTTATTATGGATGGGATGAGATGCTTTCATCTGAAGAGGCACATGTAGATGCTTGATTCTACACATGATGCCTGTTTGCCAGGTTTTCCTCATGGTCTTGCCCAAAGCGTCGCACATGCGGTTTTCACTAGAGGATGATTTTTTTCTCTTTACTGTTTTCAATCCTTTTTTATTTTTTTGAAAGATTTTAAGCTTATGCTAAATCACAAGGTGTTGTTGATGTAGATTCCCTTGTCATAATGTGCCATCAATATCCTGCTTGAAGAAGTTGCTTTGCTAAGATACGTGCACTTGAATACAACTTTTGAGATTCTTGATCTGCTTCATCGATACCGGAGTTAACTTTATCTTTGTGCACACATCACGATAGCGTGCCTTCAGAATCCTTATCATGAAGGGTTGTTTCCAATACATGGTCAATTTGAGAATTAGATATCATGCGTGGAGGCGTGGATGGAGTTTGTTTAGGGATAAAAGATGGATTGGTTGACAACATGAAATCTTTGACTATCTAAACTTGGGAAGATGAGAAATGTTGGGTGGATACAAAAGTGTGCATGTAATTAGGACCAACTGCTTGGTACACTTTATACGTTGCTTGAAAAGCCTACTTTTTCTTTTGTGGACATCTTTGATGGATACTTATCCCTTTATTTTTTCCCATAGTTTCTTTGACTGATGGAGCTTGATAGAGATGATCTTTCTTTGTATTCTTTGGTATCCATGTGTATTTGATTTGTACATTATGCTTTTCGGCTTCTTTTTCTTTGATAAAATTCTTCATACTTTGATTCAATTCTTTCTTTTGACGTTGGTCCCAATTTGTGGATGGGGTGATGGGTGGACGAAGATTCATGACATGGCTAGTTGTAGTATTGACACTAGTTTCATCATAAGGATTCTTCGTGCTCCCTATGTTGATGCTTGCACTAGATAAAGTTTCCCCCAGTACGGTGGTAGTGGCACCTTCCTTCCTTGATTCTACTTGTTCTGATATGTCTTGTTTAGTAAACATGCTCTGACAAATGACCAATGCAGATGATGTTATTTCAATTGGATTCTCTGCTAACTCTGGAATATCCTGTTCTAACTAACCTGATTCCTTGAGTGGATAATGCTGGATATTTCCATACACGATGTCCTTAGTCTGAATTTGGGATATATTTGATCCTGATGTTGATAACTCTATTTGACTGTAGGAATCAGTAACCTGCCTTTTTTGTGTAATAATGTTAGGATTAAAAGAATCATGTTCTAAATGAAGATCACCTACATGTCAATCCAGAAAAAGCATCTCATGGGTAGATGGAGGAGAATTTTCTATATGGATGTGATCATCATTTGTGACATCTTGCATAGATAGGAGAGTGTCCATTACATCATTGTAGTATTTTGGAGATATGAATTCTTGATCTTGAACGATTTCATAATTCCTTTTGACATGCTTTGGATCAAGTTCTTAACATGGGTCAGTTTCAAAGAATGGATTGCTTATAAAGGGTTCTTGGATGTCATCATTAGACATAGGAAGTGGCTCAATATCTTCTTGATCTTTGAGTGGACTTAGATCAAGTGTCGAGTTGAGGATTATTTTGACATCTGTAACCAAGTGGTCAAAGGGTGTTAACATTCTTGGAAAGGACCATTGCTAGACCTTGGTGAAAGATGTCGATCATGCTTTGGGATGAATTCTTGAGATATATTCTCTAACTCATAAGGCGATGTAGAGACATTTTCAATATGGTCATAGGTCAATGGATCATGCATTATGTCAATAGGATCAAACCATCCTAACACTCCTTGAAATAGATCACTAAAAAGTGGCTCTTGATGTATGGTGAGTTGATCATCAGATGGGTGGAAACATCTTCAAGGTGCTCATCGATGGAGAGATCTTGATCATTGTTTTCAATAATTCCAATGTTTTCAATCATAAGGTCAAATGATGTTGACATTTCTTGAATTCGATCATTGTTGGGTATTGTTGGTGGATTTTGATCATGATTGAAAAGTGACTCTTGACATATGTTGATTTGATCTTCAGACGAGATAGAAACATCTTCAATATGCTCTTTGATGGAGAGATCTTGATCATTACTTTCTGTGTGATAGAAATATATGTATCAAAATAAGATAAACAAATCACGCAAAATGATACATTAAACTAAAGAAAGCAAGATAAATTGAAATAAAATTAAACAGAGCTTCTTCAGAACCATTCCATTTTTCTCTATCTTTAGGGATTTGTTTGAAGTTGTTGCTCTCAGATTGTGTAAGCAAAGCTTATCCAAATGGCAACCTGCAGAACGAGTGTACAAAAAGGAAAATACTTCTCTATGTTATATGCTGATGAAGTGAAATGTTGATACGGATATGCATAGGGGCTGTAGATTATGCACAGGGACTATAGATTATGAATGTTATGATATGAGGTGAATATGCCATGATATGGAATATTACTATGCTATGCTATGATGCTAGAATGCTATAAATACTAGAAGGTAATGCTACTGCAAATTGGCTATAGTTTTCCTATATGAAAGCTTCTCTGTGATTTCAAAGACCCGGCAGTCCTTTTTATAGCTTTTTTCAGGCAAGAGCCTGGCTGGCAAAGATCAATGGCTGTGAGATTTTCTAATAGATTTGAATGGTGAGAGATGGAGAGGTTGAGAGGAAGATGGAAAATGTTGGGAGGTTGGAGAAAAGAACGGAGCCTTGTCTTCAACCCACAGGAACAAGCTTGGATAGGAACAGAGAAATTAATTTTCTGTTTTGGAAGTTTGTTTCACGGTTGTTGAAGATAATCCAATATTAAATAAAAAAAATTATTTAATTTCATGTGAGTTTGATTTTTGAGTTAAGGACTATAGAAGATTTAATTAAATATTTAGAATATTTAATTGCAAATAGACTTTAGAGGGTTAATTAAATATTTAGAATATTTAATTATGAATGGAATTTAGAAGATTTAATTAAATATTTAGAATATTTAATTGTGAATGGACTTTAGAAGAAAAGAATACTTAATCTTTATTTGAATAAAATATTGAAGCCAAGATTATATGATAATTAATATAAATAAATCATAATGTTTATTTAATTAATTAAGAAATGGATAAGAAAAGTGATTAAATAAATAAATTTATTTAATTTCATGTGAGTTTGATTTTTGAAATAAAATTAAACAGAGCTTCTTCAGAACTATTCCATTTTTCTCTATCTCCAGGGATTTGTTTGAAGTTGTTGCTCTCAGATTGTGTAAGCAAAGCTTCTTCGAATGGCAACCTCTAGAACGAGTGTGCACAAAGGAAAATACTTCTCTATGCTATATGTTGATGAAGTGAAGTGTTGATACGGATATGCATAGGGGCTATAGATTATGCACAGGGATTGTAGATTATGAATGCTATGATATGATGTGAATAGGCCATGATATGGAATATTACTATGCTATGCTATGATGCTAGAATGCTATAAATACCAGAAGGTTATGCTATTGCCAATTGGCTATATTTTTCCTATATGAAAGCTTCTCTGTAATTTCAAAGACCTGACAGTCCCTTTTATAGCTTTCTGCAGGCAAGAGCCTGGCTGGCAAAGATCAATGGCTATGAGATTGTCTAGTAGATTTGAATGGTGAGAGATGGAGAGGTTGAGAGGAAGATGGAAAATGTTGGGAGGTTGGAGAGAAGAATGGAGCCTTGTCTTCAACCCACGGGAACAAGCTTGCACAACAATAGAGAAATTAATTTTCTATTTTGGAAGTTTGTTTCATGGTTGTTGAAGATAATCCAATATTAAATAAATAAATTTATTTAATTTCATGTGAGTTTGATTTTTGATTTAAGGACTATAGAAGATTCAATTAAATATTTAGAACATTTAATTGCAAATAGACTTTAGAGGATTAATTAAATATTTAGAATATTTAATTGTGAATGGAATTTATAAGATTTAATTAAATATTTAGAATATTTAATTATGAATGGATTTTAGAAGAAAAGAATACTTAATCTTTATTTGAATAAAATATTGAAGCCAAGATTATTTGATAATTAATATAAATAATCATAATTTTTATTTAATTAATTAAGAAATGGATAAGAAAAGTGATTAAATAAACTTATTTATTTAATCAAAATAAAAGAATGAACAATATAAATAAATTATTTAAATTTATTTATACACAGATTGAATTCATAGATTTAATTAAATATTAAAAATATTTAATTAATTACCAGACTATTGAGATGTGACCATTTTTGAGTGTATACATTTTGCCCCTCTTTGAAGTGATGTGTTTTATGCATTGCTTCAAAGAATTTTGAAATTGTCCCCAGATGTTGATTGTCGAATATTGATAGGTATATGCCCCCTCAAATGATGAATCGATAAGATTTTGATTTTTGTGAAATTATTATTTTTTTTTAGATTTTTTGGAATGTTTCAATTTTTATGATTTTTAAGATATCAATTCATCGTTCGAAAATGATGATGCAAAGAAATTGACATGGAAAAGATGTAAGATGAAAAATCGATGACTAAATTGCCCCTGCTATGATAAAATGTGATAAAAATACCCCAATTTTGCTTTTAAATAGGTTAAAAATGTCATTTTCCATGTCATTTTCCATTTTAACCTAGTAAAAATTGTAAATTTTGAGCTATGGAGTGAGAAAGATGGCACTTCCGATTCACCAACACTGTTTCGAGTGCATCCGATGACATCAACAGTGAACGCATTATGGACCCACGGTATGTACCCCGTTAAACTTCTTCTTTTTGAAAATTTTTCGTTCAGAGCACAATTATCCATGTTTTGATTGTGAAAAAGTGTGTTTTAGTGCCCTTGATTATTTGCATAGCACCCATGACCATTTTCATAGCGCCCATAATTCTATAGCACCCTTGATGTTTTCTGTAGCACCCTTGATGTTTTTCATAGCGCCCTTGATGTTTTCTATAGCGCTATTGATTTTGTAGCACCCTTGATGATTTTCATAGCACCCTTGATTTTTTTTGTAGCGCTGTTGATTTTGTAGCGCCCTTGATGATTTCTATAGCGCTATTGATTTTGTAGCACCCTTGATGATTTTCATAGCACCCTTGATGTTTTTTGTAGCGCTGTTGATTTTGTAGCGCCCTTGATGATTTTCATAGATCCCATGATTGCATGTTGTTGTGAGTGATAAATTTGTTCCCAAAGTTGTTGGAAAACAAATAATAACTGATAAATTTTCTTTTAAAGTTGTTACAGACAAATAAGATCAATAAGTTTGCTTCTAAAGTTGTTAAAAATAAACAGGATGTTGATAAATTTTCTTTCCATGATGATGAAAAACAAATAGTTGATTGATATGTCTGCTTCTAAGGTTGTTAAAAACAAACATGATGTTGATAAATTTGCTTTCCATGATGATGAAAAACAAATAGTTGATTGATATGTTTTCTTCTAAGCTTGTTAAAAACAAACATGATTTTGATATATTTGCCTTCCATGATGATGAAAAACAAACAGTTGATTGATATGTTTGCTTCTAAGGTTGTTAAAAACAAACATGATTTTGATATATTTTCCTTCCATGATGATGAAAAATAAACAGTTGATTGATATTCAGATTTGACTGATGAGTTGTGACGATTTGATATTGATTTTACTTTGTCATGATAATGTTTCA
>VDFB02000002.1:71991453-72074756 GCA_007258455.2 Sequoia sempervirens | reverse complement strand
TTTAGAAAACCCCAAAACATTCAAAAAATCAAAAAAAATCAAAACATTTGAAAATCTTGAAAAATACCAAAAACAGCCTCAAAACATTTTAAAAAAATCAAAAACATCCAAATATTTGAAAAAAATCCATCCGTCTCGTCTCGCTTTCACCACAATAATCAATCATCCATAATAAACTGATCGTCACCTTCATCCTTTGACAAAACAAATAGAAATAACCACAACAATTAGCAAAAGCAAGCTTCAATTGCAAAATCAAAATCGAAACAATAGACCTTTAAAACAAAATCAAACTTTTGATCATTTTCAAACATGTCAATCAACCTTATATCAATAGCCTATCAATCAACTTATCAAACCATCATCATCCTATACAATGCATGTCCTAGGATATATCATTCCGACAATGGGCATCATTTTAGATATCACTTTGGATTCTTATCCTATCAAAACAAATCCCTTTGGCTAGAGATATGAAGAGCATTGGCTTGTTTGCGTACCCGATCTTTTCTTTTGATTTATCTCATTGCGCTCATTCCAAGGACCTCTTGATGATATCCGAATGAAGGATTTAGAGAGATAGGAATGGGGCAACAATCATTATCTTTTATCTATTGTGCTTGTTGGACGTTCTTGTAAAATAACATGGAAAATATTTTCTTTGTTAGGTACATCCTAGCAAGGTTTTCGTATGTCAAGTTTGAACAAGAGTACTCCTATCTATTTGTCGAGTCAAAGTACATCGCACTACGTACAACGCCATCCTGGTTTTTTATACCTTGATGCATCATATCTATGTGTGTTATCAAACATAAGGTAAGTAGCCCTTTTAAAATCTCAATCCTTGATAAGAAAATCTATCATCATCATCTATCATCATCAACATAATCTCTAATAAAGTCTCGTCAGATCATGGACTTGTTGGATCCTCTTGTCATCATCTAATCTCTTGTTTTCTGCGTTAACATAACATCATCAATGCTTCCATCATGCATCCATCCTACATCCACAAAAACCGTCAGCATACCACATATCATTCATTGATTCACATGCATTGCATTTGCATCATCATCATAATATAGATCTGTTAGTCTAAGAATCTGCATAAAACATTCATTCCAAATCATATAGGAATTATCGCATCATTCATCTCACATACATTGCATCATCATCCATACCATCCATTTTGAACCTCTTTATCATGAGATCAACACTCAAATTGAATCTTTTCACTCGATCTCTCAAGGGGGAAACGTACCAGTGTACTTCTTTCCAATGGGGCATCCAAAAAAATTAGAAAATTTTTCAAATTCGATCGCAAAAAGTTTATTCTTTGAACCAACGCAACAAGTACATTGCTTCAATGAGGGGCAAAATGTAGACATGCAAAATTGACATCATGCATATCTAACTAAGCATATTCACCCATCAATTAAATAAAACAAGTTTAATTGATTTAATCTCTAAAGATCGCCCATCTAAACTTAAATAAATTAACCTTATTTAATTTGATCCTATCATTATTCCACTTAGCTAAATAAATAAAATATTTATTTAACTAGATCTTTATCAGGTTTCATCTCCCTTTGATTTGATTTAAATCCATAAATCAAGTCAAATTGGTCAAAACATCCTAATCATCATTAAGCTTATCTAATTCTGATTAAACTAACCTAACCACCCACTTGCACAAATAAATCAATTTATTGATTTATTAAAATCCTTATTTTCTTTCAACATGGCATCTTTGAGGAATATTCCCCACTCAACATTTTCACAATTTTAAACTTACATGTCTCTTACATGTCCCCCACTCAAACAATTTTTAAAATATTTGGTACATTGACCAAAATGTGCTCATCCTCAAGCCTATCACATGTTGACAAGTGGCCTCTTCTCATTGGCTAAATCTTTGTCCCACATTCATCCATTTGGCTATTTGTCTCATCAAAATAATCTATAAATGAAAGGTTTCATTCTTAATCAAATCCTCTAGAATCTCCACAACCTCCACAATCATTCATGTAAAGTCACTCTCTTCAGGAGAACTGATTTTGACTGCCATCACTCTATCTTCAAGGCATTGCATCATTTAGCTTATCTTAAGCAAGGATTGGGAAAGGGCTTCTTTCCATAGAAGCACCAATCCAATATTAGATAGAGTTTGATTCTTGATCCCTTATGCTTTCACTTAGTTCATTTGATATTTTGTTGTTTTGATTGCATTATGAATCTTGATTTAGTATTTCATAGGGTTTGCTTAGTTTGTTTTTACTTCATTTGCTACTAACTTTAATGTTTTTTTAATATTTTAGAGTAAATATAGATTTAGCAACCATACAAATGGTCAAAATCTTAGAAAACCCCAAAACATTGGAAAATCGCAAACATCAAAACATTTGAAAAATCTTGAAAAATACCAAAAATAGCCTCAAAACTTTGCAAAACGTAAAAAAAAAATCTAAATATTTGAAAAAATTCATCCACCTCATCTCACTTACACCTACAATAACACCACTCATAATAAACTGATCATCATGGTCAACCTTTAGTGAAACAGTTAGAAACAAGTCTAGCAGGTTAAGAGTAAAAGTCCAAACGTCAAGTCTCAGGTTTAAGTTAGTACATAAACAAGTTGGTCAATTCTTTGTGTCGATAGTCCATCACACAAATAGTCCCATATGTATCATTTGATAGCATCATGTCCTACGATGAATGCTTCCTACAAGGGGCATTATTTATCAGAAAAGAGCACTTTGGATAAATGAAATGATGTGCTGCCATCCACTAACATGTCCTAGGATTTATCCTTCCGATAATGGGAATTATCTTTTGGCAATACGTTTCGGTTCTTATCCTTAAAAACATATTCCCTTTTGGTTAGCGGTATTGAAGAACATCAACTTGTTTGTTTGATTTATCTTTGTCTTTTGACTTATCTTATTGCACTCAGTCCAAGGACCTCTCGATGATATCCAAACAAAGGATTTAGAGAGATAGGAATGGGGCAACGATCATTATCCTTTTGTCTACTACATGCTTGTTGGACGTTTCTGTAAAATAACTTGGCGAATACTTTCTATGTTAGATATGTATAGAGAATATTTTGGATAGCTCGTTGACTATTGCATTGATTGATTATGCCTTTCCGTGTTTTTGGTCTGAGATGTTTGAAACTTCTAAAGTGCATCCTAGCAAGGTTTCTGTATGTCAAGTGTGAACAAGAATACTCCTATCTATTTGTCAAGTCAAAGTCCATCACACTAAGTACCACGCCATCCTGGTCCTTTATACCTTGATGCATCATGCTTATGTGTGTTATCAAACATAAGGTAAGTGACCCTTTTAAAATTCCAATCCTTGATAAGCAAATTATCATTTTCTCATCATCATCAGTCATCATCATCATCTCTCATAAAGTTGGCTTGTTGGATTCTCTTGTCATCATCACATTTCTTCTTTCTTGGAACTAACACAACATCATCAATGTATCCATCATACATCCATCCTGCATATCATCTCACATGCATCATAATCTAGATCTGCTAGTCTAAGCATCTCATAAATCATATATTTGCATAAATCATCCATGACATAATCATACACATACCACATCATCCATTTCATCCATCTCATACATCATATCATCATTTAAGTTGTTTAGGATAATATATATTTGTTATTCTAAGCATCTTACAATCATCTCATTTGCATCATCATCCATAACCATCCATCTTGAACCTATTTATCATGAGATCGAACCTCAAATTGAATCTTTTCACTTGATCTCTCAAGGGGGCAATGTACTAGAGTGTACTTTCCGCTGGGGCATCTGAAAAAATTAGATATTTTTTTAATTTTGATTGTGGAAAGTTTATTCTTTGAACCAACACAACAAGTTCATTGATTCAAAGAGGGGAAAAATGTAGACACGCAAAATTGACATCATGCATATCTAACTAAGAATATTCACCCATCAATTAAATAAACCAAGTTTAATTGATTTAATCTCTAAAGATCGTCCATCAAAATTTAAATAAATTAACCTTATTTAATTTGATCCTATCATTATTCCACTTAGCTAAATAAATAAAATATTTATTTAACTAAATCTTTATCACCTTTCATCTCCCTTTGATTTGATTTAAATCCATAAATCAAGTCAAATTGGTCAAAACATCCTAATCATCATTAAGCTAATCTAATCCTGATTAAACTAACCTAACCACCCCCTTGCACAAATAAATCAATTTATCGATTTATTAAAATCCTTATTTTCTTTCAACATGGCATCTTTGAGGAATATTCCCCACTCAACATTTTCACAATTTTAAGCTTACATGTCCCCCACTCAACAATATTAAATTTGAAAGTCTTACATGTCTCTTACATGTCGCTCACTCAACAATTTTAAATTTGAAAGTCTTACATGTCCCCCACTCAAACAATTTTAAAATCTTTGGCACATTGACCAAAATGTGCTCATCCTCAAGCCTATCACAAGTTGACAAGTGGCATCTTCTCATTGGCTAAATATTTGTCCCACATTCATCCATTTAGATATTTGTCTCATAAAAATAATCTATAAATGAAAGGTTTCATTCTTAATCAAATCCTCCAGAATCTCCACAACCTCCACAATCATTCATGTAAAGTCACTTTCTTCAGGAGAACTGATTTTGACCACCATCACTCTATCTTCAAGGCATTGCATCATTTAGCTTATCTTAAGCAAGGATTGGGAAAGGGCTTCTTTCCATAGAAGCACCAATCCAATATGAGATAGAGTTTGATTCTTGATCCCTTATGCTTTCACTTAGTTCATTTGATATTTTGTTGTTTTGATTGCATTATGAAGCTTGATTCACTATTTAATAAGGTTTGCTTAGTTTTTCCTTACTTCATTTGCTACTAACTTTAATGTTTTTTTTATATTTTAGAGTAAATGCAGATTTAGCAACCATATGGGTAGAACATGATACCATTGTGTCCCTCAATACACAATGGTGGTTCCATGCCACTCGATTTCATGGAATCAAAATATTCAATCCCACTATGCTAGAAGATAGTCACATGGGCCACAAGCACAAAACCCATTCCAAACACATGGTGAGAGGGCTTACACACATTATACATGATGAAAACACTCAACATATGCATCATATATCAAACAATCATCCAAACCACACTAATGAATCCAAGAGAAGTTATCATTTGGTACAATCACAAATGGAATAACATAGTCCACATTGGGAAAACTCACCAGTGGCACATCACAATCCACATTGGACCAAATCACCAATGGAATATCATATAAACATTATGGGGTAACTCACTACTAGGGTACCACAAGGATCATCATTGGGAAACTCACCAATGACATATTACACACAAGACACTAGGGTAAGATGATAGAGAACTAGTAGGGAGTGTCATCATGGTGCTCACCACTATGACACATGCAAAATATAGTACATCTAGATAAGAGTATTTGACCTTACAAGAGCCAAGGTCCCCAAGCTAACATTTCTTGCCAAACATCCTTATCCTTTACAAGTGCTCAAGGCACCAAACAAGTATCCAATATGTTAGTTAATTTATTTCCCATGTTCCATTAATTATTTCTTGATTAATTGACTCCCCACCTATGATCAACCTACTTTCCACTTTGGGTTAGTGAAATGTTGGGAGCCGTCCAATACCTTGTCTAGTACCTTATTCCTAGGCTCTTTACACTCACCAATACTTGAGTTAAGAACCAATGCATAAAATTCAATTTCATCAAAAATTTCTAATAAGTTTCCACAAGCACTATGTGAATATTTTATGAAGGAAACTTTTACTAGGAAATTCAAATTTATCATATTCCATTCAAAATGTTCAAATTTTATTATTTACCCAATACACTACAACACAATTTCTTTTCGAAAACCCCATTAAAATTTCTTCAAATTTTGAAGTTTCAGAAAAATAAAATATAAAGATACCCTTTGGTAGAAAATGTTTTCAACACCCCCTTTAAGCTATAAAACATTCATTTTGCACAATTCCTAAATTTTTAATAAAATAATTAATTAAACATGCAATTTTACAAATCAAATAACATTGGGAGGTGTCTATACTCCCCCAATCTTATTTTAATATTGACATTTGAAATAAATTGACTAATTTAAAACAAATAAATAGAATACTTTAAATTATGTTAAAACTTAAAATGAGGAATATATTAAGTATACCAAATGAATGCATGCGATCAATTACAAGCACATTCTCTTTTTCATTCCTAATCCAACAAATCTAACCTCATTGAAATTCCCTTCCAAATTCTCTCCCAATCAAAAATTTAAATTTCTCCCAAAAGAGGGTTTCCTTCTCTCCAAAATTCCTCTCAAAATAAATTACATAATGAAAATAAAACTCATTTTTCATCTTTACCTTTTTTCACTTTCTAAATAAATCAATTATAAAATTCATTTTCTATTTCCTTAATTCCCATTTTCCTCAAACTCCAAATGGACACACCAGTCAATTTCTAAATAACACGTATCATTTATATTCACGATTTAAATTTTTATAAGCATATATATTCATTTAAATTTATGGAATTCAAAATTCAAACATAGTATTTAAATCAAATATAGTCCATAGTTCTCAACCAAAGGAATTTTCACAATTTAATTAAATAATAGCTTAATTTCATTTCCACTTTCATTTTATAATCCCCTTTCCCAAAACACAAAAAATATTTTAATAACCATCATACTAAGTCATTTGAATCCCTAACATTTCATTTACAAGAAAATATGAAATTTGAGCCATTAATTAAATCAAACATTTATTGGTTGTTTGTGACAAACATAATCCAAATCTTCTTCTAATTCTGATTTAGGTTCACATAGGGTCAAACATGACACATACCATACTCAATTCAAGTATGATCAGGGAATGGATAGGGAGGCCCAATGTGACGTCTCTGAATTAACCACCATTGGGGAATGACTTAGGCTTGTGTAGCTAGGTGCAAAAATAACCTTGTATTTTTAACCATTCAACACATGTCAAGGGTACCTACTAAGTGTATATATAGACAAAGCACAACATAATCATCCAACGGGGTCCAAAAACATAAAGCATAAATAACATCCAAACATCTATCATATAAATCATTTGTTTTGAACAACAATAATTAGGATCACATTTAATCATAAAATAAATAATTTATATTTTTGAACTGAAGCATAATTATACAAAAAAAAATGTAAATATATAAAATTCCAATAACTAACATGTTAAGGTGCATCATCTCAAAGATGTGGTAGTTCAGGCACACCATTCAGAGCCATAAAATAGTCACCATAGAAATCATGAGGTAATGGTGAATTTGAAACATAGATCTCACATTAACAAGTTATAAACAAGAGGGGCACTGCACTTAATCTAAAATTCATTTAGAAAATTTCCCTATTTTCACATGGAATCTTCTCTAATGCCCACCACTTTCTTTTTTTCATAAACTTATTGATTTTTCCAACATCCCTAATCAAATTGTCATGAATTTATTTATCTCCCACCTCCTTTTGTACTTCACTTTCTCGTCAAATCTATCTCTTTCCTTCTATCCTCTCTAACCTCTTTTTTTTTGTTTTTTGTAAATAGAAACACATGACTATGAGCAATGCAAGAACAATTTCCAATGCATCATGAATTCTCCATAACTATCATTGGTCAAAATAAAAAAATGTTTGTTTCTTTTCAATCACTTCCCAAACATTGTTACATAAAAAATATCAAGTGTACGTGTATGAACATCATATGTGTGAATACTAATGATTTTGAAAATATGAAATCAAATTGGCCATCAAATATTACTATGCACACATAGAAATCATGTATATAGAGTTTAAATCTTGCATGCAAAGCTCCAAAGTCATAGTGCCATCAAATGCTACATGTAAGTAGGTGAAAATATCATAGAATCATTTATCTAAGAATAGTCACAACACTTACATAAAAGAGTATAACTTATCCACAAACTATAAAATAAGCAAAAAAGCTTCCCAAGTAGATAGCCTACATAAAATAAATAATGGTGAGTGATACAATCATTGATGATTATGGGCATACATCTTTAGAATCTCACTATGATAAGACTAAGCAATTGGAAATGGGTAATGAGGATCATTCTAGGATTAAGAAAGAGAGGAAAATACTAGTTGAATTGAAAAATATATGCCTACATACAACACATAATATATCAATTTTACGAATGAAATAAGTTCAAAGTGAAACAAAATTTGTGATGGATGCATACTTAGTTATACATTCTTGTGAAATTTTTTAAAGTACTCACTAGGAAACGTTTAGGCTAATTTTTATGAGATCGCAACATCAAAAAATCTCATAAAATACTTTGTAATCAGCCCATTTGCTCCATTAGATAACAACAATTTATTTATTTATTTTGATAATACAAATGAGTAGATCACATAAAAAAAATTGCACAAACATTCATTTTCACAATTATTCCAATAATACATCAAATCTTAAATGGATAATCACATTGATTCCATTTACCCAATCATGAATATAAGATGTCAATGTCTACAATAATCAAGTTTAAACTTACTAATCCAAAGTAAGGATCATAAATACAATTACATATGTCATCATCACTTGATGAGATAAATGTCACAATGATGATATATCAAAAGGAAGAATCTTATAGTTTGTCATTGATATTCCAAGTCTTCAGCATTTGATTGCATGAGGGAGAGCATCACCTGATTGATTTACCTCCAACATAACACTAGCGGTCCTTTTCACACCATCCTTCTATATGTGGGCCTACCCTTCAAGAGGATAGTAGATTAAGGTAAAATTATGGTTAAAAATCCATCTGAGATCTAGTGTTGTGTTCTAATGCATATAATCTATCAATAAATCCTCTAAACACCCTCTAGCCATGCAAGATATATTTGATTAAATGCAACTCTAAACATATAAAACCAATAATGAAAGCAATAGTTTTGCACTACTTTGGCCAAATATTTCATATAAATACACATAAAATTGTGTGGCCATATGTTCACATACACCTATATCTCAAACTAGATATCAACAAAATATTCTCTATATTAAATTACATTATAAATATAAAAACAAGGTTCTTAGAAAGCTTCACATGTTTAGATATAATTATTTAATCTTGAATTATTTTCTAGTTTCTTCAAAGAAATAATCAATCATAATCTTATCTAAAATAGAATTGATTTCATGCAAAATAAATAACTCCATTACCATGGATCATCTTTCTGGTGACCTATACATACATACATACATACATACACATATATGTACCTATGGAAATAAGAATGCATGCATATATATATATATATAAAATCCATGATATAAAAAGTAAAAGGAGTCATTGCTTACTTGTTTTATGTTCATACATTCAAGCACATATATATTTTACATTTAAGCATATATACTTATATAAACAAATCTACACACTCTAATAAAAGAGTCCTACAATTCTTGCACCAATATAATCATAAATGAAATATGAGTCCAAAATATACTCTTTTCTTTTTTTTTCTATTACTAACAATGAATAAAACATTGTAAGCTAAAAGGCCGAACCTCATTTCATTTCTAAAATTCATAGAAATAATTGTAAAAATAGCTATCAAATGCTCTCAGTTTATTATAAAGGTTCGGGACTTTAAATATAATGAAATCATAGTAATAGATAGAACAAAGGTTTCAAATATGTTTCAAACAAAATAATCTTGCATATAAACTCAAATAGATAAAGTAAGTACTCAAATGTATTCATTGAACAATGTCAATAAGGTTTAGAAAATAAAACATCTTTGTTCACAATAGTAAAGCCTAAAAGGCTAAGAAAATAACACTTCTCTATTCACAATAAGAAATTTTATAAGGCTAAGAAAATAACAGTTCTCTATTCACAATAAGAAATTTTATAAGGCTAAGAATATTTCCTATCTCTATTCATAGAAAATAGAGCCAAAAGGATTAATATAAAACTTATCTATATTAACAAAATAGATTCGATATGGCTATGTTTATAACATAACTTTGTTCATAGTTTATGTTCAATGAGGATTGAATAGAAAATTTCATTGGTTTAAAGTTAAATTGGCTTACACTATAGAATTAGCTCTATTGAAAATAATTGATATGGCTAAGAGTCTATCCTACTCGAAAATTAAAGTTAATCTCAAAATGTTAAACCCTAGTAAGTCTAAGTTGATACTCAAGAAATGTCAAAGGGTAGAGATAATGTTTAAACCTCAGTTAGGCCTCAAATATACACATTGTTTCAAAATTCTCTTAATCCAAGAAGCTACTTTGTATACACAAAGATGAAAGGTTGATACTAATACAAATTAACCTCTCTTTCCATAGAGAAAACAATAACATAGTATGTAAACAATAACACAATATTTCTTGCTTTTTGGGCTTGAACCATGTGACTCTAGACTTCTGGGCTTTGCCTATGTGACTCTTGGGTTGTCCCCTTCTACCACCCACCTTTTTTTTATGAATATGTATTTCTATCTTTATATTTAATTAGCCGATAGGCTATATATTGTAGGAACTTTGAGCCAAAACATGTCTCACGCCAGAAAACAACTAGTTGTAAAACAATTTGCTGATATTGTTTTTAGGCATGCCACATTCAATGGAAAAGGTTAAATGGTTAAGAAGTGCTTAAATACTATATAGGTATTTCCTATTTAAAAGGAGGGTGAGTGGGACACATAAAGTATTAGCATTGCCTCTTTATGTTGAAGAAGCTAGCATACTATCCTTACCCAAGTAAAATAATTGATTGTATCTCAGCGATAAACTATCATTATAAATAATAAAAAATAATGATACAGTGCATGAAAGATTAAAGCAATTAACATATTATGTGGTGATCAAAAGGAAAATCAAGTGCATGATACCTTTCGTTATTTCATGCTTGTATGGGCACTAATCAAATTTATGAATTTTAAATCCATGTAAATAAGTTCTAAAAGAAATGACATTTAATATAACTATATTATATTTTTATGCTTTACATATATTATCATATTATAAATATTAGATATATTTTTAAATAATGCAAATAATGCAAATTATTTTTTAATATTATATTATAATATATATATATATATAATTTAATAGGCTACATATAGTGTGAGATTTGAGTCTAAAACAAGTCTAACCACTATTGAGCTATTGGAAAATAGGTTTAAACAATTCTCATTTAATGGTAAAATCCTTCAAAATATCAAGTAAAGGCCTCCAAAATCTCACTTATCACATAAAATTTAAATAAATATTGATTGACGATTGGTTGGAATATGTTATTTCCATTTACAATGTTTTCTATCAATTTGATGACAACTTTATTTTTTGATGAGTAGGCACTAATCTATATTAATTATAAAGATTATAATACATATTCACAAAAAAAGGTGGGTGGTAAGAAGACACACCGCGAGAGTCACATGGGTAGCACCCAGAAAACCAAAAACTTATCAGTCACATGGGCCTAGCCCAAAATTCCAAGATTACAAATATAAAAGGGCCATTAAGCAGCCAAAGCAGTCCCAGTACAGCTAGGAGGGTCTCTTTCATCCAAAATTTTCCCCCATAAATCAACGGTGTCTAAAGTGACGCCAAGAGGAGGACCTTGACCATCATCAACATTTTTATCTTTATCTTCTTTGTCCTCATGCTGGGGCGAGATTACAAGTGCTAGACATGGAAATAATTTACTAGAATATGGCCAACCAGAGCCAGTAGCTGGAATATTATCAGAGGGCCACCTAGAGCTACCATTGTTGCTCCCTGCTGCTCCTTTGGAGGGCCACCCTTGGCCAACCCATGGAGGAGGAAAACGAAACCACCGAGGAGGGCGAGAACCATGCCAAAGAGGAGGCTAAGAGTAGGGATGAGCAGGGCCACTCCACTATCGGCCTCGAGAGGGCAACTAATTGTGAGAGGAAGTGGGCATAGCAGGAACCTAAGCCATAGTTCATGGGGCATTTCTCCAATAATCCAAAAGCACCTAAAGGTTAGCCTCCTCAAGTGCAACCTTGTTAGCTTGAACTTGAATCTATAAGAGCACATTAGAGAAAATAATAGTTTTAGAATAAAAAAACATTTTTATCCATTTGGGTGTTAGCAAATATGCAGGTATTTCTATCTATCCAGATATTGAAGAGGATTTCCACCTTGAAAGTGTGCCAAAGCTGGGTATATTTAGCAAGAAGTCTAGTGAATCTCCCAGTAGAACCATATGCCAGGAGAAGGGCTTCGGTTTGAAAGACCAAAAGAAGTCTTGAATCCAATTTCAAAATTGTTGAGTTTTGGTATAAAACCAGAAGAGATGCTTAAAAGACTTAGATTTCCCAAAAAAATGGCACCGAGGGTCTTGGATCCCCAAGTGAACAAGCTGAGAACCCACAGGAAATCCTTGGAAAAGAATATACCAGGAAAAGTGGGAAAGTTTTAGCTCAACACTTGCAGACCAAGTGGCAAAGAATCTTTTTTGGTAGACATGAGTAGGGGATTGAAGAAGCCACCTCTGGTTTAGACTTTCAATCATTGGAAAATGCGGCGAAATCCACATTTAGCCAAGCCTAGGCTTGTAATTCCTAAAAGGGGTGTCTAGGTACCACTTCCAGTCCTTCCACCAGGGCTTGGACCCATGAATTCCCACTTTATGAGTTATATTTGCAATAATAGCATTCACCAAACCATCATAAGTATCACGGTCCTAGTTTTGAAGACTATAGAGGGCACGAAAAATATTCCCATGACATAATGCACATTGTGGGTCTATAAAAAACATGCTACAAAAATTGAATTTCTTTCTTATGGAACCTTAGCTCCTTGAGCCAAGGCAACTTGGCCAACGACTATCCCTTACTATCAAAGAGAGGTGACCACCAAACATTTTGTTGATTGAGGAAAATCCCATCACATTAACTAGAGCCGACCTAGTGGAGCCAAAGCTTAACTGTTGCCCAGGCTCTCCAAATGCTCTTGGCCATGAAAGTTCCAAAAATTTGGACTAGTTCCTTCATGACCAAAAGGGCTTGAAATCCAGTCCCCTTCCAAGCAGGTCTGTGATAGGAAAACCAAATTGAATGCAATGGCTGAGGAGAATTTTCTAGGCTTCATCTCTAGTAAGGGCTCTAATTATCCATTTCACACACAAGGTAGTCCCTTTTTGTTGAGTGGAGAGAAGACCAAGCCCTCTAGATTCTCTAGGAAGGCAAGAGAACTCCCATGAAACATGGTGGAACCTAAGCTATGGGACTCCGCAGAGGCCCAAAGAAAGTCTTGAAGCACCTTTTCAAGCTTGGCATAGGCATATTTCAAAGGAGCCCAAAAAGAGGAGTAATAAACATATGTCACCACCAAAATCTTAGAGCACACTTGGAAATTCCTTGCTAGAGATATGGGATTGGTAATCCAATGGGAAAGTTTTTACTCAATCCTGGAGAGAATAGCTTGCCACAACTCTATTGGAGAAGCTTGGAAGGTGAAGGGAATGCCCAAAAACTGAAAGATTTCCCTTGGCCCAATCCATTTCCAACTGTACTACTAAAACTAGTGAGGAATGGGTAGAATAGACTACCTATAGTACAATTTTTTTGCCACTGAATGGAAAAACTAGACACAAGACAAAAAATGTTAAGACATTCAAGAGCCATAAAACTAGTTTGCTTTGGGCACACAATCTAAGGCAGAAGATGGTGGATCTTTAGAGCCAAATATTTGGAAATGATTTTTTAAGAGACATTGAGGAGCATGATAGGCTACCAGTTTAAGATATCCTTGAGATCTCCAAGCTTACCTATATGAATTTAATATTTCCTTTATTAATTATAGTACCCAACGATTTGGAATGAAAAACCTCAAGATAGACTTTATGCAAGTCATTCCCAACACAGTCTCAAAGGGCCTTATTAAATTCACAAGGGAAACCATTAGTCCCCAGGGCCTTGTCATCAGCCAAGGAATGAATAGCTTCCTTCAAGTCTTCAATTGTGAACAATTGTTCACAAAGTGCTTTTTAGGCTGAAGATGGCTTATTTGGCACAACAAGACAATCCCGAAGGGGTTGTTGTCACTTTGGCATATATTCCTGAGCAGTGAAAACTTGTTCATAATGTTGAACAAAGGCCTGGAGAATATTAGGTAGCTTACAAATCACCTTGGTTCCTTCTTTAGGGTATGTCCAAGATCATGATGGGCCAAAAAGTGGCAATATGATGGGTATGTGGTTGACAACCTTTTTTTTACCCAAAATCGATAAAATGAAAAGGGTTTTTAAAGGAGATTCTCAACTTTCCACCAATATAAATTATGATTTACTTTGAATTTAATAAATAATTATTATTCATTTTCTATTCCAATTATGACTAAAGTCCTGATTGATAGGCTGATTGATAAACATCTATAGCTTTCAAACGCTATCACATTTTTTGAATCCAAAACATGCATCACATTCTATGCTTCAGATACTATAAGACTAAAAGAAAAAGAAATTCATGAAGTTTTGACCAAGTTAAGGTGGTCAGACATACGAGTTTTTATATTTTTAAAAGTTGCAATAAAAAAATCATAATTAATTATTTACTTAGAAAAAAATACAAAAAAATATGCATCACATCAGGACATGAGTCCTCTGCTTATATCTAAAATCTTATAAAAAAATATTATCATTTTATTGTGGTTAGGATGGTCAGACAGACACCTACTTCTTTTTTCCCTGAAATTTAAGTATTACTATAGTGAAATTTTAAATTTCACCAAATAGATTTAAAAAAAAAATAAACCTAGTAGTTGAGAAACTACATTCAATTTTCTATAGATTCTATTCTTACATATTTTTGAAATAATATAGATAACTCATTCAAATTTTTACATCATGTTGCCTAACTTTATTTTTTCTGAATTTTTTACCACTTAAGGGCCTATTTTTTCCATGATGATCCTACACATGCCCTTTAGTTTTTTTGATGCTAGGAGATGAGTTCCTAGAACGTAGGGCCAAAAAATAATCCATAGAGGCACGATCACCAATCTTTAACCAATGCAATCTTATTTTGATTTGTGCACCTCTAGCAACATAACTGTCTACAACTTTCCTTTTGTGTCTTAAGTCCACCACCCTGACTTGTAATGGTGGGGAAAAAGGGCTAGCCTCCAAAGCCTTGATAGTTGAGCATAGGTCAACTGTGGTAGCCTCATAAGACTATTAGCAAAAAATGGTCAATTGGTGCCCATAAATGTGCAAAAGTATAGTCGTGTGATTGATAGCATCATTCCACCAATGAATCCAACTTGTATTATGAGGTGGCTTACACTCTAAATTCCAAAATCTATGAATGTGGGCCAACGTGGGTTGATGACAAAGAAAATATGTGTTAAAAAAGAAGTATGTTTTGCAGGCCTGGGGCTATCTTGTGTCTCATTCAATGTGAAAAGAAATGGGGAAATGATTTGACAATGTCACATCCACTAATGGCTTAACCAGGAGCGAAGAGCTATCAAAAGAGAAGAAAGATTGAGCTGAGATCATGGAACAATGACGGTGCTTAAATTTCCTATCAGAGCCATTACACCAAGCGTGCGAAAGGGAATGAGAATGGCAATAGCCAATATTGGTATCAAAGAGACCCAATTTATTACGCATGTAAAACCATGCCTCTTATTCATCAACTTCCCATCTAAATGATAGAGTGCCATCATTATCATATGCCATCTCAACCATATTGAAATCCCCACACAAAAGCTAGGTAGCAACTGGCAATTAATCAACAATCTAAATATTTGGAGAAGAAAATATTTGTTTCTACTGCACATATTCTCCTTCTTCTAATGGCGAAGAAGGATTGCAAGACCACCGTTCATCTACTGTCATGTGAGGAGATACATTCAGTTGTACTATCATAATGATAGTAGGTTGAGGCATATCCTTTAGCTTGGGCCACACCGAAATAGTGTTAGCCTTGACTGGGGTCTCTTTCCCCTTCGCTAAAGAGTTTGCAACATCTTTAGATGGCTTAGGGACTGTGGAAACCATCCCAAAGCCACTAGACCTATGTTTATGATTCGTAACCATGGTCCATTTCTCATCAAGTTTGACAACAAAATTATCTGCCTAACAGGGCTTTTCAGATTCCAATGATGGAAGAGTTTGAGGCATTGCTAAAGGGTAGTCCTTGATCTTGTGGTTTGTGGACTAAAATCTATAACACATGTTTGGCAGATTAAAATAAGTTACCTTCTGGGTACACTGGAGAGCTCCAATTTGAATGTTAGTGGAGTCTTTCAAATCTTGTGAAAGGTTCACATCAACATAGACTCATTTCTAGAGTCGAGCATGGAAAAACCTATTTGGCTCAATACAAATGACCTTCCCCAGAGAGGACGCAATATGACTCAAAAAAAGAAGACAAGACAAAGGAAACCCTAGAAACTCAATCTAGACTGGGACCCGCAACTTGGTTTCATCCGAGACAATGAAGTCCTAAGTCCATGTCTGGAAAACCAATAGAGAAGACTTGGCATACCAGGTACCATGATTCAAGATTACTTGAACATGACTGACCTTTGCAAAATAGAAAAGGAAAAAACCCTTTATTAAATTTTGGACCATATTAAGGCGGACCCCATGAGGGACCCATGCCTTGTTGATCCATTCTTTAAGCACACTTTTAGGGGGAGTCCTCCCAACAAAGTACCCAACAAGAATATGTTGCTCAAGCCATTGATAAGTAGAATCAAAATCAGGCAAATATAAAACCACATCAGTTGGGGAGTCAAAATATTTACCTCATGAAACTCTTTCAAAACAAATTTTTGGGGTCGTTTGTTTGGAGGTTGATCTATTGAGAAAAGCTATTAAACTACCAACACGAGCAAGAACTGTTGGGTTAGAGCTGATTGAAGGGATATTAAAACAAAAAAATGCAATATATGCAATCGTACACATAGGAAGAGAGAAAAATCCTACGCAAAGTGCGTAGTATGACACAAGAGGGGCGAAGAATGACCACATACACAAGAAAACCCTAGAAGAGCTCATACACCTCCTCTTCTTTTGACAAATTTATTTTTTCATTTGCAATGTTTTATGTTTAAAATTTGTATGTAAATATTTCATAATCAGATAAACTTAATTTCTTTAACGAAAAAATCTAGCTTTGTCTAATTTTATTTCATTCAATTATTTAATACTTATTATTAATTATTGAATCTTGTCACATGTAACTAGAAATTGTAGTGCATCCATACTCAAAAACATATTAACATACATATAGTTTTCTATCGGCGTAATCCTTGAACTTTCTTTAGGTGTAAGTGCTAGTATTTATAGATACATATACATCAAAAGAAAAAAAACTCAAAAAAAAAAATGAAACCCTTATTTACATAATGTCTAAAATATTGGGATTTAAAAAAAATACCCATATATTACAAAGATGCCAAAATAATTCAAATTTTGAGGTTATGAAGAAGACATTACTATAATTTACATTACAAAATCCATTGAAAAAACATAATACCAACCAAAATAAACTCACTAATGACTAGGTAATCCTAAATCGGGACTCAGTTGCAAGCCCTGCATAGAAATTTCCTTGTTTGCGCCTGAGTGACGCACCTCATAATTGATGACTAACGTCAACCCCTTTGTCCAAAATGTTTCAAGAGAACTTCAAGTCACTATAAATCATCCCATACAATGTGCTCTAGAAAAGTTGAGCCACTTTAAGCAATTTTGTTTTGTTTTTTCTTTAAACTATGTATGAACAGGGCTATGAATTTTGTGGGATAGAGTCTAGAGGTTAAAGCAGGTAGTATTGAAGTTAATGGGAAATTGAAAGCCATACATCTACCCGAAGTTCGTGGGCTGAAAAAAACCTTTGAAAGATTGATTCGTTTTGTAATTAGATCAAACATCACTGGGAGATCAGAAGCATGCACAACCGCCATACATCTTTGACATCAGTTCTTTGTTTTCTTCTTGTTATCACTGGGAGAATATTAGAAGCATGCACAACCACCACCACTATCACTATGGTGGCGACAGTGGAAATTGCTCACCGCAGCCAACTAGTCATGCTAATTTCACTCCACCTATGACTGTTCCACCCAATCGCATAAACACTCCACTCCAACAGGTGATTTTTCAATCTTCAACTAAAAATATGTGCTTCTTTTAGTCTTTTCTCATTTCCTTTCTTTTCTCCAAAATTCTCTACGCGCCCTCTCGCACTCATTATTCTCTCACAATGGTTCATCTCCATACTGTGAGTCATTAAGAACCATTTCACCATCACCTCAGCAATAAAGTCTTTCTCTTACTTCACTTCATATTAATTCCCAAGTCAATATGATGTACTTCACCCATTAATGAATGGTGCAATTGATGACTTCATGACATAAAATGTATTTAAAAATACATTCCAATCAAGATTCACGTAGTCTTCACATAATCTAACATTTACTCATTTATATCTATATATATTTAAATATCTATATTGTAACTCTTGCCATGCTTATTACACGAACGACGTATCCTATTTCAAAATAGTCATCCCAATTGTTGAAATCAATGGATAAAATATCATATGAAGCTGTAAGAGAGGGGGACCAACCATGTTCAAGGCCCTGGGTCATGGAGAGTCAAGAGCGGAAGGCTGCCCTAACTTACCTTAGCTTAAAGGGATGTTTTGAAATGGAGGACGAGAATGATGAGGAGTATAAGGCCCTTCAATCACTTTACAGACCCAAACCTTGGAATGGGGCTAGGCGAGCCAATTTTTGGGTTCAACACTATGTCTCAGGTAGCTCTCTGCTTGAGGATGAAAACATGGTTCTGAGACAACAGTACGGTGTGCTAGTGTCTCTTAGGTGCATTGGCATCTGTATGATCAGAGGACTAAAGAGACAAGGTTGAACACTGGAAAACAAACTAACAACCTAGCTAATAGTTTATAGGAGAAAAAAATAATGCTATGAAATATGAAATGTATAGACAAATATGATAAAATAAATAGATTAAAGCTAGGGTGACAAAAATGATCTCACAAAAGAGCCTATTCATAAGCTAGCTCCAAGAAGTACATCCACCTACACATAATAAAGAGGAAAATTGTTGGGTCACTGTATAGGGGCCTGCTTCAGTCAGACTGTCATTTTGGTGTTTCCACCTGCACGGATAGCCAAATTTAAACAATGGAGAAATATATGATAAAGAAGGAAATGAAGTAAAGAACACAAAATAACTACAAAACAATGTTATGCTACCCAACGAAATCGTATAGGAGAGGAGGAGAAAACGAGAGGACTCAAGCCCCTGCTGTAATGGTGTTTATTCCACACTTGCTCTATAGAGTTGATGGAGTGTTGATGTTGCTACTATGGAGTGAAAAGTGTTGCTTGAGAGTGATGGATCCTAAAAGAATGCTTTAGAAAGTGTGTAGAGAGCTTAATTGAATGCTTAGAAGATGCAAAAGAGATTGTGTATGCTTGTCAAGAAGATCAAGTTGAGTGGTAGAAGGATCAAATGAAAGAATGAAGAGTGAATTTGAAGGAGGAATGAAGAAAATGACTATATTCAGGTCGGTTAGTCGAAGGGGGCATTACAAATCGACCTCCAATGGGAAGTGTAACACCTCTACAGGCTCTAGATGCAGGAATCTACTAGGGACATAAGCACACCACATGGGCATCCTCAACAGTTATTCCTCTACTGACACACAAAAAAACCTCCAAGTGGAATGAAGGAAAAGTATTTTGGTGGAATTTAGCCTTTGAATTTGGTTTTTTAAAGTGAGGAAGGGTAAAAGGGGAATTTGCATAAGGGGTAAAAATTCACTGCTATACATTTTTCCCCCACTTTAGTGAGCACGAATACTGATGAGTGCTTCGGTAAACTAGATTGGAGAAGTATTAGAGTTAGAAATGTATACCTAAACCATCAAGGAAGTAGACCATCATCTGATGAATTCAAAAGCACAAAATAATTACAGGACTTCATAGCCTTGCATAACTATGAAGCTAAAGAATGAAAGCAACTTACAGGCCTACAGACCTACAAGGAGGTAAACCCAAAAATCTCTTACATGGAAGAAGCCAAGAAAGTGCCTTACAGATACACATATCTACAAGGAAGATGTCCTCCAATATTTCTCACATGAACAAAACCCAAGAAAGCTCCCTACAAACCCATAGATCTATAGGGGAGCCACCCCTAAGATCTCTCACATGGAGGAAGCTTAAAGGAAGTGTCCTATAGGACCAAAAACCTATAGGGAGGTGTCACCCAAGATCTATCACATGGAGGAAATGAAAGGAAGGCAAACTCCACAAATTCAAAAAGTGGCTTCACAGGTGCACCTATGAAGCAACATGTTTACCTATAGATAGAACATATTAGAAAGTAGTCATACAGGCAAGTAAGCAAAGAGTCACAAAGATTGCCAAAAAGTTGTAAGACTTTCAAAGGAGTCCCTCGGGAACCCGACATAAGGAAGGGGTCAACTCAAGGGATGCATTGTTTGAAAGTGGGAGTTTAATTACTCGAATTGATTCGTCATCTAGGAATCCTTTTGAAAGATGTTCAATTCATCAAGGAATTTGAAAGGAAGAATATGCCCCATGTGAAAGGAAGATTACAGCTATTCCCACTTTGGAGAAAGATTCTCAAGTTCTTTCTTTCTAAAATCATGATGAAGGAAACACGTTCTGTTAGGGTTTCAAGTTGAGAACATGATTCTTGAAAAGAGGTTTGTGAAGATTCTCAATAAAAAAATTGTTGTAAATGAATGCATTTTCTAAAAATCAAAACATTGAAGAAGTAGCATTGTGACACATGAGAGGGACAACTCAGGAAAAGAAGAGAGAAAGATAAAAGAAAAAGGAAACAAGAGACATTATGAACAAATGGCACAGGGGTAGCTTGATATTTCAGGGCCATAACTACTCATAAATATATATGTATAGTAATAGTATATAAAATGAATTGTCATCAACCCCCTACTATATCATACCATGTGAAGACTACATGAGAAGATAAAATAAAAATAAAAAATTGCTCCCAATTCTTTGCATCATCCCCAATTTATTTAAAATCAAGTCATAAACATGGAAGAATGATGATACAAATACAAGAAGGTTTACGACACAAAAACCACACCTATATCACCAACAAGAGTAATGAGGGTCATCCAGAAAAACATAGCATGGTCACAGGGAAACACATTACAACACACACACACATCTAATCTAAAGATAAAGAAGGGGCCTCCCCCTAACACTGATCGACCAAGAGGTCATCCGCTTCCCACTCTAGATCATTGTAGGGGGAAGGACGAGAAGCCTGCAGTGGTGGAATGTTAAGAGGAGGAGCATCTAACCCTCCCGTGACAAGGGCTAAGGAAGATGGCCCCGCAAGGTCCTCTCCGCCAAGCTCTTGTGGAGCTAAGGTTAGAGATTTCATGAAGATCACCGACAAGGCTGAAACCTCCTCCAAAGAGTTAAACATGCACTTCATAGGAGTGCCATGTTTTACCTCAACGGATGAAGAAGGTTGTGCCCAAGATTCATTGCTAGGCTCACTGAGTGATTCGGGAGCAGTGATGAACTCAGGATAAGTCAGGACTGGTTCTGTCACTAGGATAGAGCAAGTTAGCACAACACCACCTTTCTGAGAAGGTGGGATCCTCTTACATCCTCTCTTGCTGGAAGGACCACTCTTTACCTTTTGCTTTGAAGGAGTAGGTGAACTCCCAATAGATGAGGTAAGAAGTGTGGAGGAAGAGGAGGAAAGAACTATAGTAGATCTGACCGAGGTGTTAGTCATATTTATGGGTTTTAAGAAAGGTGGGATATCTAGGAGGGACATCGGCAAAGGCAGCTCCACCGAAACAATAATGAACACTTGCATCTATTTAGGGTCACCACATTTGTACTCACAACAGATGTTGGAAGCGATCTAGAGTTAGTTTGAATGGAAGTAGAGGGGAGGAAAGAGAAGGATGCAGTGGGAGGCCCTGATACAGGGGTTGTCATATCCTCTTTCTTTCTATGTAAGGCAGACTTCTTGGCCATGAGAGCCTTTCATTGGCACTTGCACTCATGTACAAGTTGATTTTTGTGACTCTTTGAACTAGATACCGAAGGATGTGGGGGAACAAAAGGCTCCTACTCAACCATTGGAGTGTCCACTACAACTATTTCTAGCGGAGGAACAAACTCTTGAATGGAAGCAAGAGGAGTAGTTTGAGAAGCAATAGGGGGAGTTAGCTCAAGTTCCTCGACAATGGGCCTCTTCCCACTTACTACTTTGGGAGCAGGAGTGGTAGGAGGCCATGGAGGCCGAGAAATAGTGGATTCCCCATAGGGACCTTTCTTCCTATTATATCAAATGGGCCTAAGCTTCGTAGGAAAAACATGAAGCTCAAATGCAAGACACTTGGGATTTCACCAAGCGGGCAACATAGGATTCTTTTGCAAAGGTGGAGTAGAATCTGATGGAACCTCAGTATGGTGAGAGGAAGCATCAGGTTGAACAATGAAAGTGGGAGGAGGATCTTGAGACTGCTTCTCTTCTTCCCTTCTACATGCTTTGGTGACATCACCGTCAGCTTTTAGGCAAGCCCTATGTGAAACAACATAAGGAGATGTAGAGTATCTCACTCTCAGTTTCAAGTGCCCTTTATTATATTTTTGATATGTTCGATATAAAATATCCTTCCTAGGCAAGAGAGAACCAATGGGCACAGTCCAAGAGTAATCCAAGGAGTAGCTACCACGAGAAATCAACGGTTTATAACTAGTGTCATGAATCACATGCACAAAATCCCCATGGATAAATTTTAAATATTTATGCATGACTGAGGGTACAACATTGATAGCTACCAACCAAGGAATACCTAGCTTTACTCTAAAGAGTTCAAAACCAGGGATTATGTCAAACAAGAGCTTCATGGATTTAGGTCAAACCAAAACTGATAAGGCAATACTACCCAAAGGGGGCATGGAAAGTTTTTCATGCATATGGATGGTGCTCATAGGTGCATCATTCCCATCTTTATGCAAGAAGTTGATTAGTATGATCTCCTCATCTATGTTGTTTACTTGAGATGTCGCATCAATGAGAACACTTGCTACAATGCTTCTATTGATTTGCATAGGGATGTAGAGAGGAGATGTTTCCCTATTAAAAACCATCGAAAGGTCTTATGAAGTGAAGGTTATGCCAATACCACTATCCATAGGCTACACAAAGGGGATAGGTTGATGTAGGAAATAGGCCACTACACATACTAGACAATACTTTCATAGAGTGCCTAAAGGTTAAAGGGTAAGAAGGTGACCCAATTAAGGTTTCGTTATGCAACACCTTCAAAACATTCAAAATACATCTACTAGGGGTCATAGGTTGGGTTGTAAGGCGAAAGCCTCACAACACTCACACCTACAACACTCCTAGCATACGAGGAAAGGAACTTTTAGTATCACAAAAAGGAACCAAAATGGTTCACATCGGCTTCACCAACAATGTAAGAGAGGGGGACCAACCACATTCAAGGCCCCAAGTCATGAAGAGCCAAGAGCGGAACACTGCCCTAACTTACCTCAGCTTAAAGGGGTGTTTTTAAATGGATGATAAGAATGATGAGGACTATAAGGTCCTTTGATCACTCTATAGACCTAAAACTTAGAATGGGGCTAGGTGAGCTGGTTTTTGGGTTCAACACTGTGCCTCATGTAGCTCTCTGTCCGAGGACAAAAGCATGGTTTCGGGACAAGAATGTGGCACGCTAGCATCCATACAACCAGAGGACTAAAAAGACAAAGTTGAACATTGGAAAATGGACTAACAGCCTAGCTAATATTTTTTTAGGAGAACAAAATAATGTTATGAAATACAAAATGTATAGAAAAAAATGATAAAGTAAATACATTAAAGCTAGGGTGACAAAAATGATCTCACAAAAGATCCTGTTCGCTAGCTAGCTCCAAGAAGCACTTCCACCTACACACAATAAAGAGGAAAATTGTTGGGTGGCTATCTAGGGGCTTGCCTCAGTTAGACCCCCATTTTGGTGTTTCCACCTACACGGACAACCAAGTTTGCAACAATTGAGAAATATATGATAAAGAAGGAAATGAAGTAAAGAACACAAAAGCATAGCAAAACAGTGTTATGCTACCTAATGAAATCGTAGAGGAGAGGAGTAGAAATCTTACCATCTCCACCAAGAGTTCACTAGCTAATGGAGGAGGAAACGAGAGGACTCAAGCCCCTGCTGCAATGGTGTTTGTTATACACTTGCTCTATGGAGTTGTTGGAGTGTTGATGTTGTTGCTATGGAGTTCAAAGTGTTGCTTGAGAGTGATGGATGCTAAAAGAATGATTGAGAAAGTGTGTAGATAGATTAATTGAATGCTTAGAAGATGCAAAAGAGATTGTGTAGGCTTGTGAAGAAGATCAAGTTGAGTGGTAGAAGGATGAAGTGAAATAATGAAGAGTGAATTTGAAGGAGGAATACAAAAACTGACCATATCCAGGCCGATCAGTCAAACAGGACGTTACAAATTGACATCCAATGGGAAGTATAACACCTTTGCACGCTCTAGACATGAGAATATTCCAAGGATGTATGTGCACTGTGTGGAGGTCTATGCGTTGCACAGATTTCCTCGATAGTTATTCCTATACTAACACACAAAAGAACCAACAAGTGGAATGAAGGCAACATGCTTATGTTAAATTTAGCCTTCGAATTTGGTTTTCTAAAGTGAGGATCTAGGTAAAAAGGGAATTTTCATAAGGGGTGCAAATTTGCTCCTATACAGAAGCAATGCAAGACAAATTAATAAATTTCACTCCAATTTTTTCCAGCATAATTTTAATAATACACTACATAAAATAAGTGTGTTTCTTTTGTAATTAATGTTTCCACTATTGCTATTTATGACACCCCCTTGCACATCTAACAATTTCTTCATGTTTGTTTATCAATTACCATAAAATCGTCCCCACTTACATTTAACTATTTTCTTCTTTGTTTTATAACATTCAGTCACTTCTTCATAGTTGGAATTGTTCTGCCTTCTCTCTTCCATTTAGCGAGTATTCTTCATAGATAGTTGTATTTGCAATTCTTCACTTTTTATGTTTCTGTATTTTCTCTCAATATAGTATTTTTTATATATAAGATTTATTTCAGCTAATATATGATTTTTTGTATAATTTGCTAATATATTGTAGTAATAATATTTTGCAACAAAAATTCAAAAGTAACCGTGGTAAAGCATTGTGCTGCTTCACCCAAATCCTTTTGTTTTCATTGAATAAGGTATTCTTTTAAAATAATGGTTCATGGGTATTAATAATTTCGGTTAAGTAGTTTTTCCCACTTGTTTAAAAAAATTTGTTTGGATCTTAGTTGTTCATCATTTTCTCCCATTTTTTGACTGTTTCTTGGTGTTTTTTACTGCTTTCCCTACCAGTATTGGTTTATGTTCCTCTAAACTATTCCTTGCTAGTATTGACCTTTCACTCCTCTAATTTTGCAAGATACAACTTGAAAAGAAGGTTTTGGCGAGGGTTTTAGAGTATGTTTATTAAAATAAAAATGAAGGTGAACATCCTAATAGTGAGCACATTTTTGAATTCAAAGTGAAGAGTTGAAAAAATTCATGAGGGCTTAAATTTTGTTATAATTTCAACTATTCATGCTACCAAAAATAGGAAGCTAAAATGTACATTAAATTCTAGAAGTGCACATACTCATCTCAAAATCTTGATAGGAGTTAATGGTTTTCATAGCCTTTTCATAGTCTGTATACTCATATTGTGTGAAGCTCTACCCTTCCTAACAGTGCATTATTCTTGCATACAAATTGTGCCATGTCTTGATCCTAAGACTGCCATTGATCTTGTTTTCACATCCTTTTATGAGGTTCTAGTCTTTAATGGCCACAAGTCACTACTGTCAACACTAAAGGATTGCCTCTTTGAATTTACTATAGAAAATTTGGCCTACGTAACCAAGATAGACTATAGAGAAATCTTGAGTAGTATTGTGACATCATTCCTTAAGCTGCATCTGTCTTTATGCTAGAATCTATCCTATTGTCAAATGCATACCTTTGCCACCTTTTCTAGTGACAGTCCTCTAAAATCTTCTTGCTCACATTGTGCAATATACATGACTGTCCTCAATATTGTACTCTAGTGTAATTCTCATTATAGAGGACTGGGACTACCCTTCACCTATTCAACTATCATGTGTTTCATAGCACTTGAAGCAAGGGTCTTAACTAGCATATGTAAGATCATCTTCACACGCCCTAAACCCATATGCAATTCCATTATCCTCAACTTACCATGTTGTATACCAATATCCAAAGTTTAAAAGAACTATCATTGAAAACAAACAATATTGGTATTCTTCATTGACTATCCTTTTAATGTATTATTGGCAATTGTTCTCGCTCAAGCGGTGCACAATCTTCAGGTGTCATCATAGTTTATGTCTTTTATTCTTAGTTAACTAGGAAATTGTTAATGAATAATTAATTGAAATAAAAAATCTTATTATATTATTATATTTACCTTATTCCAGATACATTTATGCACTGCATAACCTTTAGACACATCGTTATTAAGAAAATTATGAAGTATGTAGAATCAAAGGAAAACCCATCAAATATTGTTATCTATCAATAAAAAAATTCTATAAGATGTTCACAAACAACAAAAAAGAGTAAAACTCTTGATTTCTAAATTATTCATAACTTGTAGATTAAAGAGTCAGTATAAGGAAATGGATATAACATAACCATTCAACTATACCAATAAGAAGAAGGAAATAAGTACTATAGAGTAATCACTTCGAATACTAATGATTATTTATAAAGTGATCACAAGGCCATTCTAAAGTCAATTGTGCCAACAATTCACTAGATACAGATGCACTTGTATGAAAATTGAAACTTAATCAATTTGTGATTGGTAGAATTGAGTACTTTTGATCTAAAATAATTGATGCATACCATAAATTTCAATCCAATAGGAATATAAATATAGATGGCATCTGATTGTCATTTTCCTACAAGACTAAATCTAGCTACCTAAAGGACAAGGGGCACAAAGGGCATTTTCACTTGTCTCATGGTGATTTCACAAACTTCTAGCTATGTACTTAACAACCTAATTAGCTTATGTGAAATTTAATAAGTGAATGGTTACAAACATAAAACTTCCATAGTTCATAAATGTTGAAAAAAATGAGTTTCTTGATAAAAAGAAATAAGGAGACTATAATTGTTTTTCAAGACCTCGAAGTCCTCGACAGTTCCTAAGGTAGTTGGATGGACTAGCATTCAAAGGCATTCCATTTAACATACACAGTTGACAATGGACTAGTCTTCACCAAAATAAGGTGCCCTCATTAGGAAAAATTAAAAGAAGACAAGATGCCCTTTGGCAATCAAAGGAAAACTATGACTCCATTCAATCCAGGGTAATTTATGTTGGAAATAGAATGCCATTTAATTGAAAATCCTAAACATTAATTATTTCTTGTATCTCCTAGATTCTTGGAATGTGTTCAACAGCACTAAGATTAGGATGAGATTAATATTTGATGAAATAATCATGATTATTGACATTTGTAATTAATTCTAAATGTAAGGAGCATTTGAGGGCATCCATAGTGAGTTCCTAAATAATAGGGGCACATGGGGCACCCGCATGGTAAGGTGACACTCACCTTGTGTTCAATTAACTATACAGAGTAATAGTTAACACTTATGTATGCATGTAAAGATCGTAGGAGTTAGGATTTGATGTTTCCATGCTTTAAGTTTAGTTTAGTTTAGTTCAGTTACGGTTCAGTTGTCTTCAGCTAGTTTCAGTTGTATGTTAGTTAACTTCAGTTAACTTGGAATGCACGACTAATAACATTGAGTTGTATGACGAATAACGGGGACTACCTCTAGTTAACAGGGGATGACCATTCTTGCATGGATGGTGTTGAGTAAATGTTTCAGTTAACTAGAAATCACTTGGAGCCAACTTGGGAACCCAAGATACTTTCTTCGATTTACCTCTCTTGCATGATAAGATATTTTTGAAGGCTCAATTAAGTAGGATTACTTATGGGTGCCAACTTTGAGGAAGAGCTTTGGAATTATCACCAAAGTGAATGATAAGTTGTAGCTTCAGTTTGGGATTACCAAATGCATGAAGCACATGTTGTAAGCTTTGGTCTTTATAGAATAACTCAACTTGAAGCAATATGGCGTACCTTTTCAATGGCTTGAGCTTGTGCATTGTAAATATCACCATTTGGAGATTACAAGGTTGCATATTGTCTCTATATCTCATTCAACTTGAAGAGAGTTTTCATAATTGTTATTTGCAGGTGTGTAGAAGATTAGTAAAGATAGAAGAAGCATTCTCAAGCAAGAATTGGAGCTATTGTAATTCAGAGATTGAATAATAGAATAATTATTGGTGGAGTTTTTTCCCAAAAGGGTTTCTCCACATTAAATCTTGTGCAATCTTTCTAATATCCTGTCTAGTTCTTCTATCAACTTCTCTCTTCATTCTACAATAGTAAAATGAATTAATCAAGATAATCACCCACAAGTAATATATGTAACAAAGAAAGAGCTTACTTATATCAACAATATTAAATTTTTACAAAGTATTAAGCTAATAAAACACCTCATTTTTCAACATTTGGTATCAGAGCTAAGGTTGGGTAGAGTATTGGGATGCCATTCACTTAAAGTTTGAAGGATTTATTGGCTTAGTGGGAGCTCTTATTATTTTAGTAATTTTTTGATTTTGGAATTAAGTTTTTTGTTACAATGAATTCAAGGTTAGATATTGAAAGGTTCAATGGTTCTAACTATGAAATGTTGAAATTAAAAATGGAAGATATTCTTGAAGAAAGAGATCAATGGTTAGCAGTTAATAATGAGACAAAGACAGCTACAACTATGTCAGATGAAGATTTGGCTAAGTTAAACAAAAAGGGAAGATGAACAATTAGATTGTGTCTTGTTGATGTTGTTCTTTTAAATGTTTCAGTGGAAACCAGTGCATATAAATTGTGGAAAAGAATAGGAGACATTTATCAAACAAAGAGTCTAACAAATAAGTTATATGTGAAAAGGAAATTATATTCATTGAAAATGAAAGATGGTGATTCAGTAGCACAATATTTAAATGATTTCAGTTTAATTCTCAGTCACTTAACATCTATAGATGTAAAGCTGGAGGATGAGGATAAATGCATTTTATTGCTTTGCTCTTTACTAGATTCGTGGGAAAATCTAATAGTTTCAATTAGTGGTAATGGTGGAGATCCAAAGATGGACAACATCATTCCTACTCTCCTATCAGAGGAGATGAGGAGGAAATCTAAAACTGGCTCACAAGATGCCTTGTTTGTAAGAGGTAGGCCTAAAGAGAAGGAATCTAAAGCAGATAAGAAAAGAAAGGGTAAGTCTAAAGGACGGTCAAAAACCCCTGGTAAGAGTAAGGTAAAGTGTTGGATTTGTAGAAAACTTAGACATATTAAAAAGGATTGTAAGAGCAAGAAGAAGAGTATTGATGCTTCTACAGAAAAATTCGATGACAGTAATGATGCATTAGTCATTTCCTCTAATACTGTTGTTGATAACTCTTGGCTTCTTGATTTAGGTTGCTCCTATCATATGAATCCTAGAAAGGAGTTGTTCTCTAAGTATATTGCATATGATGGAGGAGATGTCTTCTTTGGAGACAACAACACAACAAAGGTTGTTGGAAAAGGAGAGGTAAAATTATGTTTCAGTGATGGTAGTGTTAAGACCCTTAATGATGTTATACATATTCCAGGACTTGCAAGGAATCTACTTTCTGTCTCTAAGTTTAATGATTCTGGAATGCATGTGACATTTGGAAAAGGTGGTTGCAGATTTGTGAAAGGGAATATGGTGGTTGCTAAAGGATCTTAGATTGGGACTTTGTTTAAATTGAATACCTCTAATGTAAATATTTTATCAAATTTAATTGAATTTGAAAATGTATGTATGCTATGGTACCATAGATTGGGCCATATAGGTGAAAATGGTCTTAGGATCATTCTTAATAAAAAATTGGTTGACGGTATTCCTAATTATAATATTGGCAAAAATGACTTTTGTGAGCATTGTGTTTGGAAAGCAATCTAGATCTAAATTTCCTAGTGGTACAGATAGAGCTAAAAGGTTATTAGAGATTATTCACTCAAATGTAATAGGTCCTGTGGATATTGACTCTATTGGAAAATCTAGATAGTATGTCACATTTATTGGTGATGTCTAAAGATACACTTGGATATATTTTATGCATAACAAATCTAATGTGTTTAATAAGTTCAAGGAATTTAAGGCTTTGGTTGGGAAACAATCAGATCATAAGATAAAAGTGTTGAGATCAGATAATGGTGGTGAGTATTGTTCTAAGAAATTTGATGATTATTGTAAGCATACAGGAATAGTGAGACAGAAAACTACTCCATATACACCTCAAAAAAATGGAGTAGCAGAAAGGATGAACCGAACCTTAATGGAAAAAGTTAGGAGTGTGTTAAGTAGTGCTAAGCTTGAATGGTCCTTATGGGCTGAAACAATATGTACTTCTTGTTATTTAATCAATAGATCCCCTAGTTCATCTATTGAAGATAAAACTCCTTATGAGATGTGGTTAGATAAGAAACCTAATGTTGCACATTTAAGGATCTTTGGTTGTGAGGCTTTTGTTCATGTGCCTCAAGAAAAGCAATCTAAATTGGATCCTAAAGCACAAAAATGCATATTCATAGGTTATGGTGAAAATGTAAAAGGATACAAGCTTTGGAATTCACTAACAAGAAAAGTTTCTTTATCTAGAGATGTTATTTTTAGGGAATTTAGAGCTTATTCAGGAGAAGAACAACCAAAGGAAACATATACTTCTTGAATAGTGCATTTTGAGACAAATACTAAGAAGCAACAAGATGCACCTGTTGAAGAAAAAGTGGATGAATTGCAATAAGAGAGTTCAGAGAGTTCTTCTGAAAGAGAGGCTCAAGATGAGCATATCGAGGATCAAGAAGAAAATCATTTGAGGAGATCCACAAGATAGCAAAATCTTGTTGATAGGTATAGCCCACCTAATTTCCATTCTATTTTTGCTTTAATGAGTACTAATGATGAACCTAGTTCTTACAGGGAAGCTTTGTCCTTAGATGAAAACAAGCTTTGGTCACAAGCTATGCATGAGGAAATGGAATCCTTGGATGCTTGTGACACATGGGATCTTGAGAGTTTTTCCAAAGATAGAAAGGCCATTGGTTGTAAATGGATCTTTAAAAAGAAGAATGGTGCAGATGGTAATCTCCAAAGGTACAAGGCTAGATTAGTAGCCAAGGGCTACTCCTAGAGAGAGGGAGTTGAATTTAATCAAATCTTCTCTACTATTGCTAAATTAACTTCTATTAGATTCTTTTTATCCATTGTTGCTGCTTATGATTTTGAAATTGAGAAAATGGATGTGAAAACTGCTTTTTTGCATGGGAATCTTGATGAGGAGATTTATATGAAGCAACTTGAACGTTTTGTTGTAAAAGGAAAGGAAGAATTGGTTTGTAGGTTAAAGAGATCTTTATATGGATTGAAATAGTCACCCAAAATGTGGTACCGAAATTTTGATGCTTTCAGATGAAAAATTGGTTATGTTAAGAGTGAGGAAGATCATTGTGTTTACATAAAAATTATTGATGATTAGATTTTAATTATTATCTTGTATGTTGATGGCATGTTGCTTATTGGTAATAGCAAGGTAATGATAAGAGAATTGAAAGCACAACTCTCGAGCACATTTGAGATGAAAGATCTAGGGGCTGCAAAGTATATCCTCGGTATGGAGATTAGTAGAGATAGAGGTAACAAAAAGCTTTGCTTAAGTCAGAGTAATTATGTTAATACTATTTTGAAAATATTTAACATGCAGGATAGTAAACTGGTTAATATTCCTTTCCCAGTTGGCACGAAGTTAAGTTTAGATATGAGTCCTAAATCTGATTTTGATTTTGAGGAAATGGCTGAAATTTCATATGCTAGTGCAATTGGTAGTTTAATGTATGCAATGGTTTGTACAAGACTAGATATAGCACAAGTAGTGGGAGTTCTTAGTAGGTTTATGTCTAACCCTAGTAAAGAACATTGGACTTATGTTAAGAGGGTATTTAGATATTTACAAGGGACTTTAGATTATTTTTTATTTTGTCATGGTTCTAATAATATTGATATTATGAATAGACCATTGGATATACATGGCTTGGTTGATTCAGATTGGGCAAGAGATCTAGACAGTCGGAGGTTGACAAGTGGTTATGTGTATACTTTGTTTGGAGCTGTGGTTAGCTGGATGAGTAAGCAACAACCCACAGTTGCTTTGTCCACCACAAAAGTAGAGTACATGGCCACCACACATTCCTCTAAAGAGGCAGTTTGGTTACAGAGGCTTGGGTTAGGTATTGGTTTTAATTGCAAGCAAGTTAGGCTTGAGTGTGATAGTTAGAGTGCTATTTGTTTAGCCAAAACTCCTATGTATCATGCTCATACTAAACATGTAGATGTTTAGTATCACTTTGTGTGAGAAATGGTTGAGAGTGGGAAAGTATTAATTGAAAAATTTTACACTTTGATTAATGTTGTAGATTATCTAATGAAGCCAATTCCTACATATAAGTTCTCATGGTGTAGGAAGGCCATTGGCCTTGAGTCCTGTACTTGATTTAAATTTATTATTCCTTGTTTAGAATAATTGCAATGTATAATGTCAAGTGGGAGAATGTTGGAAATAGGACGCCATTTAATTACAAATCCTAAACATTAATTATTTCATGTATCTCCTAGATTCTTGGAATTTGTTCAACAACACTAAGATTAGGATGAGATTAATATTTGATGAAATAATCATGATTATTGACATTTGTAATTAATTCTAAATGTAAGGAGCATGTGAGGGCGTTCATAGTGAGTTCCTAAATAATAGGGGTACATGGGGCACCCACATGGTAAGGTGACACTCACCTTGTGTTCAGTTAACTATACAGAGTAAAATTTAACACTTTTGTATGCATGTAAAGATCCTAGGAGTTAGGATTTGATGTTTGCATGCTTGAAGTTCAGTTTAGTTTAGTTCAGTTCAAATCAAAATTAGTTTAGTTTAGTTTAGTTCAGTTCAACTTAATTCAGTTATGGTTCAGTTGAATTCAGTTATGGTTCAGTTGTATGTTAGTTAACTTCAGTTAACTTTGAATGCATGGAAAATAACATTGAGTTGTATGATAGATAACAGACACTACTTCTAGTTAATAGGGGATGACCATTCTTGCATGAATGGTGTTGAGTAAATGTTTCAGTTAACTAGAAATCACTTGGAGCCAACTTGGGCACCCAAGATTCTTTCTTGGATTTACCTCTCTTGCATGATAAGATATTTCTGAAGGCTCGGTTAATTAGGATTACTTATGGGCGCCAACTTTGAGGAAGAGCTTTAGAATTATCACCAAAGTGAAGGATAAGTTGTAGCTTTAGTTTTGGATTCCCAAATGCATGAAGCACATGTTGTAAGCTTTAGTCTTCACAAAATAACTCAACTTGAAGCAATATGTCATACCTTTTCAAGGGCTTGAGCTTGTGCATTGTAAATATCACCATTTGGAGATTATAAGGTTGTATATTGTCTCTATATCTCATTCAAGTTGAAGAGATTTTTCATAATTGTTATTTGTAGGTGTGAAGAAGATTAGTAAAGATAGAAGAAGCATTCTCAAACAATAATTGGAGCTATTGTAACTCATAGATTGAATAATAGAATAATTATTGGTGGAGTTTTTTCCCGAAAGGGTTTCTCTACATTATATCTTGTGTAATCTTTCTAATATCCTGTCTAGTTCTTCTATCAACTTCTCTCTTCATTTTACAACAATAAAATGAATTAATCAAGATAATCACCCACAAATAATATATGTAACAAAGAAAGAGCTTACTTAGATCAGTGATATTAAAGTTTTACAGAGTATTAAGCTAAGAAAACACCTTATTTTTCAACAATTTAGCCATTTTGTATAATGGATCATTAGCTTTTTTGAATTTTGCATTAATCTAGAGGCGTGTAAGCAAAGACTAATCATTTAAACCCATTTCCAAGCTTGAAGAAAAAGGTAAAACAAACAACTAAATCTTGTTTTGAGTCTACAAAATAGCAAAGCAATGGATCTAGTCTTTTTCCTGATGATGCATACAAACAAGATTTACAGCTTGCAAAGACATAAAATTTCAAACATAAAAACTTTATTAGATATTAGTTTGAAATTCGAGTAGTCAACTCAAGATCATTAGAAATACAATAATAGTAACCAAATCCATAATAGTGTAACAATAGTAACAACCAAATCAAGATCATTAGAAATATATTTTTACTATATTGCATCAAGTGGGAAGTCAAACAAGGACTTCTTAAAAGAGATGTTAGGATGTAGATGAGAGCTTGGCACTAACAAAATCCTAAAGGCCTAATAATAGTAATTAGGATTTGATATAAAATAAAAAATTAGCAAATGAAGCTCTAGTGATAATATTAAGGGCAAGATGAAAATAAGATCAAATAATGAAGCACAAAAACATTGAAAAAATGTATATAAATAAATAGGTCATGTATTTGAGGGGTCCAAAATTATTAGGAGGCATTGAAATCATTCCCCATCTAATAACATATATTCTTATACCATTAACAACATTCTAGATATTGCAAGTAAGTAGATGGTTATTTCCTTATTCAATTTAAGGAATTTGAAGGAGAGCTAGATATCCCAACTTTAGAATTAAAGATAAAGTGAAATCTAAAAAATAAATGAGATAGATGACCTAAAATAAGAATGAAGATAATCAAGAGATAGCTTTCAAACATTACATGAATAGAATATGGTCACCCTCATCTTTCACCATTAAAATTATATGCAAATTATCTATTTCTAAGATGGACAGTGGTATTTTAGGTTGGGAAAACCTTATGGAGTAGTTACAAGGTAAAATATAGTCATTAGTGGTATCCTAGTAGGATATAGGGAATTGTTAAGATGAAAAAGAGGAAATATAGAAGCTTCATGCACAACAAAAGGTAACAATAGGATATGCATGATTGTGTTGTAGGACAAGAGGTTAGGAATATAATTTACAATTGAAGGTTAGAAGTCCATAAAAAGTCCAAAAATAGGTGAAAAGAGTAAAGGAAGAAATATAAAAAATGTGAGAGACATGTGGAATTGAATATCAAGATGAGATATCTAGGGACCTTTGCAAGAATTTAATGTACATGTATACATCAAGATGATACAATGAATGGAAGTCCAAAATTCCATAAAAAAATTGTAAGAAATTTTTGTAGTAATTTAATAAAATGTAGAAGGATGAGAGTTGTAAAGTTTCATTGTGGGACTAGAGGTGAGAACTAGACATGGAAATGGAAATTTATATGTATGATAAAACTCTATGAAGGAATGAAAATGAGTGATTAAACAATGTAAGAGAACATGTGTGAAAAGGATTTATATCCAAGCTAGTTGGAAACTTTGTAGAAGGTAGAACTAGAGGAAATTTCAAATTATAATAAGGATCCAAAAAAGGGGATTGGAAGAAAATGAGGAAAGGGAAGGGAGGGTGGAACATAGGTACAGGGAAAAGAAGCCCAAACAACCATTAAAACTCTTTGAATATATAAAGTAGGGATTTGGTTGAACAATTTCCCTCATGTAACATAGAAGAAGATGAGACGTTGGGAGAAAAGACATAAGTCAATATGTCATAAAAATCCCACAAATAAATGTAACAAAGGAAAAGGAAGGAAGAAATAATTTGATACATACTTGTGAAAATTTTATGTCAAACTAGTGATCACTATAGTAGGTCGAATAAGAAGAAGAAATATGTTAGTCCACCAAAAAAATAGAACTCCACCAAAACTCAACAAATGACCAAAAGACTTCTAGATTTAGAAATTTCATATATTTTTGCAACTTCCAATATTTGTTATGAACATGAGGGATGAAAGGAACAACACATGCAAATTCAACTTAAGGAGAGGCACTTGAAGTTTTCTCAGATTGGTTATATATGATAGGAAAAATGAGGCCAAATACATATGGATGCCTACACTTAAATAAATTTTTGCATTGTTAAATTGAGTGCTAATTGACCTAGCCCTAATTCATTTCAAAGCACCTTGAAACAATGTAAGAGCATCATAACGTCACCATTTAAGCATTCATAGGGCATCAATAATGCAACATTAGCTTATGTCAACATCTAATATATAGAAAGTTAATAAATCATAATCCCATGGATTTAATGTAAAGAAAACTAATCATTTCCGAAAAAAATTGCCAATAATATTTGACAACACTATTAATTTACTATTATAGTACCAAATATCTAGGTGAGTCTCTCTTTATTGATATGAAAAGTCTATAGGATCAAGATCATTATTTATGTTCATAGAGTTCAAATTAATAACTTACAATTTAGCTTTGAATATGTGAATTTGACTTTGAACAGTTTTTAGGGTTCCTACTCTATCTCTTGCCAAAAACCAACTAAACTTCCTCTTCAAATAAGGCTTCTAATTCTCAAAACAAACTTGACCTCTAGGTCGAGGCAAGCCTAAAATTTGACGGCCACCCCTACCTGTCATATGAATTTTTTTTTTATGATTTGTTCATTTAGATGTCTGTCACTTTATGTTTTATGAAAAAAATTTAACTGTCAAATTTTTTTAAATATCAGTTTCAAACCTATTCAAAATAATTATATAAAATAAAAAATAGTTTAATCATTATTCAACTCATTATCTAAAATTTCAACATGCTCATCAAAGCTTGCGAAAAAAATACTATAAAATATTGATTTTTTTTTATAGTTTAATCCTTAAATTCATCTATCTAAAAACATAAATTATTTATAAAAACCAAATAAAATTTCAACATGAAGAAGTTTCTAAATTCATATAGAAAATAAATCTTGTTAAAATATTCAAAAAGTTAAAAAAACAATTATATTCTATTTTTGAAAAGATTTTGTATTAATATATATTTCTATAATAAATATTATAAATCATATATATTAATATAAAACAATAATAACTATTAGTAAAAATGTTAAAATCTTAAATTTATTGTTAAAAATATTTAAAAATTAGAAAGAATTATATTTAATCTTGAAAAAATTCTATTTTGAACAGATTTTGAATTAATAAATATATTTATTATAAATATTATAAATCATATATATTAATATAAAGTGAAATTAGACAGAATTATTCCAATTGTAAAATAATTTATATTTTTATCATAAACATTATATAAAAATATAGGAAGTCAAATAATACGGTGTAATAAATTTTTAGATTGTAATATACGGTTCAAAATGCAAAAAACTGTCAAATAGACCATCAAATTCTAGAGTCAGGTAGAAGGCCCTCAGAAAATGTCCTTAAACCCAAGGCCGGCTTTATAGAAATTCGCCCCCATCTTTCTGAACTTGATCTATGCCCTGCATCACGACGATTGTAATATACGATCCAAAATGGAAAAAACGATCAAATAGACCATCAAATTCCAGGCCTGAGTCGAGGTAGAAGGCCCTCAGAAAATGTCCTTAAACCCAAGGCCGGCTTTATAGAAATTCGCCCCCATCTTTCTGAACTTGATCTATGCCCTGCATCACGACAAAGCCTCCGGGTTTAGAGCACGCGAGCTGGGCACTAGAACTTGACAGCTCATGCGAATGATGCACTTCTACGATTCTGCAGCTTCAGGAGTGAGACCCATGGCTGTGGCGATCTACAATTCCGTCGGCTGCTCCATCTCCTTCCTTGCCCTCACCAGCGAGTACGCCATCGAACCATATCCCGAAGCTTCGTTCATTGCTTCATCATTTGAGGTATCTATGACGGGGTTCGCTCCGGTTCCGTTGTCAATAACGACCGTGACCTCGTGGGAGGCGCCTGCGGTTCGACTAAGCTGAATATGTTCGTGAGAGCACAAGGCTTGTCCGGCAGACTGGGCACGTCGTGTGCCTGAAGAGCCACTTCTCGATGCACTCTGGATGGAAAGCGTGGCTGCACTTGGGAAGCAACCGCAGCCTGTCATCGTCCGCGAAGTCACTGAGACAAACTGCGCACTCGGAGCAGTTGGCCAGTGCTTTACGGCGCTTCACCAGATTGTAGCTGAAAATGGGAAAGCTCTCAATGACCCATGGCTCCAGAGCCCGGGCCGCCTCCCAGTTGATGGCCTCCCTAATATTATTGGTCGCCCTAATATTACGGTGCGGTCTTCTGTCGTCCCGGTTCGTGCTTCGGATATTACGGTGCGGTCTTCTGTCGTCCCAGTTCGTGCTTCCGAGGCGGACGCAGATGCAACAGAAGCAAATGAATAAACTGGAGCCCACCAGCACCAAAATGGTAAATAGTACAGAGGGGCTGAACGAGCTCGTGCAATTAGAGAAGCTACGAGTAAAATTACCCGTACTATTATTTGCTGTTAAGTTCAGTACCTTCAATGGTGTAACAGACGTGAGATTACTTCCGCCAGGTAACATTGCAGCGAATTTCTCCATCTTCACAGCAGCCATTCGTCTGCTTGTAGAAAACTGTCTGCGTTTAAACCATGCAAATTAATGGCTGGAAGCGTATGATACAGGCTTATAGTGCCTGGTTTTCATGTAAACATTTTTTTCGCTCTACGCATGGTCTCCAATGATTTGGCCTAGTATTACTTATACGAGAAAGCCGTGGATCGTAGTTGCCTAAATAAAAGAACGGGCAAGATGAATTTGTAAACCTAAAAGAGACACAAAGGAATTGAGCAGATGATTTTACCACCACTCATCATCACCGGTACTCCTTGAAGACATGCATGCATGATCAACGCACATGCAATTGACAATAGTTTTTGATGCAACTGTTTCTTGACTGCAGTTGACTTGCTGTTATTTAGGAGTTGATCTGCTGTTCTTTGTGGTCTTCGTAGGAGTTAGATTACGTGCTGATTACTCTGTTTTAGACTGCAGCTATTCTGTAGTCTTTGTAGGAGTTGATTTAGGGGTTTTAAAACGCTGTTACTTTGCAGTTCGTAGGAGTTAATTTAAGGGCTTTTGGTGGATAAAAGAGCATAGCTGATAACGTAAGAAAGGAGTTTCTTGGGGAATGTAACGGACAGATTCTAGATAATGATAAAGCAGGTCTGGAATTTGACGGTCACCTTTATCTGTTATATGAAAATTTTATAACAGTTTCGTCATTTAAATGCCTGTTAAAAAAATTGTTTAATTTATGAATTATTATATAAAATCTTTTATAAATACAATATCTTGAAAAATCAGAAAACAATGATAATTATTAGTAATAAATATAAAAATCTACTATTATAATTAACAATTAACAAAAGTTTCTATGTTCATATTAAAAACAAATCTCGCAAAAAATAATTATATTCTATTTTGAAAAGATTCTAAATTAATATATATTTTTATAATAATATTATAAATCACATTTATTAATATAAAAAAATGATAACTATTATAAAAATGTCAAAGTTTCTAAATTCATATTATAAAATATTCAAAAAAAATTATTCTATTCTAAATTAATTTATCTTTTTATAATAAAAATTATAAAATGATATATATTATAAGTTAAAATACTATATTATATTTTGTTTATAATAATTTTTTATGGTTTAATAAAAATATAGCAAGTCAAACTATAGTCTAATAAATTTTATAGTTATAATATACTGTCTAAAATTAAAAAAACGGTCAAATAGACCATCATATTCCAGGCCTGTAAAGAGTATCTTCATACAGATTCTAGATAATGATAACAGAGTTTTTTTTTTTTTTTTTTTTCTCTCTTCATTTATGCTTATTTGCAGGGGATTTGTCTGCATCAGTTTTTTAATTTTCTGTTATTGCATAATAAACTGAAGTTTTGTGCGGTCTTTTTCAGCGATAAGATTAGATCTAATTTTAGTTTGTTCAGCGTGATCATTGCATGATTATATCGCATGATCAGTCCACCTTTCGCTAGTTTGTTTCTTTAAACAGTGCAATCAAAACTACTTTTAGCTCGTTTCATCCATGCACTCAATTTGCATGAGAAATACTGCTTTTTTAATTTCTTTAGTCAGCGATTACTTTGCTTTAGAATTTTCCTATATACGTAAGCAGTTTCAAGAATTATTTTATTTGAGTTGAATAATGCAGAGAATTATTTTTATCAGTCTGCTGATTGCTGTTCACTCAGTCGCCGAGCAGATTTATTAAGCTTTTTCTTATTGATTTATATTATTCATTGTGATGATTGTTTGAGTTTAAATTTCCAGAATAGTGTTAGAGCTTCAGTCTTCAATCTTTCACTCCCGCCTCCAATTAGTGTGCCGGTGAAGACTTTTGAAAATATATTTACAAGATAAAAGCTTTCGGTTGATTTCTCCCCCAGTTTACAATTGAAAAACAAATTAAATGCTTTATTCTATGATGGATCATGGAGTGTGATCTGAAACTGGATTTCAAAAATTTACACAATTTCAATTTAGAAATTTGTAACAAGACATTATCATGGACTATGGAAACTTGATGTTATTAATTAAACAAATACTTTACTAGCATATATATATTAAATATTAATATATATAAAATAAGCTGAAAGTTATGTTGTTTGAGGCGCACATTTTTATCATTAAGGGTATTTTTTATTTAATTTCATAATGTGATATAATTTATTTATTTTATAATAAGTTCACTTGCAATTGTATAATTTTTTCCTTACATTCCAATAATAATATCTATGTTTGATATAAAAATAGTAGTTGTTTACTCTTATATCTATGTTTAATATAAAAGTAGTAATTATATAATATTTATAACTTTGTAAGTATTTGTTTTTAAGTTTTATAAAGATTAACTTGAAATCATAGGAACTTATATATAGAAAAACATAACATAAACATCAACCATTTGCATTAAATTAGAACACACATACTTTCAATTTGTTTAAAAATAATAATATAACATAGTTTTTCTTTAACACATTCTAATAAATAATAAAATTTATGTATAATAAATAATTTGTAGTTTTTTTAATTGTTGTTAAATAGGTATCTTAAAAAATGCTTACATCTTCATTAACATTCATTTCAATAGTAATATATATGGTTTCATTATATTTTCCATTATTGTTTATTTCAATTGCCATATATAATGCTAGACACTAAAATTTAGTGGAACTCCTCCCCAAACTTAAAATTTAATATTTTTATTAATGATAACTTCATAAGTATTTGATTTTAGTTTTTATAATTATTAACTTAAAATTATACCAACTTGTATATAAGAAAAGATAACATCAACATCAAACATTTCTTAAATAATATTTCAAAAATACTTTTAGTTTGTTAACCATTTGTGTATTGGAAATTGTGTATTATCACTATCGTGAATAACAGTTCAAACTTTAATTGTCACATTGGACTTGATAGAATGCAATGTAGGTATCCCATAGTGTGCATGTAACAACCTAAATGATGGCATGACCTGATGCACTGTGAATATGATGGAGTAGTTGAACTTTAAAGTAGCACACAACCATTCCTCAAGTGGTCCCATGTGATAGCTAAGCTGTGATTGTCCTTTAAGAAATCTCATGAATTTCATACTGAGTTCATCACATAGACTGTGTTTTTTAATGGTTACTATTGACCTGATAGTGACCTTCCAAATGCATCTTGCAAGGTAAAGATCATGAACCTCATGGTATAGATGAACTGACTAGTCACAAAAATCTACAATTTCAATCTAAATATTGTTAAATTTTATATCCAAGTTCATTTTCACCTTGGATTCATAGAGAAAGTTAAAGTACATAGCATAATTATTAAAAAAAATTATTGTTTTCTAGTTCATTATTGATAATTTTCTTGACCATCTTCTCTCTCAACCAATAACGGGCACTCAACTCCTCTATACGAAGGAGGACATTGAATGGAAGATGGCAGCAATACTTTGATAACCAAATGGACACCCATGATATATGCACATTATGTGACATATTCCTCACCTATAGGAAAATCATTAAATTTTTTTTACATTAGTATTAAATAGGGGAAAATATATATTTTTCAACTTTATAGAAAATTGCATATAAGAGATTAAACATTAAGAAAATTTATGATATCAAAGAAACTCAAAATATATTAAATTCAAGTAGATAAAAATAATTGAATATGTGAGAAGAATATGAAACATACCAATTTTTAACATTATGTGGTGAAATATGAAGAATCTACATGGGTAGCAAATGAATTTTAGATTCTCTACAACCCACTAGAAACATTTGAAAAGTATCATAATTGTTTTACATTAGGAACATTTGTTTGTTGAATTTTCAATGCATTAAACATAGAAGAATTTTTAAGTACCATAACACATAAAATCATATAAATACATTACATTTAGAAATTTGAGTAGTCATTGAAACAAAATTGAAGAAAATATATTTCATCAATTATCTTCTAAAATTTTAAGTCTATTTTCTTCAGCCTTTCTTTTGGCAAGTTGTCTACCCTTTTTCATGTTTTCATAACAGTCATATGTGAATGGTGGCATAATTCTTAGGCCATGTAGAGACTTTACACGAGAAATGGTGATAAGTGTCAATCTTGTTCTTTCTCTTGGTCCAATATCAATAGTGGATTTTGAGAGAGTCAAACCCTATGATTTGTGAATTGTTAATGCTCAAGCCAATCTTAATGGCATTTGGATTGTCCCCCCCTCTGTATTGTTGTAATTGGAACTATATTTGGATTACGGTCATCAAATGGTATTCCTGAATAGCTATCAAACTCAACCATTACATATGTTGGTGGTTCTAATGGACTAGTTCTAGGTTTGTATACAATCTTTCAAATATATCATAGAGCTCCATTTACAAGACCTGCTTGTATCTAAAGATTTGAAGTCAACATTACCCTAGCATCTTTATTGATCAATAATTCTAGATCAAGCTCATTGTTTGAGCATCCTTTTGTTGCATTAATACTTCTTGATTTTGTTGCAAGACTACATGCAACAAGATGCTTCAATAAGTATATCATTTTCTTGTTATGTTTATGAAAATTATCATTTGTTGAGAACAAATGACCACCATTGTCAAACTCCTCATTACTTGTTGCATCAATGGTAATAGTAGTTCTTGTCATAAGTAATCTCCAATCATCAATTTTTTGGTTTGCATCTCTAAGATTTGTCAAAAGATGATGAAATCTCTGTTGGTGGAAGTTTTCTCCATCTTGTCTAAATACTTTATCTAAAGTAACCACAATTTTGAATTCTTCCCATAGAAACCTAGCTCTTCTATTGTTGTCATATGCTGGTCTATCATTAACAAGAAGAAACTAACCCAAATCTCCAACCAAAATTATAGATATACCTGAAATATAAATAATGATTTTTTTAGCTAATATATACCTTCATATCTATATAAACTCCATAATGTGAATTACTTGTATTAGAATATAAATTAGTCATTTTTTCTAATCATAATCATGTGTATACCTACAAAGTTAATGTTTGCATTTTGTGGGAATGCTTGTCAGAGTTGAGAATCTATGTTCTCTAGCATGTTATGACCTATGAAGCTCATCAAATCAAAATGTATTTGATGTGTGCTATTGCTTCTTGAAAGCTTGTTAGCCTTGCTCCTTCTAGTTGAGAAAATTCTCTTATTGGGATTCTCAATTTTGAATTTACTGTGGATGCACTAATGTTGAATGTTGCAACTCCAATTGGTGCAAGTAATAGAAGGGGAGAAGAACTCAGAGTCGTTGCATTTTCAATATTTTTGTCTAATAGAACCAATTAGATATGAATTTCTTGTTCCTGTTTTTCCTTGAATTATCATCTGCAAGGGTGGTGGATTCTGATTATTATGGTAGTGTGCCATAATTATGTTGAGTGCCTTCCTTTGTTTATCATGAGATTTTAATAGTTGGTACACTATGTATGGTATGCCATCATGTATGAGATACCCATGTTCTCTCATGCTGCTAATGTAATTCATTGCTTGATTTATGTACACTTCATCTTGGTATTCATTACACCAATTTGTTTGTCTATTAATATCTCTTCTACCCAACATATCTATTTATGATATTTTGATATTCTGACCGTTATGTAGTCTTGATATTATATCTCATTCATGCTCAATAATATTTTTTTGAATAGTTTCATTGTCTTCAATTTCAGAATCACTAATGTTTTCAATATTTTCTATAGTTTCTCTTTGCTCCACATGCCAATGGTTATACTGAAATGACTCCTAATTTTCTATTATGGAGTCATTATCGTGACCAATATCTCTTTGTACATCATGAAATGGTTTTTACAATAATAACTGTGATAAGAAAATGTCATTCCATTTTTCTGACTGACGTGGAGGAATGGATAAAAATCTAGGGAATACTCTGACAATAACAGTTGTTTGTGTTTGTTCTCATTTGTTATCTCTTTTTCTTTTAGGATTATATATTTGTGACTTGGCTGCATCAATTAGTGTTATAGCTTCCATACATAAAGGCCTTGTTTTGTATCCATCGATGAAGTTTATTAACTGTTCTTCATTGTTTTTCTCATCATTTATACTTATAGGTTTGAACACCCCACATGATACATTTAGATTGACAAATTTTCTGCTACTCTCTACTAATGGAAGTTCTAGTAACATGTGACATGTTTCTTGAGCTCCAATATCCCTTTCTATAATAGTATTTTTCAAAAGCCTTCTATATGCTCTTGCAGCTAAATTATCTGCATTTTATGTGTTTGTAAGATGCATCAACATTTGTTGGTATGTTTCAGAGCTTTTCTCTACTTTTGCTGCATACTTTGCAATATATTTTATCACGACATGTTTAGAAAGATTAGGTTGCCAATCTATATCTTCTCTCCACAATTGCAATATGTAGCAATTGTGTGAGTTTACTCTATCATCATTTCTAGCTAGCTCAAAAAAAATTTCACCTATTTCTATGTCTTCATATAATTTTGACCCCTCTAAATTCAATGCCCAAGGAGTATTATACCTACAATCAATATAAATATGTCAACTATTTTAGTATTTGACAATTATATTATATTCCACTTTGATATAAATATTTTAACTTGTTAAAATAGTTACCTGCAAACCATTGTTCCTCTCTTTTTTCGTAGGCATGCACCTTCCTTGCACATTGTGTGTCGCTGTACACAGTTTAGGATTTCTTCATAGTCCTGGTCAATAGATCTATCTCTATAATTTGTCTTGTATCTCTAAGACATGGATGTAGAGAATAATTTTGGAATTCTTACAGTTGGAAATGATAATATATTAGTCATATTGTAGACTATAAATAGTTTATTTAATAAATTGCATGTATACATCCAAACTTTTTAAAACATCCCTGTATGTTTGATTGATGTGGATATACTCTAGGATTCCATGCATGGACAATACAATGGAAATATCTTTCAACACTTTTTCATTGTTCTTTATTTAACCAATTAATATTGTCCATATTCAGTGCTCCATGTATCCATATGAATCAATGGACATGCAGTGATCACCTATTTTTCCACTCATATCTGTACCAATAATCTTTTACTTTCGTTCCTTTTTTCAGTATTTCTTTTCTGAATATTGAATGTCTCAAGTGCATGCAATGTGTGACTATATGAGGATAGTCAATAACATTTTTTTTCTCCAATTTTGAGACTCCCTTGGAGTAGATGGTTGTGTTCTTAGCATTAATGCATGAAAATTAGGCCAATACATGTCTGTAGCACTTAAGTTGAAGAATATTGTAAGAGAACCTATTTGGTGGATCATGTTAGTCAGTTTTAAATGACATTTTATCTAGTATGGCCTTGTACCCCTTAATTTTGTTCCATACTGCATCAACCTATCAGCTAGATGAGAGTGTGGCATGTTTTCCATATGCTCACGTAACTCAATGATGGTGAGTGGCATGTCTTGAAAATTTCTTTTTACGAATACAACTGATGAATTTTGTGCACGATGTCTCATTATCATGTTGATCATGAAATATTTAAACCGTGGATGAATACCAAAGCAATGAAAATATTGTAAATTAATATGTATTTCCTTAACAAATATTATAAATTAAAAATCATCTAAAATTATATATATTAAAATTAGAATATTATATTATATTATATTATTTAAAAATTTCATATATAGTAGAAGTATAAAATGATGATGATAATGCATGCTTTTAAAGCTTATAGATATCAAAAAACTTAAATATAATATTACTTTGAGATGGCTTAGTAGATGAGTTTGTGCATTATATAGCAATGCACACTGTAGTGACTCCATATAAAATAAAAATAATAGCTTTAAAACTAAAAATAATATTAAAACTAAAAGTTTTCAAATAGCTTTAAAAATAATGCAAAAGTTTCTTATCTCCATTGCTAAACAACAATATATATATTTATTTCAATATATATATATATAATATTGTATTTATTTAATTTTTTTCATTAGGTATGCAAGATAATCTTGTTAAAAGTCTTCTTAAAATTATAAAAGCATGAAAATATTGAAAATTAATATGTATTTCCATAAAAAATATTATAAAATGATATATATTACTATTAGAAATTAGAATATTATATTATATTTTGTTTTTCTTAAAAATTTCAAACAGTTTTAAAACAACTTTAAAAAGAAAGTAAAAGTTTCTTGTATCTCCATTGCCAAACAAAGATATATATTGATTTCAATATATATAATATTGTATTTTTTTTTATTAGACATTTAAGATTATCTTGTTAAAAATATTCTAAAAATTATAAAAGTGTGAAAATATTATAAATTAATATGAAATATTGTAAAATAATACGTATTTCCTTAACAAATATTATAAATTAAAAATCATGTAAAATTATATATATTAAAATTAGAATACTATATTATATTTTCTTTAAAATTTCATATATAGTAGAAGTATAAAAATATGATGATAATGCATGCTTTTAAAGCTTATAGATATAAAAAATATTAAATATAATATTACTTTGTGATGGGTTAGTAGATGTCAATTTTAATGGGGAGAATAAAAATGTACACATACTCATTGATGTGAGTGTAATAAGCCTTTCAACTTAATTACCAATTATTTTCCCCACGAGAAACTACTGCATTTGCAAGTGAAAATTACAATATTAAAATAATGGCTTTGAAAACCTAACTTATAGATTAAGTCGTCACATTAATTTTCTCATAAACAATTCTTAATGATGTTTTCTATAGAGTTTGAATAAAGTAAATAAATATTTCTCTATTTTTTAATAGGAAGTAGGTTATATAAATATGTATTGTAATTTTGATGTCAATGAGATAAAATTAGCAATCACACCTTTGTGTGCAATGGGTACATGGAAGAGATGTGAAACTTCAATTAAGAACAAATTTGGTGTATTTTTTACATACATTTGTGTAGTATATGAGGTCAATCGGTAAACAATTTACCAAACGATGTTATTTGTGAGTAAAAGTCTTAATTATTATAAATTCGACATAAAAATTATTATAAATTTGAGAATAAATTAGATTTAAAAAATTCAAACATACTTCAAATAAAATATAAAAACCAAAAATAAATTATATTATAATTTTTTAAAAAATTAAATAAAACGAAACATTAAAAAGTTAAAAATAAAATAAGACCTATTAAAATGTTAAAAAGTCAATTCAATATTTGAATGTGGTAATACACACTTGAAATTATATTTTTATTTAAAGATTTCCAAGTTCTAATACATAATTTACAAAAACTCTAAATTGAATGAGTTAAATTAAATTTCTTCTTATATTGATTAAACCCAAAATTATTAAATAAAAAGAATAATTTATGGACCATTCTTAATGTAAAATATTATTAATAAAAAATTTTGTGACCATTACATGAAGAATAAAAAATGTTAAAATCTTCATTGTATTGTGGTTCCTTAGACAAGGTTAATTAAATTCATGTTTTAAGACACTCTACATATGATTCCCTTGTATCTTTTGATGATGCCAACTTTTAATGTTATTTAAACTAAGTCAAATTAAAGAGGGAGTGCCCCATACAACAATCATTCTGAGGGCTGCACAACCATCTCCCTAACAACTATTCATTGTAAACTTGGACCATCTATCATTAGATCACACATCTGACAATAGAGGTTATGTTGGTTATCTTGCTTTGGAAGGTAACCCCCTCTTTATGCAAGGGCATTGTATTACTCTTGTAAATTGTATTATGTTGTGATAAGACTATGATAGAGAGAAAATAAAGTTACAATGGATGTGTTTTAGGTTGTATCTCTTCATTTTGTTGAACATAATAAAGGAAGGTCTGATTGTTTCTCCATTTCAGTGAGCCACACATGTCTCTGTATTTTATGTTATTTTTTTATTTTATTTCAACATTCATTTTATTGTATATTATTTTATGATCCTATTCCTAACATATAGATATATGATATATATCATTAAATTATATAATATGATCATATGCATTATAATTTAAATATAATATTATATAATAATAAATAATATTATGCTATATAATAATAAATATAATTATATTATATATAATTTAATTTTTATTATATAAAATCTATATTCTACAATAATTATGTATTGTATTATATTTATATATTAGTTAAATTTGTAATATATAAAAAATATTAATTATTAATTATAATAATTTTAATCTTGAAGTTTTAGAAATTGCATATATATATGTCTATATATAATACTTGAAAGTGTGCAAGGACCACACCCCAAACTTATATATGATTAACATGTTTTAAAAAAATTGAAAATAAATCCTCATTATGAATATTCGGGCTATGATAATTTACCGCTTGGAGCTCAATTCCATTTGACTTTTATTATTTTAAAACTTTAGTGAAGAACTTGGGTGGTGTTTTAGCTTGCTTTATGGTGATTTTGTTTCTTAGTTGTTGCAATCCCAACAGAGTGTGACTAAAGTGCACAAGAGTTCAACCATCCCATTGTCTTAAAAAGCTTAGGAAAAGACAACTGGAGTTTGAAGGAAATGTGTACATACACTATGGAATAATATATTTGTTTTACAACATTGTTCATGTAGTGACATGAACACCAAATCCACTAACAAAAGAGAAGATAATTTACAAATAGATAGTACCTTAGTGAGTGCATCATATCTCTAACAATTAGTTCTACTTTGTGACATACCATATTTGTTGATAAAGTTTTAATCCAAAAACCAGTTCATTATTAGATATTCTAAATGTGTTAGCATTGTTATTTACAGCTTGATGTACAAATATTGACTTAATATCAAGAGGAAAACTTAGAAACTTGTCAACTAGATCATTTGATACTATACACCTTTGTAAATTTTATGGAAATTTTTCCAATGACGACACACCCTCTTTAACCCATGCATATGAAATGTACCTACAAGATATGTGATCAATTAAATGAACTTTCTACTATGTAACCTTTGTATAACTTACGTATACATATCTATGTGCATAATATGTGAATGCTTAATTGTGCTTCTGACTATGTAAATGTCTCACATCAAACTATGTTTACAATCATAAGTTTTACCACTTGATCTTATATATTACAATGTAGAATGAGTAAAGGGTTTTGTACTTAAATGTATAAGATTTTGGAGGATCTAAGAGATGAGAAACAAGCACAATGAAGAAAGCAAAATAGTGTATTAGATGACCCATTTGATAGAGAGCTCAAACCCTCAATTTATAGTAGAGAGGTGAGCAACTAACAACCATAGGAATAGGACCATATGACATGTGAATAGGAGAGATCCCTTATCATGAGTGATAATTCACCCATGTAATGAGGAGAGGTCCTTATCCTCCATTTAACTAGGCTTAGATTAGTCAGCAAGCGTGGAATACACTAACACCCCCCCTTAAGCATATCTTAGGTAGGTTTATGAAATATGAGTCTCGACTGTGTGACATTTTAGGTACCCATGCACACAAAGTAATCTCCCATGAAGTGGAGAAAAGTAGTAAACCCTGTGGGAAAAAACTACCCCCCAAAAGAGAGAAAAGATGCATGAAAATTATACATGTGAAGAAGTACTACTTCTTTCACTAAGTACAATATATGATTTCCTCCATAAGAGAGAAAATGATAGAAGGTCTATGAGACCCCCCCATAATAGAAGTCCTGCTACATTAAGGTTGGATAGTCGACAAACGATCCAGACATAGATCCAAGAATGCTTCACAATGTTCCTTCCCTTGGGAAGAAATGAAACCAACTGAAGATGCAAGATATCTTCCCATGTGAGAAGATGTATATATGATCTTGAATAGAGCTAAAGATCATCCAAGAATGATGATGATGGTGCCCATGATGTCTTCAAAGTGTGCTCATGTGTTCCCATATTGATGCCAAAGGATGTCATAATCAAATCAAGTGCATGCCTAATAGATGAAGATGACGAAAATCCAGATCCATGTGAAGACAGATGTAGACCATGAATATTTGAAGAGACCAATGGTGATGCAACTTGATCGAAACCTGCCATCAAATAGAAGATTGATGTGCTCAATGTGTGCTTCCAAGTCAGCAATGTGAGACTCTACAAATAGACAAGAAATGTCAAGTAGGATTGTGTCCCAATCAACAATGCTAGGAAGACTAATGTGATCCAATTGCAAAAAAGTACTCGAAGCTTTTGAAGAAGAAATTGTGAAATCTGATGAAGCAATAGTAGGAGGTGGAATGATGACTTCCACTATGTCAACATGACATTCTTCATGATGTGGTATATCATTTGTGATTATTGTAGGATCATGTGGGAATGGAGAAACATTTGAGTCTCCATACATCTCCCAAAGTTTGATCCATAAAGCATGTGGACCCTCAATATCCATGATGACAATCAAAGTGTCATGTGGTATATGTAAGTTGATTAATCCAACAATATGATCATTTTTATTAACCCATTTGTTCTTCTGAAATTGATTAGCAGGTTCAGGGATAAGTCCATACAAATAGGGCAGAAGATTGTGATACCTAAGATGTTTTAGGATGCCTTCACACCAAGACTTATAGTTTCCCTTATTTAGGTTGATTACAAAAGAATGAGTTGTATATCCCATGATAAGAAATGTGTCAACAAATCCCTTTGATTATCTCTTTTCCCCCCTTAATTTGACATTTTATAGAAGAAGTGCTTTGTAACTAAGCCCAAAAAATAACACAAATTGACACTTTATAATGATAGTGCGTGAGTGAAATAAACTCCCCCCTTACAAATAGATTGCAAAAAATTGATTCCCCCCTTGTTCAAACTTTTATGATAACCAAGTTTGACTGTTACCATAGTGTTAGTGCAAATTTGAAGCAAAAATTGTAATTACAAACAAATGCTTTGATTGCAAACATAAATTGAATCTCAGAGATATGTGGGAGCTCTTTTAGGAGGTTAAGACGCCAAGTGTGGAGGTGACCGACCGACAGACTCGAATGGTTGAGTATCTCCACCAACAGCCAACAACTCAACTTATTAGAGATCAATGGAGGATAATGTGGAGGCAGTTGAAATAAATCGCACCAGACAATAAAACACAGCCTTTTGAAGATCAGGCTCGCAGCGTTCTCCTACTCGCGTTTCACGGATCCTCCAAATTGGGCGACCTTTGCACTGAGTATCGGCCTATAAGCCGATTTTCAGTGAGAGCAAATAGCCAGCAACCACGGGTGAGAGAAAGAGATAAGGCGTGCAGGTCTGATTTTCACAGCCTTCAAAATGCACTGAACTTGCTTCGAGTTGCTACCCCAACGTTCCTTCTCTTCGCTGTGAAAGAAATAGCACAGTAGTTAGTGTGCAACACCTTCCACACACTAAATTTGTTCCTTCCTAAGCCAGAGTCACGGCTTCCACCATCTCAATCGCCTTGCAAAATAACGACCTTCAAATTATGGGTTCAAAGAGCTCTATGCATGAGCAGTCAAGGGCGCTTCAAAATGGAGCGGAGCTATGCACGTGGAGGGGCCACACACTCTAGAATAGAGCAAGGCAGGCAGCCAAGTATGTTCCTGGGCATCGTAGCACGCCTATGCGAAGGCGTTCGTGCTGTCTTGCAAGGCGCCTAAAACATTTTGCCTCCACCTGTTGATCATGCCATTCTTGTTGCATAAAGACTTGGTCAAATACCACGCAGCAGCATAATCTTTACATAAAACAACTGCCAATCGCCTTTAAAATTGAAATGGATTGGTCAAAGAAGATTTCCATGGCTTGGCAGAAATGATACGCGAGCCTTTGTCTTGTAATCACGCCTTCACAAACGAAACACAACCTTAGAAGAATCCACCACTCACTTCAAAAAAACAAAGTCTTTGAGATGTGCTGCTAGAGATTCTAGTCTTTGGAAAAGAGCGAATGAAGCCACATTTGAGTATAAATCTGCCACGGGGAGTTTTGAACTCAGCCGCTCAAGATAGATAATTGGAGGATGATGCAAAAGCAAACCAGGCAGTCTATCATGCGCCCTCCAAATCTTGCCTTTACGCCTTGATTGGTGCGATTTCTGTGCAGATTGGCACGACTTAGGTGTAGATTGGTATGGCCTCTCTATAGCAGGCCATGAGACACCAAATATCTTTCATAATTCTGTTGTGATTTGGGGTCTGCTACAACAAAGATATTGCACCTCAAATCAGCGTTGATGCCTCCCTTAATCGCTCGAGGAGGGGGTTAATTCTACTAAACAAATTGTATAAAATACAATAAAATAGTTCCCCTAAAGGCCTGCACTATCTCCACCTAATGCTCTGATATCATATAAGAGTTTGTAGGATCTAAGAGATCAGAAACAAGCACAATGAAGAAAGAAAAAGAGTGTATTAGCTGACCCATTTGAGAGAGAGCTCAAACCCTCAATTTATAGTAGAGAGGTGAGCAACTAACAGCCATAGAAATAGGACCATATGGCATGTGAATAGGAGAGATCCCTTATCATGAGTGACAACTCACCCATTTAATGAGGAGAGGTTCTTATCCTACAACTCATCCTCCACCTAATTAGGCTTAGATTAGTCAACAAGAGTTGAATACACTAACAAAATGGTATGTAATAAATAATAAAATTTCTTTTAAACGTAGTTCCTCTTAAAAGTTATATTTGCAGATTGTTTAAAATTTATTTAATGATATTACAATTGTGTTGGATAATGTTATTCCAAATTACTATTTATCTTATTTACGCAAGTTCCTTAATAATGACTAGACCAAAATTACTATCATTTATGAAAAAAAGAGTCATAAAACCCTTGTAACCTAAACTTATAGCAAACATTTCATTTTAAAATTTATGTATTATGATGGATTTACCTATTACTTTTCCCAACTTAATAAACTCAAATATGATTACGTTACAAGTTATTTCCTTTACATTTCAACTTTATTTATATATATATTTTCCTAACATATATGTATGGTACATTCAAACAAAGACACTGCAAGCATCATTCCCAAAAAAATACCTTTTTTCCCTTTCTTCCCCAAGCAATTAACTTTTTCTAATAACCGATGACCATATTTGGAGTTCAATCATTTTAATGGTTGTAAATATGAAAATGTACTTGAAAATTACTATCCTCACTTTTCTTCGATACCTAATTACCATACTTTGAAGATGCATGCAAGCCAACCACTTTCACAAACTTACAACATCTTAATGTTAATGTTAAATACAAATTCCATTACTAACATATTTGGTGGCATACCTAATGTAGAGCCCTTTTTACTGGTTGTATCTATTGACTCCATTTGGCAACTTCAACCTACAATTGTCAAATATTGCATGCAACTATTTGATGGTACACACACACATGCTACACTACTACTAGCACAATTCAATGAGCTTGTCTTAGAGAAGGCTATAGTTAAAGGATCTATTATCTATCTGCAAAATTACAGTTATAGAAAATTCACCAAGTTAATGTACATGCATACTTGCCCTTTATTGTTTAAGCCTTACTGGTTAAGCATGCACATTTCCTTGATAAACATCTTTCTCCTTTCATTGTAGGGAAATTTTAATTGAAAACTTGGAAATAATATCAAACAATGAATCATTGATTAGAACTCCAATTGTTATCTATCAAGCTACAACCTATATATCCTCTACTAGCTCTGAAGAGCCATTTACCACTTCTCAAGTCACTAATTCTTCTGTTGAATAATCCACAACATCAATGGGACTACACAATATGGGCTAGTCTGAACTAATTCCAATCCAAGCATCAACACCATACCATAAGTATTTGGCCATTGAAGGTCGTGCATTGAGTAAAAGCATAATTCATGAGTATAAAAATGTTGGTCATGATGGAAAAGTCTTTGGATTTTATTTTCTAGATAAAGCGGGAGTTGAAATACACATCATCTGCTTAAATGAACTTGTAGACAAATTCTACCATATTATAAAGTCCAATAGTCTTTATGTGATATCGAATGGTCATAGAAAAGTTGCTAACACAAAATACAAAAGCAACATGAATCCTTATGAAATATTCCTACATAGCTCTTCAATGATAATTTCATCCACCTATGTAGACTCTACTATACCCAACCATAGCTTTCATATCAAAACCATAGAATCATTAATGTAATTACCTATTAATACCATTGTAGATTTCATTGACATTTTCCTATATATCTCCCCTACGTCAACCATATGTAAAAAGATTGTACTGAAATAGTAAAGTGTACAACTACCATTATAGATGTGTGTCAAATCGTAACATTGATATTACACTTTAAGGTCAAGATTGTGAAATTGTAGGGAAACAAATATCTGAGCTTTCCTTACAACCAAACCCCCTAATTATTTTGGTAAAAAGTGGACGTATACCATCTTGGTTTGGAAAATCAATAGATACTATTTTCCCAACAATCATTTTAATTAATCCCAACTTGGTAGAATCCACAAGATTAAAAACATGGTATGCAACTAGAGGAATTGACAAATTAATGCAGGAGCATCCAGTGGTGTAAGGTCAATCCTGCATCACACAAAAAAAAAAGTTTCATTTCATGTTGGTAGTTTCTTAGATGTATTTGCATTTTTGGATACCCTTTTCGTCATAATGTAATTCCCAACTTACAGTTTTGATTTTCTATTTTCGGGTTAGAAAATATTACATTTTTAGTCTCACAGAAATGCACTTGAAAATCTTCCAGGTCAGATTTGAGGCACTAAATGATCCTGAAATGGCCCTGAAACTTGCTGAAATTGGCATAGAAAATTATAAGCATGCTCTTGACTCTGAGACCTTTCCAATGGTTCAAACGGTTTGAAAAATGAAGTCCTGGATAAAAAGTTATGGCTCCCTGAAGTTGGCACACTTTCTAGAAGATACTAATTTTTGAATGTTCTTTTGAACTTTGAATTTCAAATTGTAACTTTCGGCACCAAACCACCAAAAGCTTAATTTTGAATGTTTTTTTAGCTCCAAACTCGAAAGGAGCTCTATTTATGGGTGGGTTGCTGATTTTTACATAGTTTTTCGGGGACAAACTCACATACTGTGAAAAGGGGTTTTTCTATAATTTTGTAGTTTGCATATTCCCAGAACTTGAGGATATCAGATCCTCTGCATGTAAGAAGATCATTTTCTAAATAATAAAATAATTTTCTTTGTTTGGTGTGTTAAGTTTTTGTGTCTTGGAATGCACCCTCGTCAGTTGGTATTAGAGCAGGTTTTCTTGAGTGTGTGGACAGATTGTTGATCGTGAGGTAGTTTGCACTAGGACCGTGGTTATGAATTTGAGATATTCAAGGTGCCTCCAAGAGTGATACCTGGTAGGTGTGGGGGTGCCAAAGGTGGAAAAAATGCTGGTGGAAGAGATCCACTAGTGGTCGAGGGTTTTAGAGCCCTCCAGAGACAAATTGATGCATTGCAAGAGCAGATGAGAAGAAGGTTAAACTTGAGAAGGAGAGAAGAAAGTGAGGATGAAGAAGAGGAAGAAGAAGCAATTGATCAAGATCAAATGCAGCTGATAAGGGCCATTTGAAAGATCAAGAAAAGACCTAGAGCAGAAGTCCCTAGTTATTCCAGAAGTTTAAACCCGAAAGAGTTGATCGACTGGATTAATGAGCTGGAAAAATATTTTGAGTATGAGGAGATAGAGGACCCAGATCAGGTTAAGTTTGCAAAAATGAAGCTAAAGGGCCATGCTAGAATTTGGTGGAAAGAGGTCTAGTTGGAGAGAAATTGGAGATGAAAAGGAAAGATCGTTAGATGGGATCTCATGATGGAGAAGCTGAAGAAGCAGTTCATACCAGTAGACTACGAGTTGGATCTATTGAAGAAATTACAAGGGTTGAAGCAAGGAAGAAAATTTGAGAAAGAATACACAAAATATTTTCACAAGATGATCATCAGAATGGGTCATGCAGAGGCCAACACGGAGAAGGTAGCTCATTATCTTAATAGGTTACAACCAAGAATTCAAGAGGAATTGAGTTTGGTTAGAATGACCACCATTGAGGATGCATACTAGTTTTCTTTGAAAGTTGAAGAGAAGCTGAACAAAAGATTTGAAAACAAGCAAAAAGGACAAGGAGGTCAAAGCGGAAATGGTAGTGGAAGATCTTCTAGAAGTAGAAATGATGATGAGAAGAAAAATGAAGATGTGGGCACCAGCTGAAGCTAGAAGAACGATAACTTCTACTGCTCTCATGATTAAAATAGTGGTGATCAAAGAGGTAGAGGACGAGGGAGATCTGGACAAGAAATCGAAAGGAGGTGGTTTCAGGGGAACGTGTTTCTAGTATGGTGAAGAAGGGAATCAAGCCTATGAGTGTCCACAACACCAAGGAAGGGTTGTGCATGCAGATGAGGAGGCCCAATCTTAACATTCAAATGATGTTGAAAGGGGAGAAGCCCTAGTGATTAGAAGAGCCTTGGTGACTGAAGAGAAGGAGCTAGAACAAAGGAAGAATCTGTTCCGCACAAGGTGCAAGTGTGAAGTAAAATGTTGTGATGTCATTATTGACAGTGCGAGCACTGATAATCTGGTGTCAAAGGAGATGGTTACAAAGTTGAAGCTGAAGAGGGAGAGGCATCCACACCCATATCAGATTGCCTGGTTGTAGAAGGACCACAAAGTTTTGGTCAATGAGCAGTGCCTAGTGAAGTTAGAGATTGGGAGCTACCATGATGAGGTACTCTATGATATTATCCCCATGGATGCATATCACATGTTGTTGGGGAGGCCATGACAGTTTGCCAGGCAGGCTATAAATGATGGCTATGCAAACACTTATTCTTTGACGAAGGATGGAGTCCACCATAAGTTGAAACCCTTAAAGGACACTGAAGAAAAGGTATGCAGTAGTGTTAGAATCTGTTATGTTGATGGAAGAAAATTTTTAGAAGGCATGAAGCATTCAAGCGTGTGTGCTATGCATTGATTCCTAGAATGGGTAAGGGAAATATTGAAAAGGTGCTAGTAGAAGTTTTTGGGTTGTTGGATGAGTTTCAAGACATTGTTTCCGATAATGTACCTAAAGGTTTACCACTAGTGAGAAAGATCAATCATCAGATTGACTTGATCCCTAGAGCCAGTTTGCCAAACAAGGTAGCTCACAAAATGACTCTTGAAAAAAATGAGGAGTTGAACAAACAAGTTTAGGAGTTATTGAGAAAGGGTTTGATTCGAGAGAGTTTAAGACCATGTGTAGTACCTACAATACTAGCATCAAAGAAGGATGGGGAGTGGAGTATGTGTGCAGACTCCTGGACCATAAATAAGATAACAATCAAGTACAGATTTCCCCTACCAAGGATGGATGACTTGATGGACTATTTGAGTGGGGCTTAATACTTCACAAAGATTGATTTGAAGAGTAGATATCACTACATCCAGATTCAAGAGGGAGATGAATGGAAGACTACTTTCAAGACCAAAGAGGGCTTGTGCGAGTGGTTAGTCATGCTTTCTAGGCTAACCAATGCACCGAACACATTCATGCGGCTCATGAATGAGGTATTGAAAGAATTTTCGAGAAGTTTTGTCATTGTGTATTTAGATGATATTTTGATTTTCAGTAGAACTTTGGATGAGCATTTGATGCATATTCAGAGAGCCTTCGATAAGTTAAGAGAGGAGGAATTGTTGATTAATTTGAAGAAGTGTAGTTTTGTGAAGGAGTTAGTGTACTTGGGGTTTATTGTCTCGGCAGAAGGTCTCAAGATGGACCCAAAGAAGGTGAAGGCTATTCTGGAATGGCCTACCCCAAGAAATGCTTCAAAGGTGAGATATTTCCATGGTTTGGCCAATTTTTATAGAGAGTTCATTAGAAACTTCAATAGTATTTGTGGACCCTTGAGTGAAACAATGAGAGGGGATAGAAAAGAGTTCAAGCAAAGGACTGGAGCATCGAAAAGTTTTGAACTGTTAAAGCAGAAGGTGACAAAGTAACCTATTCTAGCCCTCCTAGATTTCAACAAGGTGTTTCAAGTGGATTGTGATGCTAGTGGTTGTGCCATTAGAGTAGTGTTAGAAACCAAGATCAAATTTGCAAACCGAAAAGACCTTCCACAGAAGAGAAAATCAGAAAAAGCAGAGAGAATGTGCAACATAATATTATTCGAGAATTTAATAATTACATGATAATGATTTGCTTTATAAAAGAAAAGATGCCTAAACCTAATCTTATCTTGAGCAACAAGATAGCTCAAAATATAAAGATAAGAACCTAAAACTTAGGAATTAAATATGCCTAAGTAAACTTATGCAAATATGTAATTAATAATTAATTACACCAACACCCCCCCATAAGTGCAACTTAGGGAGAAGCAAAATTATTATGCAAAGATGAGTCCCGACAACAAGGCCTGATCAGCTACTCATGTACAAATGCAAGATGAAGTAGAGAAGGTAAACCCAGTGGGACAAAACCCCCCTACAATGAGATGATTGTTGCAAAGAAGCATTGGAAGAACACTGTGGAGTAACACTGGAACCTGATTCTGGCAAGCAAGGAAAGATACTTTTGTTTACTACTGAAACTAGATGAGAGTCACTAATTGACTCAAGGAATCATAATAAAGCAACAGCAGACTCGGTGCCACCGAACACTGGAAAACTCACAAACTGGAACAACCTTGGAATCTGTGAAGCAATAGGAGATGAGATGATGACATAATCTGGAAGTTGTGTATCTCGATGCCGATGCCAAACTGTGACTAAAACTCTTCCATGGGAAGGAGTACCATGAAGACTCTGGAACATTAACCATTAAAAAATGGCCCTTAAACTGAGATGGGTCCAATGTGGATCATTAACCATAGGCTATCAATCTAAAGTGTGAACCGGATGTGAATCAACAATGTGTCTAGCTAAGCAAAGATATGGCCAAAAGAAACTAAGAAACCAGATGACTCATACAAGTTGCCATCAAAACAATATGCATATGGAGATCAAAGTGAAAACTACACTCTAATCAGATTATTATGCGAGAAACCCCCTTGAATGGAACTTTATCATAGTTCATTTATTACAATAACCCAACAATTGTAAAAAGAGAGCATACTAAACATGCATAAATAGAAAAATAAAATAGACCTTAGATCTGTGTAGAGGACTGAATCAACTTTCCAATTCCGCAAGAATGACGAAAAAAGGATCACCGAGTCAAAAGATATGCCCTTCGGAGTGAAAACAACAACATCTGAGCTCAAAATCTAGTAAAAAACCTGCACCACTGGATCGGCATCAGAATCATCTTTCCAATGGTATCTCGTTTGCAAAAAACAAAGATCATATGCAAAAAATACACCAGATTTCGTGAATACTGCTCCAAAATGGGGAAAACACAGTGGTGGATTAAATTTGATGATCATATGGTCATCGCAGCAAAAATTAGGGCCTAAATTTGACAGCCAAATGGCCATCGAAGGATTTGCACTAATGGACTTATTTTGAAGAAAATTGTTTTTTTGTTTTAAAAAAAAAAACAATTTTTTTTTTTTTTCTTAAAAATATTTAAAAATTGATTTAAAAAAAAAATCATAAAAAAAGGTACCCATATATCACCGTGTTCAGGTGAAGTCAAGACTGCATGACAAAGTTTTGGCAGGTACATACCTTCCAGGTACTCTTACCTTTTTTCTTTTTAAGACAAAGACTTTTTTGAAAAGAAACTCCTCAAAAATTAAATTTTTTAATTTTTTTTTAATAATTTGAAAAAAAAACTGCAAAATTTTTATTGCAGAAAAATAATTTTTTTTTTGACGAATTTTTTACCTCGGACTGCGTGCACGGATGGTACAAGGGCAGTACAAGTAAAATTTTTTTGTCTCATAAATCAACTGAACTAAATATAGACAAGTTTACAGTCAATCTTTAGGTTTTCGGCCGCTCCGAATGCAATGGTGACCTTTGTTTGTGCCCAAACTGCTTCAAAAATTCAGCTACCTTTTGAACTTGCAAAAAACTTTGAACTTGAAACCCTCACAGATCTGGCAAACAATGACCAAAATCTGCAAATTAAAAGCCAATCTTGACTTTTTCCAGTGCTCTGAATCCAATGATGAAGCCCGATCTAATCCAAAATACTTAATAAATAAGTTCAAGGAATGGAACCCTTGAGGAACCCTGAACGAACTCTGCAATGATTTTCTCAAAAAATCTAAGAAAGGGCTGCAAATCAAGGCTCCGATACCATGTTAGAAACCAAGATCAAATTTACAAACTAAAAAGACCTTCCATAGAAGAGAAAATCAGAAAAAGTAGAGAGAATGTGCAACATAATATTATTCGAGAATTTAATAATTACATGATAATGATTTGCTTTATAAAAGCAAAGATGCCTAAACCTAATCTTATCTTGAGCAACAATATAGCTCAAAAGATAAAGATAAGAACCTAAAACTTAGGAATTAAATATGCCTAAGTAAACTTATGCAAATGTGTAATTAATAATTAATTACACCAATAGTGTTGAGCCAAGAAGGTAAATCCATTGCCTATTTCAGTGAAAAGTTAAATGATGCCAAGAGAAAGTATTCTATATATGATCAGGAATTTGATGCAATAGTTCAGGAATTAAAGAAATGGAGGCATTATTTGTTGCCAAAGGAATTTTTTCTATATACTGATGATCAAGCATTGTAGTACCTGAATAATTAGGGAAAACTAAATCAAAGGCATATGAAATAGGTAGAATTTTTGTAGAGCTATACATTTGTTCTAAAGCATAGGAGTGGGAGGTCGAATAGGGTCTCAAATGCCTTAAGTAGGAGGCAGACATTGATGAAAGAGATGCAGATTGAAGTGGTTGGGTTCTGTAAGTGGTAGAATGAAGAAAACAAACTAAACAATGCTTCTACACTTCTAAATATGACATTGCATCTAAGATTTAAGGAATTTAAACTAATTTAAACTAGAAATCTTTAGAAATCTACCCTATTGCTCTCTAACTCTAAAGATTTCTCTAATCTACCTTGCTCTCAGATTTAGAAGCTAATTAAACTATTGAAATGACACTTAGAGAATGAGAAATGAACTATTCTATTTCCTATATGTTTAAACAATTAGAACTACTGTGATTGCAGCCATGACTGCAAATGTTGGATGCTTGATGGATGCTGTATGGATGCTGGATGCTTGATTGCTGGATGAATGCTAGATGCTTTGGAAAACCTACAGAGTAAGATTGCATAAGTTGGAATCCATTTCCTGTAGCCCAAGAGCTATATTTATAGCTTTCACGACAACACATTTGCACAGGGATATGGGATAAGAGGCTAGGATTCAATTTGGAGAATTGAATGGCATGGGATGAGAAGATGGAGCTGATAATGGAGGATTGTTTCTCTCCATGAAAACACCAGGCAAGAAGAGAGGGAAGGTGGGTGAGAGAACTTCCTCCAGGTTTGTCCTTGAAGCTCTTCTCGTGAATGGCAGTGGAATTTATTAAATTTTGAAAATTTAATTTTATTGGTGAGTGAATAGTGGTAAAAGATTTATGCATAAATTTAAATAATTTTAATTCATTTAAATTTAGCAAAAAGAGGATTGAATAATCTAATAAATCAAACTATAGGGTTTGTTTATTAAATTAAAACAAAAGGAAAATAATAATTAAATAAAAGATTTTAGATATCTTTATTTAATTAAGAAGAAATGTGATGAGGTATTTAAATAACACAATTTATTTAAGTTATGTGTATTTAATTTATGATATAAGTATAAAGGAAGTAATAATGATAATAATTAAATAAAACAAAGTTTTTAATTTTGTTTATTTAATTAAGAGAGAAATAATATGATGAAAATGATAATAATTAAATAAAACAAAGTTTTTAATTTTGTTTATTTAATTATGAGAGAAATAGAAGAATTAATAATGAACTTAATATAAATAAATATTTTTATTTATTTACTAAGTAGATGAATTTAAGATTAATTAATCAAATAAGTCGTATTTAATTAATTAGATTCTTCAGACCATTTGTAGGTGTCTACATTTTTCCCCTCTTTGAAGTGATGTGTTTATGCATTGCTTCCAATAATGATTTTGCCTTAGCTGCCAGTATTGATGAAAAGTTTAAAATAGCCCCTGATTTTGCCCCAGATGTTGAATTTTGAGATGATAGCGATATATGCCCCCACAGGAGATAAATTGATGAATTTTGAATTTTTTTATGATTTTTCAAAATTTTTTAAATTTTTATGATGATTTGATGATTTGATGATGACTTGATGAAGAAATAATTTATCTCCTAATAAAATTATCCAAAAATGCCCATGTGATAGATAAGAATTAATTCCTCATAAGGAAAAATAAATAAATCCCATGAAAATCCCACAAAAATAACCTATAAATGCTCAAAAGGTCATTTTCTAAAGTCATTTATGCATTTGACTTTGACAATCTTGTGATAGAGACCCTTAGAGTGCTAGAGCTTTTAGGATGCTGATCACTTACCATACCCACCGACTTGAGCGTGTGCGACGTCACCAGCGTCCGACCGACTATGGATCTCCGGTACGTACCCTAAATCTTCCTCGTGATTCGCACCCTTACTTTTTATGTCTTTTTTGCACGTGTTTTTATGTTTTAGCGCACGATAGGCGTGGTTTAGCATGTCCGTAATCTGTTGTAGTGCGCCATAGTTTTAGCGTGCCAACTGAATTCTGTAGCGCATCCATAGATTAGAGTAGCACATCAGAGTTTTAGCGCGCAGAGTCAAATCTGCAGTGCATCAGTGGTATTTTGTAGTGCTTGAGTAGTTTTAGTGTTTTAGGTTGATTTTGCAGCGCATTAGGAGGATTTTGTAGCGTGCCACCAGAAATAGTGCTTTAGGTAGATTTTGTAGCGCTTGGAAGTATAAATTGATGAAAATTGTGCACTTTGATTTTCGTCAATTTGTTGTTGATTCCATCTATTTTAGTTTGATCTTGACTAAATAAATGGTAAACGATCTCATGATGAGCGAGATCTATTGATTGATAATAATTACCCTCATGATAGGCAAGGAATAATTAAACTTTCTGAAGGAATGAACCCGATTGATAGATGAGGGTTCCTTGATAAATTGATAGTTTGATAGGTAAAGCACAATTTTTGTAAATTTGATGACCTCCTGATGTTTGATATTTCTGATTGATAATGTATTGATCTATAAAATTTTCTTTGTGTATGATAACAGGAGCATTTAGATGTTATCCAGGTACGAGAGCAGTTTCCCTAGTCTTTTGATATGATACCGCGACTTTCACCAGATGAGAGACAACATATTACTGATTGCGATTTAGTGACATTACTGGATATGCCTCATATTAGACTTAATAGGGGTCTATTGACAGCTTTAGCAGAGCGGTGGCATAGTGACCACAACACCTTCCATTTACCTACTGGCGAGATGACCGTGATGCTAGAGGATGTATGGCGTATTCTTCGCATTCCTTTTGTTGGGGAGATTGTCATGCATGATTCAGAGGAGGTTGGTGGGGTAGAGTCTATGCGGAGAGTTTTTCAGGATCCCCATATTGCGGGAGAGTGGATTCCATGGGTAGAGATGCATGATTCATATTCTCCACTTCCTTCAGTTTTAGCTGACTTTATTGGTGGATTCCTTTGTCCTAATAAGAGTTCAAAGGGTCTATCTCTTGGATGGGGTCGGGTATTAGAGGGTCTGGTAGTACATAGGACGAGATATGCTTGGGGCATGTGCATGCTTGCTCAGCTCTATCATGATTTACACTAGATCGTGTACCTCGGAGGCAGCAGTTTATCGGTGGGTGCTACCCTTCTTCAGGTATGGGCATGGGAGCATATTGTTGTTACGCATCCTGTGCTGGTGTTATCGAGGCCAGTGATGAGACCCTTTGTGTTTTGTTACAGAGGCAGGCCTACCCAGCATATGATGGGTAAGCTATATTATTGGAGGTAGATTATTGATGATGTGGAGACAGTGATCTGGTGTCCCTATTTAGACTATGATGATTGGGATGATGATGATATTGAGTTGGGGTTCTTGGCCGATTCGATGTATTTGATTGGGAAGAGCCTCAGGATCTTGGAGCGATTCCTGTTTCGTCATGTCTACAGGTAGTATGGGATTGTGCAGTGTATGCCACAGGGAGTAGCGCACTACAGACGACGACAGATAGATGCCAGTGATTGGGGTCCCTGCCTACCTTATGGGGCACTTGTTGAGGGTTATCGTGCTCTACAGCCAGTGGCCTGGGATATGCAGCGAGACATTGTTGAGGCACCTGTTACTCCTGAGTACAGACAGTATTTGGCTCTGCACCCTCCTCGTATTACCATTCCAGATGAGCCAGTACCAGCACTAGCACCAACACCAGTACCAGCAGTAGCAGGAGGTGATCAAGTTGGTTAGAGATGAGGGAGAGAGGAGGATGTAGATGTGGATGTGGAGGGTAGAGAGGAGAGTGATAGTGATGAGAGTGATGATAGCAACTAGGATAGTAGTGATGATGATGGCGGAGACGGGGGGAGATCGAGCGTAGTGGGTACTACAAAGCCATCGACTAGTGTGCCTAGTAAGAGGCAGGCTGTTGTTTCCTCGTCAACAGATTGATCAGAGGTTGCAGGTTTATAGGTGTAGGTCCAAACCTTACAGGGACAGCTAGCACAGGTGCAGGGATTACTAGCACAGACGCAGGCCCAGATGCAGGCAGAACTAGCTACTACACAGACATAGATTACCTCTCTGATTGGTGAGAGAGATGGGGCTAGACAGGTAGCAGCAACGGCACAGGCTCAGTTAGCAGGTGTATGAGCATAGTTGACCACTGCTCAGGCGCAGATTACAGCTTTGAATGCAGAGCAGGATACTGTTAGACAGGCAGCAGAGACAACACAGGCTACTGCAGAGAGATTACAGAGAGTGGCAAATGGGACCTCTGTGGCAGAATACATGCGAGAGGCTATGCAGGCAGGTGCTGAGATTGAGTTTTATAGGAGCCGCTATCACAAGCATTTCCCTCCAGAGCAGAGAGTTAGTTATGCCCAGTCTCACTCAGAGAGGACTTGTTTGAGGACAATGAGCAGAGGCATGACATAGCCTCTTCCAAGAGATCCGAGAGATCTGAGAGATCCTGGGACATCTGGTGGTGGTCATGATACTAGCGCGAGACCTGCTTCTTCTGGTGCAAGTACCACTTGATATCAGTTGTGTACCCTTTGAGAGATATATACAGCCATTTTCGATATGATGTTATTTTCATCCTTTTCAGACTTCATTGTATATTTGACACTTGATGAGATATATATGTGCAACAGTTCGATTGATCTATGATATGTTCTACATGATTTATGTGATGGCTGCATTGATCTTATGATGCGTTCTACATGATTGATGTGATGGATGCATTTTAATTTTTATGTTTTATGATGATTTATTTTACTATCTTGTATGAATGCATTAATGATGATGTGATATTGATATTGATGATGTATTTCTTTTCTTAATGAGATGCAATGTATGATAAATAAAATGTGATGTAAATGAATGATGTATGAATGAAATGCAATGTATGATGTATCTAATGAAATGTAAATGAATGATATATGAATGAAATGCAACGTATGATGTATCTAATGAAATGTAAATGAATGATATATGAATGAAATGCAATGTATGATGTATCTAATGAAATGTAAATGAATGATATACGAATGAAATGAAATGTATGATGTATCTAATGAAATGTAAATGAATGCTAATGTAATGTAATGTAAATGAAATGATGTATAAATGAGATATAAATGAATGATGTATGGATGAAAATGTAATGTATGATGTATCTAATGAAATGTAAATGAATGATATACGAATGAAATGCAATGTATGATGTATCTAATGAAATGTAAATGAATGAAAATGTAATGTAATGTAAATGAAATGATGTATAAATGAGATGTAAATGAATGATGTATAAATGAGATATAAATGAATGGTGTATGGATGAAAATGTAATGTATGATGTATCTAATGAAATGTAAATGAATGATATACGAATGAAATGCAATGTATGATGTATCTAATGAAATGTAAATGAATGAAAATGTAATGTAAATGAAATGATGTATAAATGAGATGTAAATGAATGATGTATATAAAAATGCCTTCTATATGTATGCAATGAATGATGATTTTGCAACTATATGATAATGACAATGTGATGAGATGTAAATAAATGATGTATATAAAAATACCTTCTTATGTATGCAATGAATGATGATTTTGCAACTATATGATAATGACAATGTGATGAGACGTAAATAAATGATGTAACATAACGTGTATATGATGTCACGAGATGAGATGTTTATTGTGAAATTTATGATGAGATAAAGAAATGATTTTATATGCATGCCATTATGAAAATTTTGTGTGTCAAGTATACTCAATCCTTAATAAGAAAAGATAACATTATTTGCGAATGAATCTTTGTAACTTGTGCAACCAGTACTCTGCAGATGTATTTTTATGAATGCAATCTATGTTTACCATGCAAACCTATTTTATCAATGCAAACCTAAGTGTCATTTCAACAATCTTTTTATTTTGCTTTGTTTCATCACTGAGATTTTAAAAATGTTGAAAGTGAATACAAGCATCAATGATATGAGATAGACCAATGATGACCTGAGTACTTCTTTCATGATTTTTGATATTGCAAGCGAACACAAGCATCAAGGTATGAGATAGACCAATGATGACCTGAGCATTTCTTGCGTAAACAGACAAGAATTAATTATTTTCTTAAGTGAATCGGAATGTCATCCATGATACTTGGTAGAGCACTTCCTGCGAAAATTCACAAAATAATAATGATTAACTCACAAATAGTAAACAAAGAAAAGTATCATTCTCCTTCCTTACTTCTCTAGTTCAATACATCATCGAGTAGCTCCAAAGAAATAATAAAATAAAAAGCACAACAATTCAAATTCTACTTAATGTATTTTCAAATCATTATTCAGTTTAGATCATCGATGTTGATATGTGTGTGCTGATGTTTGCATGATATTCTCAGACGTTTGACCAAATGATGTAACCTAAAGACCTATCCTAGGGGTCTCGGGGACTGATCAAAGATTAGTCTTGCCTACGTTATACATGCAGAGACCACGTAGTTCGACTGACACAGACTCAAATTTCTGACTGATGTAAACTCTATTTTTGTGTTTTCGATTTTATGAATGTTTTTGCATGGATTTTCTGATTTTCTGATGTGTTTGGATTTTGATTTTATGATGTTTTTGGATTTTGATTTTCTGATGTTTTTGGATTTTGATTTTCTGATTTTTTTGGATTTTGATGGATTTTCTGATGTTTTTGGATTTTGATGGATTTTCTGATGTTTTTGGATTTTGATGATTTTCTGATGTTTTTGGATTTTTTCAAGTATCGTCACTTGGTGTTGTCATGTTTGATTGCCTTTTCATTTAAGCTGAAAGTCCATTGTACCAAATAATACTAGGATGTTGCCCCCAAGCTAGGGTAAAACTTGATATCCCTGCTATGATATGGATAAAATGATAGATGGAAATGATATGAAAGGAAACAATCGTGACAAAACTGTATCTAAATAGATAGAAGAGCTGGTGAAAATCACAAGTAGCGCCTGTTTTCCAGGTTTTCATCACTTGTTTTTATTATGTCCTCTTTCTTTTTCTTTTGTATATATATTTTTTATTTTATTTTTTCCTATTTTTCCATCATCATGACGCTTGTTTGCCAGGTTTTCATCAAGACAACTTTATTGACCATGAACTAGGTATCCTCAAGTGTAGAATCGCCTGAGATAAATGTTGTTCATGGGTTCCTCCAACATGTCTCCTTCTAGTGTAGAGAACCGGTATGATCCTAATGCATAGACTGAGATAATGACATAAGGCCCTATCCAGTTAGGTTCAAACTTTCCCTTCTTTTCTCTGTCTGCTTGATTTCTAGGGTTTTCCTGTAGGACCAAGTCTCTGATCTGGAAGAATCTAGGCTTAACCCTATGATTATAGTTCCTAGACATTCTTTGTTGATAGGCTGTCAAATGATTGACAGCTTGATGTCGACGTTCATCAAGTAGTTCTAATTCTTGAAGTCTAGAGATCCTATAATCTTTATCTAAAATGAGTCCCTTTAGTGAAACTCAAAGGGATGGAATTTCTACCTCGATAGGTAATATTGCTTCTGATCCATAGACAAGAGTATATGGTGTAGATCCTGTTGGTGTTCTGATGCTAGTCCTATAAGCCCAAAGAGAAGGGTTAAGTTGAACGTGCCAATCATGCCCTACCTCATTTACAGTCTTCTTGAGAATCTTTAGTATTGTTTTGTTTGAAGCTTCTACCTATCCATTACCTTGAGGGTAATAAGGGGTTGAAAAGCGATGTTGGATGTGGAACTTTTCACATAGCTCTTGCACGTCTTGGTTCTTGAAAGGCCTGCCATTATCTGTGATGATTGAATGGGGTATCCCATATCTACAAATGAGATAATTAAGTATGAAAGATGATATTTGCTTCCCAGTGATTGTGGTTAAGGGAACTGCCTCCACCCATTTTGTAAAATATTCTATTGCAGTGATAATGAACTTATGCCCATTAGATGAAGATGGGTTAATTTTCCCTACCAAGTCCAATCCCCACTGACAGAAAGGCCATGTAGTTGTGAATGGATGAAGCTCCTGTGCTGGTGCATGTATAAGATTGCCATGAATCTAACATTTTTGACATCTCTTGACAAACTTATAAGATTCTTGCTCCATGTGTGGCCAGTAATACCCCAAACGAAGGAGTTTCTTGGCTAAAGATAATCCACTTGAATGTGTACCACAAATTCCTTCATGGACCTCATGTAAAGCAGAAGCAGATTCGTTATGTTCTAAACAACACAAAAGAGTACCATCTAGGCCTTGATGGTAAAGGGTGTCAGCAATAATGGTATGTTTGGTGGATTGGCATATGAAGTTGCGCTTTTGGTTGTGAGAAAGATCTAGCGGTAAGATATTTTCTTTTAGATAAGTATAAATGTCTCCATAAATGGAAGATTGGGCACTATCCAAAAGGCTTATGGTTTGGGATTTGGGATTTGCGTATGCAGAATTTGACACTTGTTCCACAATAAATCGATAACGATCTTGCATTTTAGGCATTTGTAGAAGAGATGCTATTGTGGCCATGGCATCTGCTACTTTATTCTCTGATCTTGGTATCTGCTCAAATTTGATTTCTATGAAATATTTTCTTAGATCATCTACCAGTCTCTTGTATAAAATCAGTGTGTCATCCTTAGTTTGGTAATCATTGTTGACTTGATAGATGATTAACTGAGAGTCTCCATACACCTGTAGTTCTATGATTTTCTAGTCAATAGCCACTTTAATTCCAAGGATCAAAGCTTCATATTCTGCCACATTGTTAGTGCAACAGAAGGTAAGCCTGTAAGATCGTGGAATTGTGTGCCCAAGAGGTGTGACAAATAAAATTCCTACCCCTGATCCATGTTGTGTGTAGGATCCATCAAAGTAGAGTTTCCATGGTTGTGTTGTAATGTTGAGGATATCCACATCAGGAAATTCCATGGTCATAGGATGACAGTCTGACAATGGAGCTTCTGCTAATTGGTCGGCGATGACTTGTCCTTTGATAGCTCGCCTTTCAACATACTGAATGTCAAACTCATTGAGGAGCATGACCCACTTTGCCAACCTTCCTGTTAAAGCTGCTTTGCTCAATAAATACTTGAGGGGATCAATTTTTGCAACAAGCTTGATAGTGTGAGTGAGCATATAGTGTGACAACTTTTGTGTTGCAAATAATACTACTATGCATGATTTTTCAATGAAGGTGTAGTTTACTTCATGTCCATTGAGTGTCCTGCTGATATAATATATTGACTGTTCCTTTCCTTCTCTATCTTCTTGTGCCAACAAGGCTCCTAAAGAGATATCTGTTGTTACGATATATAGTAACAATGGCTTTTTTTCAACGGGTGGTACCAAGATTGGTGGTGTCATCAAATAATGTTTGATTTGATTGAAAGTACTCTCACACTGTTCATCCCATTTAAAAGATATATTTTTATGCAAAAGATGGTTGAATGGTTGACACCGATCTGCTAGTTGAGAGATGAATCTTCTGATGGATTGTAGTCGGCCTTGTAGAGATCTCAATTTTTTGATATTTTTAGGAGGTGGCATTTCCATAATGGCTTTAACTTTTGCTTGATCTACTTCAATTCCTTTTGTAGAAACTATGTATCCAAGGAGTTTTGTTGATGTTACTCCAAAGGCACATTTCTTGGGATTTAATGCGACTTTAAATTTCTCCAACCTGTCAAAAATTTTACCTAGTATCTCAAGATGTCCTTCTCTAGTGTAAGATTTGGCTAAGATGTCGTCCACATAGTCCTCCATGAAGGTGTGCATCATGTCATGGAAGATTGTTGTCATAGCTCGCTGGTATGTAGCTCCTGCATTCTTTAACCCAAAAGGCATGACGTTCTAGCAAAAGGTGCCCCATGGACATGTAAATGATGTCTTTTCTTGGTTTTTCAGGAGCTATTTTGATTTGATTATATCCTGAAAATCCATCCATGAGTGATAGCATTTGATGGCCAACTGTTAGATCTATAATCATGTCTATGTTTGGCAAAGGAAAATCATCCTTTGCACATGCTTTATTTAAATCTTGGAAATCAGTACATATTCTGATGGTGTGATCTAGTTTTGAAACAGGCATAATGTTGGATATCCATTCAGCATAATCAATAGATCTGATAAATCCAGCATCTAGTAGTTTCTTCAAATCATTTTTTACCAATAATGCAACATGTGGATGCATCTTTCTCAGTTTCTATTTTATTGGTTTAGTGCTAGCTGGTAAGGATAAGTGATGCATAATGAGATCTGTGTCTAAGCCTGGCATGTTAGAGTATGACCAAGAAAAATTGATGCATCATTTTTCAAAGAATTTGATAAAATCTGGCTTTTCTGTATCTGTCATGGATGCTGCTAGGTGTAGTATTCTTGCTTTCTCTATTGTGCCAATATCAATAGACTGTGTGGGTTCTATCAATACTGATGATATTTCATGGTAATGTTGTGGGAGGATGTCAAACCTTCCATCCTTTGGTGCCTCAATGAGGTTTTCACCATTGGATGCGTTCTTTGTTTTTACTATTTTAGGATCAAATACTGCCATAGAATGGTTTTCACCATTAGATCCTGTTGATGGTGTTTTTATGCACTTCTCAACACAGGAAGTGCGTAGGTGCACTACCTCTCTTGAAAGACAATCTTCCACAATCAGATTGCAGAACACTATCCCAAGGTCTCTCGGATGTTAGGTCATGACAGTGCTTAGATACCTCAGTAGTTTGATGTGATTTGCTGGAATCACAAGGCGACCTTACAGAAATCCAAAGTGTGGATGCAAAGCATGAAGTTGGATCTTTGAAAAGGAGTTCTTAGCATTGAAAGCAGTTATGTGTCAGCTGTAGGTTCAAACAGCAGTCTCAAACCCCACCTGGTTGTTAGATTTGACTTTATAATGTGCAATGAACCTTGGTATTATTCAGTTTCTAAAGAAAAGTGGAAAAGAGCGAAGGGGAAGAAAAGTTCCTAAGCCTAAAGCTTGCTATGAACAGTGACAATGGAGTTCCTGCAATGGACAATTCCTTAAAACAATATCCCACTTAACCAGGGATTTCACAGTATCATGGAAATTGTGCTATCTTCTAAGGGCTGCAGATTTTTATCCTTCATCCACCACATACATGCATGAACTAAAGATAAGTGTTTGGGCAGCTTTAATCAAGTCCAGGCTAACTTTGCACAACTGTCTACCTTCAGCAAACAACAAAAAGTATGGACTAAGGGATCATCAACAAAACAGGAATTTTCACAATCAGCCAACAACATTCCTAAGATTATCCAAATATCATGAACAGCTAACTAAACAGCAAAGAGATCTAAGCTAAGCATATGAAATTGGAAAAGTGAATCAAATGACATGAGACAAAACAAGGAAATGCACCAAATCAATGCTATTTCTTATAAATTTTTGCAGCATGTCTTTACAACAACTCAACTCTCACTTTTGCAAATAAGGGGAGTGCTCTATTTATAGTTTTCCAAAATTCAAATGAATGGCCAAGATTCATTACAATTGTGTGGCCAAGATTCATTACAAAATAGGGTTTCACCTACCCCACAATAGATTTACAATTAAAAAACATTCTTTGTCTTTTCCCTATTTCGTCACCTAGTGGATGACACTATTTGCCTTTTCGTCCTGTAGCTAATTGCTGTTTCTTTGGCTATAGCTACTCTTCTGGGAGGTCCTTTTCCTTGGCTGGGCTGTCTTGTTGCTCCTCGGAGGCTGCGTGTTCAATATGCTTGAGGATGATGGCTTGGAGCTTGTCTACCTCGAGGATTTCGCATCTCAACGCCTGGTAGCTCCATTATTTGGCGTTCTCTTATAGCCGCTTCCAGTCCTCATCATACTTTGAGCCCTGATCTCTAAACAGCTCTGATCTATCGAAGGCATGGGCAGCGAAACTCAGGAAGTCCGTTGTGACATCTTCGGCTGTCCCCTCCTTCATCTTTTCCTCAAAGTATGACCTGACCTTTTCTGCATCCAATTGCACTGTGGGAATATCATGGCACGTTATCAGCTTAAGGTACTCAGTGCATTCTGCCCAGATTTCTTTGATCCATGCGATATCCGGATCCACCCTGCTCTGGATCTGTTCCATCCTCTCCTTTCAGTTGATGAGGTCTCTGCACCACACATCCACCAACCAGTGATCCTCCTTCTTTAATTCTAACTTCTCTTCCCACGTGCTTTCTAGCATTTGAAGGATGGCTTCAACCTTTGGGAAGGCGGAGTCGTAGATCGCAGGGAAGTTGGTGTAGAGTTTCTTCGTGCTTTCCAATGATTGGATCAGGCTCAGGAACTTGTTGGCTATTTGCACAACCAAGCCGATCCCTACGTTTCCAATGTTTATGATCTGCTGGAACCAATCCTCAGTGGTCCTATCCAAGTTTTTCCTCCTCTCCAGCTTATCTATCTGTTCCTTGGAGAGCAGTTGTGGTGCGGCCGTGGAGGTAGTGGGGAGGTCGTCTATTGAAGACCACTGCTGGATGTAGTCAGTCAGGGCAGCAACCTGCGCCTTTAGCTTGTCTTTGGTGACCTCGTCCTGTTTAATCAGATGCACCACTGTGGCCACTAACTCCTCTAGATGTCCGACCTTCTGTTCCCTGGTGGCTATCCCTAGGTCGATGGTGGAGATATTGTAACTAACTCCGGCCTGGCCAACAGTTGGCGTCGCTATTTGTGCTGCCCGGGAGCCAAAAGCGTCCATGGTTATCTTGGAACATACCTTAGGCTTCTTCTCCTTCTTTGTGGTGGCTAGAGATCGAGCCAAGATGGCTTCCAATCTTGACCTCGGGTCCGTTGGAATTGGGGTAGTCTTTTCAAGCTGCTTTTCCAGCCAATCGGGCGTGACAGATTTTTCTTTGGGTGCATCATGGCTGCCTTCACCCTTTTCAATTAGAGGCAAGACTTCTGCCTCCTTTTCCTTTTGAAGCTCTTCATCCTCTTCGTCAGAGTCACGATAAAACATGAGGTGCTTAGCGGGTGCCTTGGTAGACAACACCCGGGTGGGATCTTCTTCTCCTGCCACCTCTTCTTCTTTCCTTTCTTCAACAACCCCGGCCTCGGGGCTCTTCACAATGTGGGTCTCAGCCCCAGTGATATCCCTTTTAGGTTGCTCTTCTTGCGGCTATCCCTCTTCACCATGTGGCGACTGTTCTGCCTCCTCCCCAACATCCTTTGGCTACTGAGTTGACTCTTCCTCGATATCTTCATCAAATGTCTGAACAATCTCCTTATCACCCGAGCCCTCCTCCCCATTCCTGCTCTCGGAGGAGCTCGTCTCTTCTTCCTCGTAGGCCACCTTGTTGATGGTTCTATGCCCATATTCGGGTTACTCATAGTAATCATCGACCTCCTCCTCAATAGGCTTCGAAGCCTCCTGTTCTAGCTCTTCCAACTCTTTGGAAATTTGCATCGTGGCCTCCATGGCTAGCGGCCCTATTGGCGGTTGCGAAGGCTGAGATGTTGCGAGGTCCTGGGCTAGGGCTGCTTGGAGAGCAGGGTCCATTAAAAGCTGTGAGAGCTTAGGAGGAAGACTCTGCAGGTGTCGCGTAATGGCCTGGGGCATAATGGAGAGGGGAACAGGCGATGCTATCATTGCCAGAGGCAGGGAGGTGATGGGTGACATGGCAGCAGCAGAGGAAGGGGAAGTGGTCATGCTAGAGGAAGAGTCTATGTTGATTATTGACCCGGCCGGGGGCGAAGAGGCAAGGTGGACAAAAATGTCCACCGCCTATGGAGATGAGGCAATTGCAGCCTGGGAGGCAGGCAGTGCACCAGTTGGGGGAGGAAGGAGCAAGGGAGGCTACGCCTCTATTGTGATCACTGTCCTTTTAAGCTTCTTGGGAGATGAGCCTCTTGTATCCTTTGTTGCTTGTTCTTTTGGGTCCGCAGACTGTGCCATTTCTGCCTCCTTCCTTTTTTGGGCCCTAGTGATGGGGGGAGACTTGGAAGTCTCACCAACTGATGGGGAGGCAGAAACGTCCTCCGTGGTGCTTGGCTAACTTTTGAGCGCTTCGTATGTTAGAGCCACCCCTTGTTGCTTCAGTTGTGCTATCTGCCCATCGACCCACTCCCTAGTGCGAGCTATGATAAGCTAGGTGATGGTATCTAGGTCATCGACCTCTTGCTCGTCCCAATCGATGGAGGGGATTGCCAGGTCGGTAACCGTATGGTACCTCGGGTGCATAAGGGTGGACTCATCCTCCTCAAGTTGGTCTGGCACTGGAAACAGCTGCACCCTCCTCAAAAATTGTACTGTCATTCACATGTAGTGTCTCACGCCGACCTCCTTGTCATCTTTACAATCTGCCTAGAAATCTTTGACATGGTACTTGTGGGCATATGCTGGTCCTAGCGCCTTCCTGACATGGCCATGTGGGTCCATTCGTGGGTGAGCCATGTACCATTCAAAGTTTAAGTTCTTTCTCTAAGTTGCCGGCGCATTGAGATGTCTGTAATCAATACTGGCCCTGGCTGAGGGTCATGGGATAGGGGATCCCTACTACGTGCTTATTGCCGAAGACCGTCTGAATATGTTGGAGCTTCCAGGAGAGCTTTAGGATAATGATCCGGTAGTTCGGGTACCTGGGCAACTTGTTCAGCCGTACTATGAATCCCTGGGCACAGATGTAAGTAAACTTGGGGAATTGAATATATAAGAAGGCATACTCCTTCAGGAGTGCCCGGGTGCTGTGGGATACCCTTCTCTTGAAGTCCCCGGCTATTAATATGATAATCTGGCCTACGAAGGCATCATTGACACGTCAATACTCTTTCTTGAAGTGGCGGTATTGTAGTTGAGGGTACCGGTCAAAAGGCTTGAGCCCTCGTTTGTGATCCCCATTTGGCGCTATGAAGAGTCCACTATATTGTCTCTGACCTGCCAAGGAGTACACCAGGTACGAGGTCATGTAGAACTTGTTGCTTTTCTTGACATTCACGAACTGCTCGTGGAAGCGGTTACTGATGATGCCCCCCAGTCGAATGAGATCTTAGTTTTCACGTCCTCATTGCCTCGTATGATTTGTTCAATGTAGTAAGCCATCCACTCTTGGAAGTAGGCGAATACTGGGAGGCCCATGACCTTGCTTAGCATAGTCACCAAGTCGTGATAATCTTCTTGAAAATCGCTATGAAACAGCTCTTGGGGAACCTTTGTAGTGCTGCCCCATTTCTCCTTAAGCCAGTAAATGTTAATTGACTTCTTGAAGCCCAATGGATTAGCATCCCATGCTGCCTGACACTGCTCCAAAGTGGGGATCTGCATGTGCGGGAACATGGGAATGTGGAACGTTTTTGTGATTCCTACCGGAGACATGTCGGCAAGGATATTCCCCTCCTTGTCCATGATTGTTCTGGTATCTGTTTGGTAGGCTTCTCGACAAGCCATTACCAGTTCAAGTGCTATCAGAGAGGGAGGGAAGCCAGCAGCTTTGGCAATCCTGCTTTGGCGTATCAACCTGGCATTCTTTGTTTTAGGGTCAACCTTAACCCTCTGGGTGAACTCATCTATGTCCACCTGGCCGATATTGGTGTCTGAGATTTCTTTCCAGTCAGTCGAGACCTTTGACTGGAGCGGTTCACCTTGGAATTGAAACTTCATTTGGTCTTTATCGTCCTTTTCATGAGTGGCCCTCCTAGATTTCTTACCCTTGTCCTTTTTGGTAGAGGCCCCTGAAGTTCTCGCAGCTGATTCCATATATCCTGCAAGCAAAGGGCGAAGTCAGCACAACAAAACATCAATAACATTAATGTTAGTCTGCATTGTGAGTATATCATCTAAATAACCATTCAAATACATCACAAATTTTATCCTCAAATGATATCGATTTCCTTTTAGAGCATTTGGACAATCTGGGCCCGGAGGGCCGGACTTCCCTGGCAGGAATGCTGTCAGGGAGGGAAAACACAACCGAAAGTTTCCGGAGACCCCCGTTGGCCAAATTTTGATATCTTAAGGGGTCCATGATGGAGAACGACATGATTTAGGACGTGGGTCGAAGTTAGATTCTCAATTTGAATTGGTTTGGATTGATTTAAGGAGCTTCGGAGGTTCCAGGCCGGGAAGCTGTTAAGGGGCGGCCGTTGGAGACGGTGAATAGCGGGTGGAAGTCCGACGGCGGAAGTCCGAAGGCCGGAGTCCAGGAGGAAAAAGACACCTGAAATGAGGTTTGGTTAAACAGTTTAAACCGGACAGCATTCAGAGCACCAGGCCCCGGAGGCCGGGAGGTCGCCGCATAATCTTAGATCATTTTGAAAGGCGGCGGCGAGGAGAAGACCGGAGCCCAGAGGGCGGGGAGCTGACGGAGGTTCACCGCCGAAGGATTCTGCAATGTGTCTCAGCACCGACGGTGAGGGGAACTCCGGGATCCGGCCCACGGGAGGACGCAAGACGACGGCCGCCGGGAAGTTATGGCAACCCACCGTCGACGGAGGCGAAAGCCGTCCCGGGACCTGGGAGGCGAGATGACGCACTCCCACAGCCGCCGCAAGATAAATGCAGTGATCGGGCGATGGCGGCGGTGAAGGTATCTGCAGGGCCCGGTGAAGGTCGGGCAGCCGTAGGGGTTCCGCCGTCGACGACGGCGGAATCGTCGAGGATTCGAGGAGATGGAACTCAGACGGCCCGAGCCGAATGAGAGGCAGATAAGCGCCTAAGCCCGTTTGAGCATTACAATGGCGGAAGAATTTGATCGCGGAGGGCGAGGGAGAGAAACACGGAGAACTGGGCCTGGCGGTGGACTTCCATCAGCGGGTTTTGTGGTTCGGATACCGAAGCCCGGTGATGGAGGTTTCAGGCACAGGAAGGACCTTTACCTTTGTCACGAAGAACACCCGCGGCGTAGAAGCGAGCCCGAGCAGCGGTGAGGCAATTCTGATAGGTTCGAAATTTGGACGCGCATAGGTTATGGGCCGATAGGGTGTTGTTTAATTTCATGCCATTTGTTTATTGTTTAATTCATTTTAAAATCCACCGAAGAATGGCCGAAAAACAATAGAGGAGAAAGCGATGATGACTACCTCCGGATACGCCAAGCAGGGAGGTGTGCAAACCACTGTGAATTGATGGAATGAACTTTCGCGATGACGACTGAGATGCTACAGAAGGCGGTGGGATCCAATTTGGTCGCTGCTCCAATTTGCTCGAGTTCTCAAAATGAAAATGACATTGGGGACCATGCATTATATACCCCCTTCGCCACTAATGCTCACATTAAATGCATCACGGTAGTGCCAAAAGTTGAAATTGAAATTCAAATTTAGGTTGGTGGCTGAGACCCCGGGATCAGCCCGGTGAGCGGCGCGATGGCCAAGTGAGAATTCCCCTAAGATGGCCGTTGATACTTGGCCGAGCGCTTAGGGCCGGAAGGCGGAGTGCGGCCGAGAGTTCTTTGCGAAAGATTTAAGCTTTTCATTTGAGCGGCGAGCAACACGGGGCACAGCGGGCAGCATATGAGGTCACCATCAGCCGGACGGTAATCCCTAGGGCCAGATCAGACCTTGAACCGAACACAGGGCCAGGCGAGGCAGCGGGAAATCCCGAAGACCCGAGCGGCAAGTAGCGAGCGGAGCTCCGGTGGAAAAACGCGGGAAGCCAATGTCGGCCAAAGGCGGCAAGCGAAAGAGGCTCGATAAAGGGCGAGGCCGGGCGAAGGGGGCCGGGGCATGAACGAGCCCAAGGAACCCACGAGGCCCCGGAGGGCAGCAAAGAAACCACAAGGGAGGCACGGTCAATTTTTAGGATGAAACCTTGGAGTAGTATCGACCATGTGAAACGTCAAAAAAGAGGGGCACACAAGACGAGGAGGCCCCGAAAGACCTGACAAGGCGAAAGGAAAGAGGGTCCCTGTTCCGAACGGGGCGTGTGTGCTGAGGGCACAACAGATCCATTTTTTATTTCTATATTTTTGCAACTAGAAGGCTTGGAATCCTCCTGCCTAAAAGCATTATTAAAAGAAGCATTGTTAGAACAAGTATCAGATTCCTCACAGCAAAGGTAGTTAATAATAGCAGAATCATTGTCAAAAATAGGGAGATTGATGGGGTGTTGGGGTTCCCACTTGATAAGCTCGGGATGTAGTAAAGGCAATGGATCATTAGATGGGTTGAGGTCAGCGATTGTGAAAGCTCAGACGGAAATGTCATCTAGGTTGTTAATGGTTATGTCAAGGCCTAGGAAGGTATTTTCTTCCGCACTATTTATCTCAATCGATGTCCGTTCATCTTCACTTGAGTCATTGTAGTTTTGTGTTTCAAAGACAATAGGATTAAAACTCGAGCTTTGACCTTGCTCACGTTTGGGGGTATGCTTTTTGATAACATCAATCTGAATATCCTCATAGGAAACATCTGATAAGTTGTCCCACTCATATTCATTTGAATATGTTTCAGAATTATCTCTTATTTGAAGAATACACTCCACAGTTTTATCGGTGAGTTCTACCCTTGCTTCTTCTGTGTATCCTAGTCCAGTTCTGCCATTTGTGAGAACTCGGATTGGTTCCGTTACACTTTGTTCCCCTTGTTCAAGAGGTCCTTATTCTACTGCATATCCTAGTCCAGTTTTATCTTTATGTTGGAGTGTGAGTGGCTGGATTGGTTCTATTATGCCTTGTTTCCTTAACCCAAGAGGTCCCTGTCCTGAATATCCCATCTTCTCCAGAATAGTTTTTCCCTTTCCATATTGATTTGTTTCTATGATATTATTCATGGAAGTGGAAGCTTCCTCATCCCTATAAAGCCAATTGAGAATAACCTTATCTTCTGATTCTTCATCTAAATATCATGCTCTTACAAATCTACCATCGAATGTCATTGTAGATTGTGCTAAATTTTGGGTGATTGTAGATGGTTGTCCATACGTTTGTAAGGAGGGTAACATATGTGATAGATGGAAAGAGTGTCCAACACCATATTCACTTATTCCTTTGTCACTTATCTATACTTCGTTGGTGAATTGATGTGAGAGTGGAGCCAATCGTTCTTCAACATTTGAATGGTTAGATTGTGCCACCCTGATCTCTTGTGATTTTTGTTGTTTTGGAAGCCACTTTGATATGAAGCTTTGCTATTGCTCACCATATGATGTGCTAACTTCTCTATTGTGAGGTATGAATGTATCCTGAGATGTTTTCAATGTATGACAAGATTGGGTGTCATTATAGTCTGTTGTGATTGTTACCTCCTGTCCATTGACGAGAAATTTTAGGCATTGATGATAGGTGGAAGGTACTGCTTGCATATCATGGATCCAAGGGCGTCCCAACAGTATGTTGTATGTTAGTTCCCTATATAAGACTTGGCAAACCACTTTTTGGACAATAGGTCCCACTTGAATGGGTAATATGATCAACCCTTTAGAGGACCTTTCTTCTTCATCATATGCTTTGATTGTGATTTTTCTTCTTGTATCAATGGCTTCATCTGAGTATCCTAGTGCATGAATCAGCTTTAAGGTACAAATATTTAAACCAGCCCCTCCATCTATCAAGACATGATTTACACAGTGTTTATGGATGAGGACTTCAATGTGAAGGGCGGAATTATGTGGATGGGTGAGTGATACATCATCATGTTCAGAAAATGAAAGGTAATGAGGTGTAGATAGATGCCCCACCATAGCATGGAACTGACACACATCCAAATTGTTAGGTACCGTGGTTGATACAAGAGCTTGTTCAAGAACCTCTTTGGGTGATGGGGAAATCTTTAAAAGTTCCAAGATGGATATTTGTGCCGGTATTTTCTGCAATTGATCGATGAGATTATATTGATTAGAGGGAGGATCCATAGATGGGGATGATATTGATGCTCCTTTCAATATAACTTTGGATTGTGCCCTTGTTGTGGCATTAACCAGTTGGTACTCTTGTTTCCCTTTGAGTGTGATTACGTTAATTTGGTTTTCAGATTTGTCCATATGTTGTACCAAATTGGTAGATGTAATGTCATTGTTCTGATTGATTGGGTTGCATAACTCTTCATCTTCCTTAACAGCAGAAAAACAAAGGATCGTGGTGTCATAAACATAACTGACATTCTTACCTTTGGTGTTTGCGAAAGAGGATTCTCCCTTCTGATAATTGGGTAGAGGATTTTTGAACATCGTATGATCTTTGTTTGTTTTGTGTCCCTCTACAAACACTTTCTTTTGATCTATGAGGTCTTGTACCGCATGTTTTAACTGCCAACAATTTTCAGTCATGTGACCTTTATTTTGATGGTAGTGATAGTAATGTAAGTCATTCCACCATGATGGTTTGACTTGAGGGTCCCAATTTCTAGCCTCTTGTACTTGAATGAGTTTTTCATCTAAAATTTCTTTGAGGACTGATTCCAATGATTGTCCTAATGGCGTGAATTTTCATTTATTGGATGGTCATTGGAATGATTGGGTTTTTGTTTCTTCACTGTTTTGATTATTTCCTTGATCACTACTTTGTTTGACATTAAGACCATTGTTTTGTTTGTTTGTAGTGGTTGGCGTCAAGGTGAATACTAGTTTAGATGTGTGTGTATCGATCATGGTATCAGTATTCTTGTTCTTTTGCCAAAATCTTGGCTTTTCATTGTTGTTGTTAGAGGAATTGTTATTGTTTGAACCTTCAATGAAGTGTTTGATCATTCCTCCTTTGATTAGAGCCTCTTCGATTTTGAGCCCCTTTTCGATAACTTGTTCAAATGTAGATGGACATTGTAAGTCCAATCTGTAATTCATGTCATCCACTAAGTTATCAATGAACATCTCTATCTTCTCCTCTTCAGGAATAGATCTAGGGTATTTAGCAAATAGCCTTCTCCATCGTTGGAGAAAGGAAAGAAACTTTTCACCCTTTGCTTGTTTGGTGTTGTAGAGTTCTTTTAAGGTCACCCCATGTTGGATGTTGAATCAGAAGTGCGTTATGAACCTATTGATTAGTTCTTCAAAAGATTGGATCCCAGGTTCCAATTTAGAAAACCACTCCATGCAAGTGTTTCCTAAGCTTCTTGGAAATAATCGTAGTAAGTAAGAGTCCTCGTGTGCGAACTCTATGCTCATGGCTCAAAATTCTCGTACATGATCAAATGGATCGGTTCTTCCATTGTATTTTTTGTATGTTGGGTATTCACAATACCATGGAAATGGTATCATGTTAATGCTTGGGTTGAATGGATAAGGGCAAATGTCTTGTAAGGAATATCTTTTTGTTGGCCCTTGTTGGATATTTTGGAACTGTAATTGTAATTGTTGGATTTGTTTTGTCAAAGCATCTATTTGATTTGGATTTTCCATACTAGTTGTCTTAGGTGTGGTTGTTTCCTTGAGTAGATTGACATCAAAGTCTTTAGGAAGCTTAGCACCTTTAATGAAGTAATAATGAAAGATACTTTCCATATCTTGCTCTAGCATCTTTCCATAAATTTATAAAGTATAGAGGGTCTTGTTGAACTTTCGATTTCTTCTACGGTTATTTCTTTCGTGTGAATTAGTAGAGGATGTTATTGTAGCCGATCCCCAAAGGGTTTTCTTCAGCCATGGCTGCTATTCTTTCATTTTCTTCTTGTTGTTGTCTTTGATATGCTGATCGTGTAAAAATAGGCATACAAACTTTTTACTCTAGACTTTGATCTTGGATTTTTGATTGGATAAGTGTCGAGGTATTTTATTTAAAATTTGATTTAGTCATGTCTAGTTTCGTGATGGAAGGATGATAAAAATCCTTGATAGGGAAACTTTGACACAAAAAATCTCAGATTTAGTGATAAGGACACTTTGCAAGATGTTTCAAGACCTAAGCATAATAGTAAAGTTTTCTTTTTGTATGATTCAAGTGTTTTGGACTATGGAAATTTTTTGGTGATAAAAACCT
>VDFB02000002.1:71853106-71991353 GCA_007258455.2 Sequoia sempervirens | reverse complement strand
TTCAGGACCCAAAATCTATGGTTTTGCAGACCAGAAATGGTTTCCAATGATGAATCCGGGAGAGCGAGATCCTTAATTGGGTCAGCTTACATGACATCTCGAAAGTGTGTGTAGAGTGAGTTCATTCCTTTTCTGGGGATAGTAACCAAGGTTATTACTCGAACCAAGTGAGCTACATAAGTTGCCTAACACCAAAAGTAACCTGGACATTGCCCCACTGCCAGTCAGGCATCCATAGCCCCGGCGGAGTTGTCGCTACAATCTCATGGATATTGCTCTACTGTTGGCCGGGCGTCCATAGCCCCGGTAGAGTTATCTGAACACCCATACGGTCGTTTATTTTCTTTTTTCAGAGTTTTTTTTCTCTTCTTTTTGCTTTGATATTTCATTTCTCTTTTACCATTTAGTTCGACCGGGTAAGCATTGAAGCCTACAATGGGTTTGAGATTGCAGTGGTCACTGGAGTAGACTTTAAGATTTTTCACTCACTTGGGTATCGTGACAACCATAGCACGGTCCTTCAGAATTTATTATTATGTAATTTGTGCAAGATTTGAGATGTGGGTAAGAAGATCCGGTGAAGGGTCAAGTTCTGAGCAGAATTCAGACAGGGAAATCATTCACGAACAGCTTTGCAAAGACCAATAGTCTAGAGTGAAGGTTTAGCCAGAGAACACAAAGAATGGATAGCAAAGTGAACCGCTTGTTAGGCAAGTACGGCCACCACAAAGGGAGTGTGAAAACCCCTTCAAAACAACAAAATTGCCGAGGGAGAAAGAAAAAAAAATGATTCTAAAAAAAAAACAAACAAGCAAGAAAGCAACTACTCTACCCTATGCACAGGTACTTACAACAAAGAGCTCGAAGGAGCTCAAGCCTGGAAGTAATGCTTCAGGTGCTGCTCGTTGACTGGCAACGGGACGTTTTCACCGGTTAAGTTTTTTAAGCGGAAGGCATTATCTCCCAAAATCTCAGCTATCTGAAAGGGGCCAAGCCAGAGCTTGTCAAATTTATTGTGTCCCCCTTTCTTTTCATGGGCCTTGTCCCAATATAGGACCAAATCTGCAATCCTAAAGGCCTTAATTTTGGCTCGGCGGTCGAACCATCTCTTCACTACGCCCTGATGTTTGGCGAAATTTGCTATCGCGCGGTCTCAAACTTCCTCTAAATGTAACAGTTCAGCTAAACGAGCTTCCCTACGATCTCCTCCTTCATAAAAGTCATTGATGAACTAAAGAGTCAGAATTTTTAGGTGGATGGGGAATATTGGCTCAAGACCATAGACAAAGTGGAACGGGGAATCACCAAGGGCAGCCTTATGGCGGGTGCGATCAGCCCAAAGGGTGAAACAAAGCTGGGTATGCCAGTCCTTAGGATTCCTATCTAGCAGCTTTTTGATCACGGTAATCAAATTCTTGTTTGTGGACTCGGCAAGGCCATTGCCCTGAGGGTAGTAATTGGATGAAAATTTGAGGGCAATCCCATAGTTAAACGCCCAGCTAGCAAATTTTAAAGAGGCAAAGGCAAGTCCATTATCACATACTAGAGCATACGGACAACCAAAGCAATTTAAAATGAAACTTTCTAAGAAATCAGTAACTACTTCAGTTGTACAATGCTTACAAACTATTGCTTCCGTCCATCTAGTATAATAATCAGTGGCGGTCAGAATGTACCTATGTCCCGCAAATGATGGAGGGCTTACCGGACCGATGAAGTCAAGACTCCATTGTGCAAAAGGCCTTACCTCCAGCACGGGCTGCAGTGGGACAGCATCATTCCTCTCCCTAGTGGCAGCGGTCTGGCACGTATGGCATGAACGAAGATGGCCATGGGCATCTTTGAAGACAGTTGGCCAATAGTACCCTGCCCTCAATATCTGATGTGCCGTAGAAGAACCCGAGCCATGGCCTGTACCAAACTTATCGTGAAACTCCCTTAGAACACGTTCTGCTTCCTCCTTGCCGAGGCATCTTAGATAAACGCCCTCATGATTCTTCTTATAGAGAATGGACCCCTATAACATATAACCGTTCCTTTTCAATCTGAGGGCCCTCTTCTGGACTCCTTGCAAATGCGACAGACACTTATGATTGAGTAGATAATAAACGACATCTTGATACCACTCTCCCGGGGAGAAATCCTCAAGCTGATATTGCTGTACTGTGAGTTTAGGTCCGGCCTCTGTTGCTGTTTCGGCCATTGTACGGGTGAGTGCCTGCCCTCTTACCAATTTCATTGGTTGGATCTCCATATCATATTCTTGGAGCAGGGTGACCCACTTGGCCCTCCGTTCGCTCAACTCATTTTGCATGAGTAGCATTTTGACTGCTGGGTCAGGGACGATTGCGAACACCTTGTTGCATAGAATGTAGTGTCTAAATTTCTTTACTCCCCTAACAAGAGCGTACGCCTACTTTTCTATGTTGTGGTAACGCAATTTAGCATCTTTGAGGGGTGCGCTCATGAAGGTTATCAGATGCTCATTTCCTTCGTCATCCTTTTGGGTCAACATACTGGTATAAGAATGCTCCGAAGCAAATGAATAGATATAGAACGGCTTCAGATAATCAGGATTGACCAACACAGGCACCTCAACAATGGCTCGTTTGATCTCCTCAAAGGATTGTTTGGCCTCTGGCGTCCATTCAACTTTAGCATCTTGCTTGAGCATGGCATTGAGAGGTTTGACTATTTTCGCAAAATCGGTGATAAATTTTCGGATGAAATTGATCTTTCTGAAGAAAGACTTTAATTCCTTCTTGCTGCCCTGGAGCTGAATCTTGAGTAGCAACTCAATGCGTTCAGGATCAATGGAGATTCCTTGCTCTGAGATGATGTGCCCGAGTAATCTGCCTTCGGTCACTCCAAAAATGCACTTCTTGGGGTTGAGAGAAACCCCGAATTCCCGGCATCTCTGAAATACTTTGCATAGGTCGGAGACGTGATCACCTCGCTTTTTGGAGAATACAGTCAAATCATCCATATAGATGATTATACATTTGCCAATCAGGTCCTTGAAAGAGATATCCATGGCGTGTTAGAAAGTGGCACCGGTATTGATGATTCCAAATGGCATTCTCCTGTACGCAAATGTCCCCCACTTGGTGGTGAACGCAGTCTTTTGGTGATCCTCGTATTGTACCATTACTTGATTATATCTGGAGTATCCGTCGAGGAACGACATCATCTAGGAGCCATTGACAATTTGCAGCACTTCATCCAGTGAAGGTACCGGATAGTTGTCCTTTTCTGAGGCACGGTTGAGATTGCAAAAATCCACGCACAATCTGATCTCTCCATTCTTTTTCTTGACCGGGACCAAATTAGCCACCCACGTAGAGTGCCTAACCGGAAAGATGATCCTTGCTGAAAGTAATTTCTGCACTTCTTTGTAAACAATAGGTTCTAGCAAGGCATTAATAGGGCGTTGCCACTGACGGAATGGCCTCACCTCAGTCTTCAGAGGGATGGTGTGCGTGATGACAGATGTGTCGTATGTTTTCAAGTCTTCGTAACTCCATGCCACCACGTCAGGATATCTGCGCAAAGCATCCGTGATTCCCCTCTTCTCTTCGGGCGTTTATACCTTTCCAATAAAAATATTTTTGGTATCCTCGGCCGTTCCTAGGTTGTGAGCATTGCACTGGCTGCTTATAGCCTCCCTTTTCGTTTTCCGGTCCTGATCCCTGATCTGATCCAAATCGAATACACGCTCCAGTGAACCATGCCTCTGGGGATCGTGTTGGTTTTCAGATTGATAACCCCTTCTATGTCCAACTCAGCCTCCTGTGGATCAGCTTCATCGATGATTTGGGCAGCAAAGACGTCAGAGCTTGTGATGAACTGGAGGATATGCTTATCGTCATTGAAAACCTGTAGGTGGGTGACATTGTCCGGGACCGATGGTGTAGATGTCAACTCAACAGTGAACTTCTTAAGCCCTGACAAGGAGAGGGGTTGTAACGTGCTGGCTGCTTGAGCCAAGGCATCAGCTGTGCGATTCTGAGCCTGAGGGATTAGTTGTATGTTGACCACATCTAGGCCCTCTAGGAGATCCCACACCTTGTGTCTATAATTAGTGAGTCTTCGATCACGGCAGGAGTACAATTTCCTGACCTGCTTAACTACAAGCGCGAAATCCCTGAAGACCTGCAGTACTTTCACATTTTTCTTCAAGGCCATAAGAAGGCCAAGGACCAAGGCCTCGTATTCTGCCATGTTATTGGTGTAATAAAACTACAATCGATGGGCAGCAAGAAATGTCTTACCTGTTGGACTGATGAGTTTGATCCCTGCTCCAACTCCTTGTCTTGATTTTGATCCATCAAACCGGAGCGTCCAGCACTCAGAGGATCCCGCATCTTCGGGTTTGATTGAGTCTTCATTCTCTTTTGGCTGGACAGCGGGCCTAGTGATCTTAGGAAGGCTTTTCAGATCGAGGCAATGATCAGCAGGTGGTCCTGGTGGTGCCTCCTTTGGTGTTCCCATCGGAGGAGCAGCGGCCTTCTTAACATGCTCCACTGCTGCTTGGCACAGGCAACAGTCAAACTCGGAGTGAGCAGCGTTATGGACCCTACACCAATTTGGCAATAATAGGTCTTAGAAATTTATTCTAGCTCCTAGGCTGAGCTCATCTCTTGCACATTTTTCCATAAACTCCTAGAAGCCATCAAGTAATCCCTAGTTGTCATCTTTATCCGGCTTATCATCAGCTTCTGCCAACATTTCTTCATCAGGGGGCATTTGTTCGGAACCCGCCGAGGGACTGCATAATACCAGCAATACCTCATCTGCCCGTTCTTCCTAAATCTCAAGCTAATTTTGGTAAGAAAAAGGGTGGTAATTCCCCAAGTCAGTCTCTGTGAATAGCACCTCGCTGAGATTATTGTATTCTGTGATCATATATTTCATCCGGGGTTCACGGTCAATACGAATCTGATTTGGCAGCCCCTTCCACGGCAGCCACATGTGAGACAAGTCAGTGGCGGTGTATCCGTTCAGCGCCTTAGTGAACTCTCTCCCCAAAATGATTCCATAGGCATCAGGTATGTCTGCCACTTGGATGTCCATAACCTGCTGTATCCGGGGGTCCACAGCGATTTGCATGGGGATGCGGTTTATTTCGCCCACGATATTAATCTCTGTTTTGTCCAGTTGGGTGACCTTTCTCTTTGAAGGTGTGGGGGTGATGCCAAGAGCTTTGCATACGGCCAAGGGCATGACGTTGGTAGACGCACCTGAATCAAGCAGGCAGTTGTGCAAATTCTTGCCAAAGACACTAATAATAGTCAGGAACGAGGGAGTTTCCGGTCTCCCTTGGAGGATGCCCACGGGTGTGTCCATTTGAGCTATTTGGCCTTTGTTCATGTCACTGCCTGTATCCTTAGTTTGTTTAAATTGCTGGTCCTTGGGAGGCTGTCTACCAGCCCTCTCTGGCTCCTTTTCAGGGTATCTACTAGCTAACTGATTCATGGGCATATGGTTCCTTCTTCCGGTGTTGTCCTGTATCTCTTGTTCCTTCCCGGGCTCCTCAAAGGTTACCCTCTTGGCCGGGGTCTCTTGTGTCGTGCTAGATGAGGGAGTCCCATTCAAAACCTTGAAAAAGGCGTGCCTTACAACGGGAACCTTGAGTAATTCGAAGGCCGACAAACTAATTTTGACCTTCTTGAACTATTCCGCCACATATTCACCCATTTGCTCAATTTCAGAGCTAAAAGCTTGGCCTATGGGAGAACTAGGGGTTTGACTCTTGGTTTGCCCAAGCGAATTTTGGGGTTGGCTCTGGGGATGACCTTGCGGTTGGTTTTGGGATTGATTTTTGTTGAGATATTAGGCGGGTATATGAGGGAGCCCTGGGTTATTGCTAGCATATGGATCAGGCGGGGTGGCGAAGTTGTTTGGTGGAGTAGATGTGGTGAAGGGTCCGCCGGCTTGTCTATTCCTAAGGAAATAGGGACTTGATCGTTGATGGAACATGTGGACCTCATCCACAAATGGCTCTTCTTCATCCACCGGACCGTTATCTACCGAATCAAAAAGCTGAGCTAGAGTTGATTCGTTACTTACCTCTTACGCTTTCTCATCCTTAATAGGAGTGGGCTCGGCTTCGGGCTCGTTGCGATCTCCTCACGGAAACGGTGCCTAATTGACCACCAGACATGAGGAATCATAGGGCTCCGATGGGAAGATGTCTCTATAGTTGGCATTATCAACGGCATTTTGTACTTCCATCTGGAAGATTTCAGCCGCTGCCTGGAACTCAGGACAATCCAGCTCAAAATGCCTGCTGGTTTTATGAAGTCGGCACCATCCGGACAAAGCCGCCTCGGCCAGATACACACCGCTGGATATTCTGTCATTGCCTGCCGGTTGATCGAATGGCATGGGGACACCGCCATTATTGGGCCTGGTGTTCCATGTGCGGTTTTGCCTCTGAGAAGGTCTTATTTCTGTGTTTTGATTGGAGTTCTACCCCCTCTCATAATTCTGCCCCGAAGAGGTACCCGCTTCTCGATTATCTCTGTTGTCTCTATTGTCTCGAGACTCTCAACTGTCCCTATTGAGATTGGCCTGAAAATTGTGTTGGGAGGCCTGCAACTAATTATTCTGGTTCTTCATATGCATCATCTCTGTGGACATCTTCTTAATCATTTCCGTTAGTTCTTCTAGCTTGTCTTTCTCGGCCGCACCTCCAGGCGACGGGGCTAGATTTTGGAGAAAAGCGGGCGGGGTTGCCGGCTGATTTTGATATGCTGGAGGAAAGTCCAGTCCCGACAAGTACAACGGTGCCTGGGGCTGTTGGGAATATGCTTGCTACTGCGGAGCCATCTGGGAATAGTTGTACTGCTGCTAGCGCTGCAAATACGAAGTCGCGGGAGGTGCATAATTCAAAGGCTGCCCTGGATGCGGCACTATAGGCAATTGAGGCACCTGGTTCATGAGAGGAGTTTGGTGAGCAAACGCCTGATTGAGCCCTTGAATTTGCATTGGGTGGGCGATGGGCCCCAAAGAGGGTAGTGGGCCGGAGATATTTTGTCCCAAGTCCGCACTTGCAATGACAGCTTCTGCATAGGCGGTCAGTAAGGTAGCTGGCGGCGGGCGCATCCTTTTTACCAACGTCGTCGTGAGGTTATCTAGAGCCGCGTAGTAGACCGGTAGAGCAGCCGCATCATTATGGAGGTACGGATCCTGAAGCCTCATGTGAGCCCGATGGAAGCGATCATTGAAGGAGCCAATAGGTTCATTGACCTCTCTCCTGATGGACATGAACTGCTGGTAAAGGTCAGTGGGGTTGACAGGAATCTTGTACTTCTGTAGGAAGAGATTCTTCATTAGGGTCCATGAGGTGATCGATCCCTACGGCAGATTGATGTACCAGTAGAAGGCCTCTTCTCCCAATGAATGCGGAAAGAGGGGACACGCCACGTCCTCGTGGCTCACCTACATTTCGGTAATCGCTGTTTTGAATATCTTGATATGATATTCGGCTGTTCTTTGCATGTCACGTGGATGGAATTTTGAACAAAAGCCCTCCGGATTCTTGGGCATATCATTGTAAACAGCAAAGTGTATCGGCGAAGGGTTATGCGCAAGCCAAGCCATGGGGGAGACGGGGGTGGCACTTGCTATTAGAGAACAGGTATCTGGGGCTGTATTGGCAATACAACCATAATTTGGGGTGGCCCTTGAGCTATGGCTGCCTGGACTGTGCTTTGGGCTGAAAGGGCCAGGAGAGGAGCGAACCCGTGGCTGCCAGAAGGAAGATGTGCAAACGCTGTTTGAGATGGTTGGGTGGAAGATGAAGGCCAACCAAGTGAAGGTGGAGGTGAAACGGAGGCAGATGGAATGGAGGAAGAGGAAGAGGTGAAGCTGCTTCCTTGTGCTCGTTTTGCCCTCGTGGGAGGCTGCAATTCTTCAAATCCTCCCTTGTTTGGTGCTGATCGTAGAATCCTTTGAAACCTTTCCGGGGAGAATGATCTGATCTGATCCAGCTTCGCTTTATCTCGTAGCTTGGTATTCCGATCGCGGCCCTCCTTCTAGCGCTAGTTCTGTTGATGGTGTTATTATGCACTTCTCAACACAGGTAGTGCGTAGGTGCACTACCTCTCTTGAAAGACAATTTTCCACAATCGAGTTGCAGAACACTATCCCAAGGTCTCTCAGATGTCAGGTCATGATGGTGCTTAGATACCTCAGTAGTTTGATGTGATTTGCTGGAATCACAAGGCGGCCTTACAGAAATACAAAGTGTAGATGCAAAGCATGAAGTTGGATCTTTGAAAAGGAGTTCTTAGCATGAAAGCAGTTATATGATGGCTGTAGGTTCAAACAACAATCTCAAACTCCATCTAGTTGTTAGATTTTGCTTTGTAAAGTGCAATGAACCCTGGTGTTGTTCAGTTTCTAAAGAAAGTGAAAAAAAGAGCGAAGGGGAAGAAAAGTTCCTAAGCCTAAAGCTTGCTGCGAATAGTGATAATGAAGTTCTTGCAATGGACAATTCCTTCAAAACAATATCCCACTTAATCAGGGATTTCATAGTATCATGGAAATTGTGCAGTCTTCTAAGGGCTGCAGATTTTTATCCTTCATCCAACATATACATGCATGAACTAAAGATAAGTGTTTGAGGCAGCTTAAATCAGGTCCAAGCTAACTTTGCAAAGCTATCTACCTTCAGCAAACAGCAAAAAGTATGGATTAAGGGATCATCAACAAAGCAGGGATTTTCATGAACAGCCAACAACATTCCTAAGATTATCCAAATAACATGAATAGCTAACTAAACAACAAAAAGATTTAAGCTAACATCTAATATTGGAGAAGTGAATCAATAGACATGAGAGAAAACAAGGAAATGCACCAAGTCAATGTTATTTCTCATAAATTTCAGTAGCATGCCTTTACAACAGCTCAACTCTCTCTTTGCAAAGAAGAGGAGTGCTCTATTTATAGCTTTTCAAAATCAAATGAATGGCCAAGATTTATTTCCATTGTGTGGCCACGATTCATTACAAATTAGGGTTTTACTTACCCCCAAATAGATTTATAATTAAAAAACATCTTTTGTCTTTTCCCTATTTTATCATCTAGTGGATGACACTATTTGCATTTTTGTCTTGTAGCTAATTTTTGTTTCTTTGGCTGTAGCTACTTTTCTGGGAGGTCTTCTTCCTTGGCGGGGCTGTCTGGTTGCTCCTCGGAGGCTGCGTGTTCAATATACTTGAGGATTATGGACTGGAGCTTGTCGATCTTGAGGATTTCGCATCTCAACGCCTGGTAGCTCTATTCTTTGGCATTCTCTTCCAACCGCTTCCAGTCCTCATCATATTTTGAGCCCTGATCTCTGAAAAGCTCTGATCTATCGAAGGCACGGGCAGCGAAACTCAGGAAGTCCGTTGTGATATCTCCGGCTGTCCCATCCTTCATCCTTTCCTCAAAATACGACCTGACCTTTCCTGCATCCAATTGCACCGTGGGCATGTCATAGCCTGTCATTAACTTAAGGTACTCAGCGCATTCTACTCAGATTTCTTTGATCCATGCAATATCTGGATCCACCCTGCCCTGGATCTGTTCCATCCTTTCCTTGCGGTTGATGAGGTCTCTGCGCCATATGTCAACCAACCAGTGATCCTCATTCTTTAGTTCTAGCTTTTCTTCCCACGTGCTCTCTGGCATTTGAAAGATGGCCTCAACCTTCGGGAAGGCAGAGTCGTAGATCGCAGGGAAGTTGGTGCAGAGTTTCTTCGTGCTTTCCAAGGATTGAATCAAGTCCAGAAACTTGTTGGCTATCTGCACGGCCAAGCCGATCTCTATGTTTCCGACCTTCGCAACCTACTGGAACCAATCCTCCGTGGTCTTCTCTAAGTTTTTCCTCCTCTCCAGCTTATCTATTTGCTCCTTGGAGAGTAGCTGTGGCATGGCCATCGAGGTAGTGGGGAGGTCGTCTATTGAAGACCATTACTGGATGTAGTCAGTTAGGGCAGCAACCTGCGCCTTTAGCTCGTCTTTGGTGATCTTATCCTGCTTAATCAAATGCACCACCATGGCCACTGACTCCTCCAGATGTCCGACCTTCTGTTCCCTGATGGCTGTCCCTAGGTCGATTGTGGAGATATTGTAACTTACTTCGGCCTAGCCAATAGTTGGCATTGCTACTTGTGCAGCCCGGGAGCCAGAAGCGTCCATGGTTATCCTGGAATGGACCTTAGGCTTCTTCTCTTTCTTTGTCGTGGCTAGAGATCGAGCCAAGATAGCCTCCAATCTCGACCTCAAGTCGCTCAGGATAAGATTAGTCTTTTCAAGTTGCTTTTCCAGCCAGTCGGGCATGGCAGATTTGTCCTTGGGTGTATCATGGCTGTCTTCACCCGTCTCAGTCAGGGGCAAGACTTCTGCCTCCTTTTCCTTTCCAAGTTCTTCCTTTTCCCTGGCAGCATCCTCCTCCTCGTCAAAATCTTGATAAAGCATGAGTTGTTTAACGGGTGCCTTGGTGGATACTATCTGGGCGGGATCTTGTTCTTTTGCTGTCTCCTCTTCCTTCTTTTCTTCAGTGGCCTCGGGTTCTGGACTCTTCACAATGTGGGTCTCAGCCTCAATGATATCCCTTTTTGGTTGCTCTTCTTGCGGCTGTCCCTATTCACCACGTGGCGACTGTTCTGCCTCTTCTCCAGCATCCTTCGGCTGCTGAGCCAATTCTTCTTCAACGTCATCATCAGAAATATGAATAATTTCCCTCGCGCCCGAGCCATCCTCCCCATCCCCGCCCTCGGAAGAGCCTGTCTCTTCTTCCTCGTAGGCAACCTTGTCGATGGTTTTATGCTCAAATTTAGGTTGCTCATAATAATCATCTGCCTCCACCTCAACAAGCTTTGAAGCCTCCTATTCCAGCTCCTCCATCTCCTTGAAATCTGCATTGTGGCTTCCATGGCCGGTGGACCTATTGGTGGTTGCGACGGCTGAGCAGTTGCGAGGGCTTGGGCAAGGGTAGCCTAGAGAGCAGGGTCCATTAAAAGCTGCGAGAGCTCAGGAGGAAGACTCTGCAGGTGTCATGTAATAGCCTCGGGCACGCTAGAAAGGGGAACAGGCGATGGTATTGTTGCCAGAGGTAGGGAGGTGATTGGTGACATGGCAGTAGAAGAGGAAGGGGAAGTGGTCATGCTCGAGGAAGAGTCAATATTGACTATGGACTCGGCCAGGGGCGAAGAGGCAAGGTGGAAAGAAATGTCCACCGCTTATGGGGATGAGTTGGCTGCGGCCTGAGAGGGGGCAGCACACCGGTCGGGGGAGGAAGGAGCAATGGAGGCTGCACCTCTGTTGTGATTACTGTCCTTTTAAGCTTCTTGGGAGATGAGCCTCCTGTATCCTTTGTTGCTTGTTCTTTGGGGCCCCCGGACAGTGCTGTTTCTACTCCTTTTCTCTTCTGTGACCTGGTGATGGGGGGAGACTTGGAAGTCTCACCAGATGATGGGGAGGCGGCAACGTCCTCCGTGGTGCCTGACTCACTTTTGAGCACTTCATATGTTAGAGTTACCCCCTGTTGCCCCAGTTGTGCTACCTGCCCATCAACCCACTCCTTAGTGCGAGCTATGATAGGCTAGGTGATGGTATCCAGGTCCTCGACCTCTTGCTCGTCCCAGTCGATGGAGGGGATCGCCAGGTCGGCAACCGTAGGGTACCTCGGGTGTACAAGGGTGGACTCATCCTCTTCAAGTTGGTCCGGTACTGGAAACATTTGTACTCTCCTTAAAAACTGTACTGTCATTCGCATGTAGTGTCTCTGGCGGACCTCCTTATCATCTTTACAATCTGCTCAGAAATATTCAACATGGTACTGGTGGGCGTATGCCGGTCCTAGCGCTTTTCTGACATGGCCATGGGGGTCCATCCGTGGGCGAGCTGTGTACCATTCAAAGTTGTATTTCCTTGAGTTCCTTTTCTAAGTTGTCGGCTCATTGAGATGTTTGCAGTTGATACTGGCCCTGGCCGAGGATCATGGGATAAGGGATCCCTCCTACGTGTTTCTGGCTGAAGACTGCCTTAATATGTTGGAGCTGTCGGGAAAGCTCTAGGAGAATAATCCTATCATTTGGGTATCTGGGCAGCTTGTTCGATCATTCCATTAATCCCTAGGCACGGATCTAAGTGAACTTGGGGAATTGAATGTATAAGAAGGCATACTCCTTCAAGAGTGCCCTGGCGCTATGAGATACCCTTCTCTCAAAGTCCCTGGCTATTAATCTGATAATATGGCCTATGAAGGCATCATTGACCTCGCGGTACTCTTTTTTGAAGTAGCGGTATTATAGCTAAGGGTATTGGTCAAAAGGCTTAAGCCCTCGTTTATGATCCCCATCTGGCACCATGAAGAGTCCACTATATTGCCTCTGACCTGCCAAGGAGTACACCAGGTACGAGGTCATGTAGAACTTGTTGCTTTTCTTGACATTTATGAACTGCTCGTGGAAGTAGTTGCTAATGATACTCCCCCAGTCGAACGAGATCTTGGTTTTCACATCTTCATTTCCTCTTATGATCTGCTCAATGTAGTAAGTCATCCACTCCTAGAAGTAGGCGGCTGCTGGGAGGCCGATGACCCTGCTTAGCATGGTCACCAAGTCATGATAGTCTTCTTGAAAATTGCTGCGGAACAGCTCTTGGGGAACCTTTGCGGCATTGTCCTGTCTCTCCTTTAACCAGTAAATGTTGATTGACTTTTTACAGCCTAATGGATTGGCATCCCACGCCGCCTGACACTGCTCCAAAGTGGGGATTTGCATATGTGGGAATGTAGGAATGTGGAATGTTTTTGTGATTCCCTCCGGAGACATGTCAGCAAAGATATTCCCTTCTTTGTCCATGATTGTCCGGGTATCCATCTGGTAGGCTTCTCGGCAAGCCATTACCAGTTCAGGTGCTATTAGAGACGGAGGGAAGCCGGCAGCTTTGGCAATTCCACTTTGGCATATCAATCAGGTGTTCTTTGTCTTAGGGTCGACCTTGACCCTCTGGGTGAACTCATCAATGTCCACCTGGCCTATATTGGTGTCCGAGATCTCTTTCCAGTCAGTCGAGACCTTCGACTGGAGCGGTTCACCCTGAAATTGGAACTTCATTTGGTCTTTGTCGTCTTTCCCACAGGCGGCCCTTCAGGATTTTTTACCCTTGTCCTTTTTGGTAGAGGCCCCTGAAGTTCCTGCGGCCGATTCCATATATCCTGCAGGCCAAGGGCGAGGTTAGCACAACAAACACCGAAAACTTTAATGTTAGTCCGTATTGTGAGCATATTATATAACTAACCATTCAAATGCATCATAAATTTAATTCTCAGACGATATCGATTTCATTTTAGGGCAATTGAGGAATCCGGGCCCGGAGGGTCGGACTTCCCTAGCAGGAATGCTGCCAGGAAGGGAAAACACGACCAAAAGCTCCCAAGGACCCCCACTGGTCAGATTTTGATGTTCTAAGAGACCTATGATGGAGAAACGCCCGATTTAGGACGTGGGTTGAAGTCAAATTTTCAATTTGGATTGATTTGGATAGATTTGGGGAGCTCCGGGGGTTTCAGGCCGGAAGGCAGTCAGGCGAAGGAAGCCGGCGGTGGTGGACACCAGATGGAAGTGCGGCGGCGGAAGCCCGGAGGTCAGAACCCGGGAAGCAAAAAGACGGCCGCCATCAGGTTTGGTTTTACCATTTAGACCAGACGGTACTCGGATCACCGGGATCCGGAGGCCAGGTGGACATGGCGTGAAGGCCGCCGCGTGCTATTAGATCATTTTGAACGGTGGTGGCGAGGAGGAAACTGGAGCCCAGAGGGCGGGGAGTCGACGGAGGTTCGCTGTCGATGGACTTTGCAATGTGGCCCAGCGGCAACGGCGAGGTGAAGTTCAGAGTGGGACCCGGAGGGCGGGGAGCCGACGGAGGTTCGCCGTCGAGGTTAGTTTAACGCGTTAGAGAGCGAAAGGCACTCTGGGGATGGAATCCCGATGACCCGGGCCCGGCTAGGGAGGCGGCCGTCGGTATACATTTTGCGCGTTATGGAGCGGCGAAGGAGGTGACCGGGCCCAAGGGAGCCGGACGCCCTGCATGAAGAACAGCCGCGCAACGGGCGAGTTCCGGGCCGAGAGGGGGAATCATTGCGACAAGTTTGGGTGAATTCAAGGACATGAGTTTCTAGCGCGATGAGGCGATGTTCATTTTCGTCCAATTTAATTCATTGCTCATTTTAACCAAATTCTCAAAAAGATCAAAAACAGCGGGAGGGCGAACAAGGATGGCCTACCTGCAACTCGCTAAGCGGGTAGGTGATGGGATCCAACGGTGGAGTTGACGGAGCGAGGTTGATGCCGATGATCACATTGATGTAGGCTGCAGTGGGCTACAATTCAACAGCTGCTCCAATTTGCTCGAATTCGCCAAGTGAAAAAGACATTGGGGACCACGGTTTATATACCCCTCGCCATTAATGCATGCATTAAATGCCTCGTACGATTGCGCCAAAAGTTGGTGAGATTCAAATTCGAGTCGGCGGCGGCGGCGAGGGTTTCAGGATCTGGCTGGCAGGAGGCGGTGCAGAGTTCGCCGCCGAGAGATTTTGCCCCTTTGTTTGAACGGCGGCGGCGAGCAACACCCGGGGGCCCGAAGGGCGGGCGACCGCTAGGAATTTTGCCGCCGAAAGCCTTTTGTTTGCACGACAGAGGCAAAAGATGCCCCGGGGCCCGAGGGATGGGCAGCTGACGGAGGATCACCGTCGTGGACGGCGATCCCGGGATGGAAGTCCGGACACGGGCTTCTGGAGCCCGGGGCCCGAAGGAGCAGGGGCCCGCCGGGAAATCCCCGAAGACCTACGAACGGCAAACAGCTGGGCAGGTTCCGGCAGGCGAAAAGATGCCCGGGAAACACCGCCGGGACGGCAAATGAAAGGGGGAAACCCGATAAGGGAACCCCGGAGGCCCGGGCCCGGAGGGGCCCAGGGCCGCCCCAAAGCTCGAAAGGCCCAAGGAACCCACAAGGCCCCAGAGGGCACCAAAATTTACAAGGGAAACCACGGTCGATCTTAGGATGAAACTTTAGGGTATTATCGACCATGCAAAATGTCAAAAAAGAGGGGCACGTAAAATGAGGCAGCCCCGACAGACCCGACAAGGTGAAAGAAAAGAGGGTCCCCATTCTGAATAGGGCGTGTGTGCTGAGGGCACAACACAATCATGAGAATTTCACAAGTATTTTAATTTTAAAATTTTTTGTGATGATCTTATCTGAATTTAATGAGAGAAAACACAGCAAGCAAGAATAGAATGGTTGACTTTAAAATTGTAGAATCTAAGTAGATAGTGTATGTTCTTAAGAATCAAGCATGATTCTTCTTGATTGTCACTCATTTATAACAGATAAGACACTTCAGATAGACTCACTCCTAGAGACAAAAGGTCATCGTTATATACTCGAATGGCCCACAGCTTGGAATTGGGTCGACTCACACAGCCATATCACCCCCTAGAGGGCGCCCGTGTTTTTGTCTTTTCCAGGTGCGTACTCAGAGTGATGAAAGTGGATACCAGATCCCCTGAGCAAATAGTGCTTGGAAATTATATGGTGAGTGCTTGAGGGTAGATTCTTCCCTGCCCTTGCACCGCCGAGTATTACAATGTTTAGAAACTGACAAGCGTGCTTCTATTTCTAGGTTCTTAGATAGGGTTTCCGTTCGGAGTGGTAAATGGATAAACTCCCTTGAGAGACCTCCCAATCTTTAAAACAAAGATTTTTGGGATGGTTATCCTGCACACTTCCGTTGAAAGAGGGTTTCCCCAAATTCACATAAATTTTTAAGTGGGTTGGAATACCATGGCTTTTGGTTGTCCTCACTCAGGTCGTTCCCATAGGGTGAGTACTTTTTCCCACTACGGTAGGCCTGTCTAAAGGTTTTATAAAAGCTTTAAAAATGCATAAAGAAAAGTGAGTCTGGTATTCTGATGCACCCAGTAAAGGGGAGAGCATAAACCTATCACCCAATCACAACAAAGAAGTTGTTCTTTTTAAAACCCAAAAGACAAATTAGTTAATCTACATGGAGATATTGCTCCATAAAAGCATGATGTTCAATTTTAATCCCACAAGAAATTGCGAAGTTTCTATCCTAGGATTGATCAATTTTTATCCATTTGCTATCCTAGGATTGGTAAATTTTAATCAAAAATTAGACAAAAACAAAATCTGGCCGCGGACGCGTCGGATCCAAACCAAAAAAAATTATTTTAAGGACAGTGATGTGGCACGCTGAAACAGTGACACGACGCGCTACAACAGAAACCCAATGCGCTGAAACAGACCACCAACGCACTATAAAATCCAACTGGCGCACTGCAAAAAGTCAGGGTTCTGCGAAAACTATCATGCCAAAACCTGTAAGACACTTTTCTCAAAAATTAAGCAAAATATGGGGTTATGCCCCATGGTGGGGGCCAATTTGTAAGTGGTAGAATGAGGAAAACAAACTAAACAATGCTTTTACACTTCTAAATAGGACATTGCATCTAAGATTTAAGGAATTTAAACTAATTTAAACTAGAAATCTTTAGAAATCTATCCTATTGCTCTCTAACTCTAAAGATTTCTCTAATCTACCTTGCTCTTAGATTTAGAAGCTAATTAAACTATTGAAATGACACTTAGAGAATGAGAAATGAACTATTCTATTTCCTATATGTTTAAACAATTAGAACAACTGTGATTGCAGCCATGACTGCAAATGTTGGATGCTTGATGGATGTTGGATGGATGCTGGATACTTAATTGCTGGATGAATGCTGGATGCTTTGGAAAACCTGCAGAGTAAGATTGCATAAGTTGGGATCCATTTCCTGTAGCCCAAGAGCTGTATTTATAGCTTTCATGGCAACACATTTGCACAGGGATATGGGATAAGAGGCTGAGATTCAATCTGGAGAATTGAATGGCATGGAATGAGAAGATGGAGCTGATCATGGAGGATTGTTTCTCCCCATGAAAACACTAGGCAAGAAGAGAGGGAAGGTGGGTGAGAGAACTTCTTGCAGGTTTGTCCCTAAAGCTCTTCTCATGAATGGTAGTGGAATTTATTAAATTTTGAAAATTTAATTTTATTGGTGAGTGAATAGTGGTAAAAGATTTATGCATAAATTTAAATAATTTTAATTCATTTAAATTTAGCAAAAAGAGGATTGAATAATTTAATAAATCAAACTATAGGGTTTGTTTATTAAATTAAAACAAAAGGAAAATGATAATTAAATAAAAAAATTTAGATATCTTTATTTAATTAAGAAGAAATGTGATGAGGTATTTAAATAACACAATTTATTTAAGTTATGTGTATTTAATTTATGATAGAAGTATAAAGGAAGTAATAATGATAATAATTAAATAAAATAAAGTTTTTAATTTTGTTTATTTAATTAAGAGAGAAATAATATGATGAAAATGATAATAATTAAATAAAACAAAGTTTTTAATTTTGTTTATTTAATTAGGAGAGAAATAGAAGAATTAATAATGAACTCAATATAAATAAATATTTCTATTTATTTACTAAGTAGATGAATTTAAGATTAATTGATCAAATAAGTCGTATTTAATTAATTAGATTCTTCAGACTATTTTTAGGTGTCTACAGGTTCAATGAACTCAAAACATTGTACTCTAAAGATCCTGATTTTGCAGAGGCTTGGAAAGCTTGCAAGGAGCCTATTACAATGGATAGGAAAATGTGTCTAGATTTCATAATCTAGGAAGGCATGTTGTTTAAGGAAAGTCAATTGTGTATTCCGAGGAGTTCCATGAGGGAGAACTTGATAAAGGGGAAGCACAGTGGAGGAATGGCAGGACATTTTGGTCAAGATAAGACCATTGCCATTATCAGTGAGCATTATTATTGGCCTCAGTTGTCATAGGATGTGAAGAAGTTCATGCAGAGTTGTAGGGTATGTTAGATGGCTAAGGGGGTGAGCCAGAATATAGGGTTGTATCAGACCTTACTTGTACCAGAGAGGTCATGGGAGGATATAAGTATGGAATTTGTTGGTTTGCCAAGAACACAAAGAGGGAATGATTCAATCCTTATGGTGGTTGACAGGTTTTCAAAGATGGCATATTTCATTCCATGCCAGAAGACCCATGATGTTGTCCACATTGCTAGCTTGTTCTTCAGAGAGGTGGTGAGGTTACATGGTCTGCCAAAGAGTATTGCCTTAGATTGTGACACCAAATTTGTGGGATACTTTTGGAGGACCTTATGGAAGAAGCTAAAAATGGAGTTGAAGTTAAGTTTTGCACACCATCCATAGACAGATGGGCAGATAGAGATTGGGAATAGGATTCTGAGTAATCTACTGAGATGCTTGGTAGGAGATAAACCTAAGGGATGGGACTTGATCTTACCCCAGGTAGAATTTTCTTACAATAATTTTTTCAACAGAAGCACTAGTAGATCAACATTCCATATTATGTATGGAGGCTACCCCAAAATAGCTCCAGAATTGAGAAAAATGGACCAAAAGAAGAAGATAAGTGCTAAAGTCGAAGGTTTTATAGAGCACATCAAGAATATACATAAGAAAGTAAGAGAACATATTAACAAGATGGATATGCAGTATAAGGCTAAGACAAATTAGAAAAGGAGGAATAAGGAGTTTTAGATTGGTGATGAAGTAATGGTCCACTTGAGGAAAGAAAGGTTTCTAGTGGGAACCTATAACAAATTGAAGATGAAGAAATTCGGTCCCTGTAAGATTTTGAAGAAGCATGATTCAGGGAATGCATATGAGGTAGAGTTGCCGGAGGGAGTCAAAATTTCCCCTACGTTCAACATTTCAAATTTGACTGAGCATCACGAAGGTGGTGTAGAGGAAGCACCAACAATAGAGTAGTATGGAATTCTAGCACCTACTTCAGAGAAGGAGGAGATTGAAGCAATCCTAGATAGCCATGTGGGAAGGAGTATCAGAAATAGACAGTATGAAGAATATCTGCTAAAATGGAGAGGAAGGCCTGTGGAAGATTCATCCTGGCTGTCCAAAACAGAGGTTGACCACTTGGGTTTTCCTCAACCATCTGAGACATGATGAGGTCACTTCTCAAATTACCCTGGGTGTCTGATGCAGGAGCATCTAGTGGTGTAAGGGCAATCCTACATCACCCAAAAAAGAAGTTTCATTTCATGTTGGTAGTTTCTTAGATGTTTTTACATTTTTGGATACCCTTTTCGTCATAATGTAATTCCCAACTTACATGTTTTCTTTTATATTCTTAGGTTGGAAGATATTGCAGTTTTAGTCTCCCAAAATTGCACTGGAAAACCTTCCAGGTCAGATTTGAGGCACTAAATGACCCCAAAATTTTTTTGAAATCAGTGTAATAGATTTCAAGAACATTCTTGACTCTGAGACCTTTCCAATGGCTCAAACAGTTTGAAAAACAGAGTCCTGGATCAATAGTTATGGCTCCCGAAAGTTGGCACACTTTCTAGAAGATACTAATTTTTGAATGTTCTTTTGAAATTTGAATTTCAAATTGTAACTTTTGACACCAAACCACCAAAAACTCAAATTTGAATGCTTTTTTGGCTCCAAACTCAAAAGGAGCTCTATTTATGGGCTGGTTGCTAATTTTTGTGTAGCTTTTTGGGGACAAACTCGCATATTATGAAAATGGGTTTTTCTGTAATTCTGTAGTTTGCATATTCCCAGAACTTGAGGATATCGGATCCTTTACATGTAAGAAGATCATTTTTTGAATAATAAAATAATTTTCTCTATTTGGTGTGTTAAGTTTCTATGTCTCGGGTTGCACCCTCATCACAAACCCTACCATTCCCTCTCAAAAAGCCATTTCCCATTAAAAATTTGGAAAATCCAATTTCTAGATTTCAAGTTTTACAAACAAAAGCTCTATTGAAAAAAAAAATGTTTGTGTAAAGGCCACTATCACAAAGCTACTCTTAGACAAATTATACTACCTTCCTTGCCCTCATTTGCTAGAAAATAAAAAATGTAAGAGAAAACTTATCCAAATTTCTGTCAGTTATTTTAAATGTCCTAATTGTTCTTCAAAAAATTTAGAATGTGATTTTAGCTACATGTTGAAGATGGACTTACAAGATGCTACCAGTCAACTTTTTAATGTTACTACATTTGAAGAATCAACAACTACATTGTTAGGTGTTTTTGCAGAAGATTTTCAACTCCTACTAGCACAGAACAATGTGGCTACTGACATTATAGCCAATCTTATCAATTGTCAATTTTTACTTGATCTTACAATTCATTAAAATCAATTTTGTGGATGTGAAACATAGAGTATTGTTACTACAGCTATTAAGCATGCTTAACTTTTGTAATTTGCTGACAATATGTATAATGTACTATATGTTTCCAGATTTGAATATTTGTAAACACCAAAAACTCTTAAAGTACATATTTCTATATATATGTCACAAATAAAATGATTTCTTTTGTTATGTTCAATGTTTCATTTCAAATGCATCATGTTGTTTGCTAAAATTTTCCATGCTTTACTAGAACATCGAGTTATAATTTCATGTTCTCTATAATTTATTTACACCCTATTTCTAATTATATTGAATGCTCCAATTAAAAATTTATTATTATTGTATATTTATAATCTTACTTGTTTAATGTATTTTTTAAGCATTTCTGTTAGTTGTTAATGTTTACCTCCTCTCTTATGAGGTCTTTCTCTTTCTCATTTTTTTCATTACACATTTACTTACATTAAATGTCCATCTAAGTTGTATATTTACTCTTTTTAAAATGTTAAATATTAAAACTTCATATTTAGTTACAATTACTTTAAACACTATGCACAGTTATTTACTATTTTATCATTTGAGTTCTTAGGATTTAAACTTTATTTTTCCATTACCCATGCTTGACATGGTTATTTATTATATATTATACGAAAATTATATGAACTATTTATATTCATAGAAAGTTTTGAATGAGTTAGAAGACAGAAGGTTAGAAGAAAAACATCCTTAACGAAATGAGCTACAATGAATATGCTACCATGCAAGAAAAGACAAGATCAATAAGAGAAGACGAGAAAATGAACAAAGCCTCATAGATGGAATCTCTAGATCTACACTCTCGTGTTCTACTAATCCCACCCAGCTGCATCCACTTGCAACTAAAACACATAATTCAATTCAAGCAAATCCATTTTCTCATATCCATCCACAAACAAAATTTACTCAACATTTTTACACTACAAGAAATAACTTTGGCTCAAAATGAGATAAACTTGCAAATATGCCAACCTGGTTAGTTTGCATGGAAAAATATCTTGGCATTAAAACAAGGAAAATAAATGAACTACCTACTTGTTATAGCTATACATCTAAAAAAATGGCCACCATTTTTCCAAATGGAATAACATGGACTCTAGTGAGCAACCCCTATGTTTATAAAAACTAACTCAAGTTGAAGAGATGCTAATAGAAAGGGTTAGTTTGATCCTTCAAGTAACCTATGCAAAGGGGGGCCAACTAAAATATAGTGGCCACACTCTTTGTTTTCCTCAAGATGTTTCTACTATTACAACCCACTTGGTAGGTGTATAGATCAATTATATATCTTATTGGTTAACAAAAAAAATTTGGGCAACAAGACTATAGCTTTTATGTAAGCAGAGGATGTGTATACGAGGCCTGGCAATATAAACTTGCAAATGATCCATACTACAAAACTATACAATTATATGAGGCTACATTATCCTTCCTGCCAAGTAATTCCACTAATATCTTAGACCTGTTATATGAAACAAACACTCTTCCTAGTCCCACAACTACAACCATGATGCATACATATGATGCACATGATGAAGGTGCAAAAGAAAACATGCAACCCAATACTTCATTTGTTGCTTCCCTTCCACTGACATGTAGAGAGGTTAAAGAATTGTGTTCTTTATTGAAAATAGGTGAAAGACGACCACCCTTGTATATACATTGGCCACCCATTTCTCTATCTGCCATCAATGTATACAACACAAAAGGACTATTTGTAATGGCATTCCCTAGTTTGTTTCCAAAATGCATTTCCGCCTTTAAACAACAACATATCATGGAAGTCAGATTACATGAATATGCTCTCCACTTGCTCAGGTATTATGATAATAGGTTTGAGAAACACCCTCATTTTAGGTAATTTATACCAAATATCCTAATGCATCATCACAACTAAGAAACAACATATATTTTTGTTCATAAAAATATCCACCCAAGCCTACCAACAACTATTCTCGATCTTCATCAAATATTGGACTTGCTCAATGACAATCTTGTTGAATAGCTCATGTGCTTTGGAGCATCAATTCGGGGAACACACCAATTTTGGAACTATTGTAGAGGGGAGCTTTCTGATATGGTCATACAAATTGGTTGTCCAACACTATTCTTCACACTCAGTGTAGTTGATACAAAATGGATAGACCCACATAGTACAATTCTATCTAATGCACCTAGAAATCGAAAAGTAGCTTACAGATGGAGGATTCAAAATATAGTTCAAAATCCACACCTTACAACACACTACATGCACCATAGATTTACTGGATTTCATGAAGAGGTCTTGGAAAAGCTACTTGGTGCAATAGACTACTGGTAGAAGTAAAGTTTTCATAATTTCATCAATTTACATTGCATACCTCTAAAAAATTCCTAATAATAAGCTTCCACCAGATATGAATGGCAACACAGAGGTTTTGCACATATCCATGGTTTCCTTTGGCTAAAAGAAGCACCTGATATCGAGAAAATACAATGGAATAATCTCCAATTAGTAAAAAATGTAGTTGAATACATCAATAGATATGTCTCTACATGGAATCCCAAACCCCTTCCTTTAAGAAAAAAAAATCCACTAAATTGTTCTTGATGACCCATGTTTAATTGACACAATATAGATTATGCCTTTAGACCCTTTAATTGACTACATTGAATTGCTAAATTATGTACAACATCATTTAAAGTGTATCTTACAAACATGTCTTAGGATAAAAGGCCCAACCCTTCAATGTTGCTATAAATCCCCATGGAGCATGCAAGATCAATCAAGCCTTGCAATAGATGAGCATGTCCAACCAACATTCACCCCTTCTCGCAATGATGATCACTTAAACTTACACAACCTTCTATACTCTCTATTTGGAGGGCCAATGTAGACTGCCAACCTATTCTCTCTATCCGTGCCATCCTCAAATACATTACAAAATATGTAGCAAAATATGAAAGAAAATAAAAAAATACCATGACATGCTTTCTTGGATGTCAACTGATATTGAGTCTAACAAGCTAGCACCCATTGCTTTCTAGAAAATGCTTGCAAAAAAACTAGTGGATCATGATATTGGAGCCCAAGAAAGTTGCCACCTCTTGCTTAAACTTCTTCTTCAAGCCTACCAAGCAATTTGTTTTTCTATAAAAATGTTAGCCAAAATAAATTCCAATGTGTCTCAATCTCCTCCAAAGCAACTACCACATCCCCAAACTACATTGATGCTTACATGGATTGGCCATCAAATATAGAGTCCATGTCACTTATTGAAGTAACTAGAAAATGGACTTTCAAACAATATTGAAATCATAACCAATGTAAAAAGCGCTCCATACATGCCATTGTATGTGTCTCCCCATGGTTCATAACCATCCCCATAAAAGATGAAAAAGAAATTGGAGCATTTTTTTGGAGTGAACTACTACCATACAAGCCATTTTACAACATTCACAATGATATTGGTTCATCATATGCTCAAATTATAGAACAATGGGAGAATTTTTCATGCAATTATCATCGTTGGCATGTGCTACACACATTAACAAAAGATCTTGAAGATACAAATTCCAACACCTCTTCTGATGAAGAAGATATAATGGAAGATAACAACCCATATGAATGGAAACTATTGTCTCACCCATACCCAAGCCTTCTCCTCCACTTTGACTAACTAGACATGCTTGGTCATGATGACATTGACTTGCACTGTGATTTGGGATCTTCCTAATTATATCCACACCACCAAGTCTTTGCAACCACATTCATAGAATCCAATCATCCAACATTTCAAGTTTGCCAGCTTACAAATTGCCCTATCCAACATGAGCTCTCTCTCCAACAAAAAAAAGCATTTGATATAATTATGTCACACCTACATGAACAACATTGATACTTTGCAACCTCCTCTAAAATTAATTATTCAAGGAATTGTTGGAATAGGTAAATCACACCTGATAAAAGCCATCAAAACTACACTCATGAGATCAATCCAAAATGGCCAATCACCATTACTACTTTTTGCACCCATAGGTGTAGCAACATTCAACATAGAAGTATAAAAAATCCACTCTTCTCTATGAATACCTATCAAAGATATGGACCCCCTACAAGGACAAACATTAGCAAGCTTCCAGGAAAAAAATTACTTCATTTGGTACAACTGATAGATGAAATGAGCTTCTTTGGACCCAAGTTGCTACAATACATTGACATGAGGTTACGAGAAGTATTCCCCAATAACAATAAAATACCATTTGGAGGATGTTCAATCATGCTCTTTGGTGATCTTGGACAACTTCCACCAGTCAAAGAAATCCCTATGTATGCCTCAACATCATATGGAGGCACTCTATGGCACAACTTGACAAAAGTTATCATACTTATAAAAAAAATTCATCAAATCGGTGAAGATCCTACACAGATTTCATTTCATTCTCTCCTCTCCAATTTGTGAAATACATAATCTACAATTGAAGATTGGAAATTTGTAATGTCATGCTCTAGCTTAGCATTGACCTCTATAGAACAATCTTGTTTGTTTTCCTCAACACATTTCTTTGCAACAAATGAAATGGTCTCACTACATAACAAATGTTATTGTCTTTGGCAATGTTCACCTATTGCATTATCAATTGCAGAGCAACCTAGGGGACCAACAAGTTCAAATCCAAATGAAGAACAACTTCAATCTAAGCTTATTTTATGTGTTTAGAAAAAGGTAATGTTATGTTCAAATTTATGGGTGGAAACTAGCCCTGTGAATGGTGCACTTGGGGAATTCAAAGCAATATTCTACAAGGATGATGAAAATCTACATTCACTTCCACTATCTTTTTTCAATTCAACAATTGCATTGGCCCTGCTTGGGACCACGTTAATCCAAAAACTATCACTATTGCCCCTTTGAGTCACGGTCGACGTTGTCCAATACAACTCAAAATGGCATGGACCTTAACTGTCATGCCTGAAATTTTTACCCATGAACATGTAACACAACTGTCAATTTATTTTTTAAAACTCTACATTGTAACACATTTGAGTGATAAATTTCCCTAGTGTTTGCTTGTCGTTCATAGAGTTCATTTCAAATAAGGGAATAATAACGCTAGTGCAATGAAGTTATTACCCAATGTCCTTTTATTCACATTGTATCAACAGTATTATCATTTGCATTATTACTGTTGTTTCGCAACATTAACTTCTAATACATGTCATTGCACCCATCCTCAATTTCACTTGCTATCGAATATTAGTGACAAAATTATTTTAGGGTAGATTCAATCATCCTTGTCAACTATATTCTGTCAACATGTGTGTTATCATTAATAACATTTTGGTTTAAGTTTAGTTTTAGATTGTCATTGCCAATTCCATGGATAATATTGTTATTCCTACAACAATATTAAGAAGTCTAAATTTCAATATTTATTATTTAGTATAAAAGATATAAAATGTGCAACATGCTTCTGGGATACTATAATCTATAATAGAAATTCTTATAGCTCCTAGGTATTATCTCATAGTATTACTCACGTCCACAAAGATTAATAATAATGTAGTTATCAACATTGATGTAAATTTTAGAGTAACACCACCATATATTCAAGTACAATGTAGGCAGTTTTACACTTCTTATTAACCCTCATATATGCATTTTAATGCTAAGTTAATGATAATATTTATATATTAATTGATATCACAAGAAAACATTATTAATATTCGTTCTTAGTATTGACAATGTGGTAAAATCCATATGAACTATGAATTTTATTCTTATATAGCTTATGTCTCATTTACCCTTAATCAACTCTTATTAAAATGCCTCATAAAATAACTTCTTTAGTTCATAAAGATCCAATGCTTACCTTTAAATTTTAGTGTAGAGACTAGATTAGTTGGAACAATGCTTCAACCGTTAAGATATTTACATTATAAGTAATGAGACTATTATTAGACCACCAACTTGGCCATACCGATTAATTATTGTCAGTTATTCATCTTTTAAACATTGTGATAGTATATTATTGTTTTCTTGCATTATACACTAACTATGATGTTATCCTCATTCAAGCTATGTATTAATACTATTTATCAACCCTATTTTAGGCATTATTAATATTATGGTTATTTGGCTAATACTTATGTCTTAATTAATAAGATTATTATTTTATCCTCCAACTCATAGTTTTTAATTTTTTTTTAATTTTTTATAAGAACATAATATTTGCATATTGTTCACACACCAATCCATCTTGAACCAGTTACTTATAATTAAAGGAATAAGTGATAGCAACCTTGACTCACTAATAGTTACATCTTAATCAAGATACTATTATTGTTTAAATGATGTTTATGATTTTTTTTTGAAATACCATTCTTTAAACCAACACTATTAGCTAATATTGTTTTAAAATAATAATAAATTCATTTAAAACCCACAAGTTAAATTGAAATAAATTTTATCCCAAAAAAAATAATTTAAAAATGACTTTTTGCCTTTTTAGATTGATTTGTCTTTTCAAAATTTAATTTTTTTTTGCATGAATAATAATAACTTTTTTTATAGAAATTTCCTTAATTTAAATTATACAAGAATGAATTAAAAAAACTCATTTGTATAAGTTTCTTTAATTGACCTCAAGTTATCACTTAAAAGAAACCTAGATTTATGGAACCCCACCAAGAATTTAATTGATTAATTAGTGAGGCTAACTACAATAATCCTTAATTAAAATTAATTGTTTGTTCATCAAATCTTGACCATTGAATTAAACAATTTCCGTCCATAGATTTTAGGGCAACTCTATCTTAGCCCTAAAATCATAAAGAATCTAAAAGTTTGAACATTATAACATGTTCTTCATTTGGACTTGCTGGTTTGGAGGAGAGACACAATGAAGATTGGATTACTTGAAGAACAAGTTTTGACGCTGAGAAAGAGGGCTTACTATTTACGTGTCATCTCTCCATCTTCTCCATACTGTATTATTCATTTCTCAAAAGATTTATTATTTTATTTTTTTGTATTGTTTCTTTACTCTACTCAAATCAATACTCAGGTATATACATATAAATATTTGTAGTTGGGTACATACAGATGCACAGTCACACCTATATTTACATTTCAAGCACTTGCCTTTGAAATGAGATCAGCACATAAAATCAAATGAATGGTCTGTATTTCTTTTTTTTCTTTTTTGTTTCATTTTGTGTCATTGCAACCCTAGCTTGAAACGCCAGTTGGAGAGGGGATTTGTTTTTTGAGACCCCACGTGGAGGTTTGCAGCTTACTGGGGCACCATGGCTTCGCACAGGGAAGTCCACGACTATGTTACACCCCTAACTTTAACTATGCTTTACTTTCTACTTTAAGTAATTAGTAGATGATTAAGCATGTTTCAATGATTTGACGTTTAGTTAAAATGGCTAGAAAAACCAATGTTTTCATGAGTCATGTTTATTTGACCAAAATTTGACATGTGTTTAAAAGTTGTCAAGATGTGATGATCTCATTAGGATTATGAAAATGATTACTGAAACAATAATCTTGTGTTGTTGATTGCAAGTTGCATTCAGGAAGAGGGTTTCCGCCATTTGACAAAAGGGAGGGAGAGCATCATCAGAGAGAAGGGAATAGATATAAGGAATAGAACAAGTTGTCACCATCTTAAGTCTATTTCTAGTTGCTTAACGTCAACCTAGTCGTTTTGGGGATAGTAACATCGTCAAGGTTGAACTTTAGTTGTTTCACGATTGAGACAACTTTATGTCGTATATGTCGCTTCTCATGTCGTAACGAGTTTATGTAGTGACCACGTTTGCATAATTGGGTGTTCACTATTGTCTATATTCTTGATAATAGTTTAAATTGGCTTAATAAGTCGGGGAACTAATATTATATCTCGATTCCTTGCAAAAGGAATTCATTTTGATGATCGTCCTTGAGTTTGTTTTAAGGGGTGAATACACTCGAGAGATGACAAAAGATCAACGTCGTCGATCGTGTAAGATTGGGTTACCAACCCTAAATTTTGGAATGATTTGTCATTTATATGTGTTGTATTTGGTGATACTTTTAACGACTAAGCCAATCGTTGAGTCCACTATTTTGTCAAGGCTCCTTTTATGGAGGGGCATGATATATCGATATGTTTACTCGACTCAATTAAGAAGTTTATTGATTATTGAGATGGCATAGATATGCCTATTCATTTATGTTTTCCTTTCTTATAGCAAAGTGGATATTGTTTAGCCATGACCAATAAGGTGAACGTGGCAAAAGTCTAAACTCAAAGATTATTAAAAATATTTTTGAGATTGCTGGCATCTTTTTCAAGCTAGCGTCGGTAATAAGGATTGTGACTCTCTATTCCACGTTTTGCAAGTGGAGTTATTTAGTTATTGTAACTGTATTCTTTCCTTATCTTAATCATGACAATATTGAGAGAATAAGGGAAAGGTAGCAGGAAAAACCATTTTGATAACGAACTGCTAATGACGACCTTGTTTTTAGGTGGACTGGAATCCCTTACGGGGGGAGACATCTCATCCCATTTTGTTCGACCATTCTTAGGGGGGGAAGCCAAGATATTGAGGTATAGAAGTCTGATATCTCGGGGAAGGAAGGGGAGAATGCAGAATAACATTAGAGAAAGGAGGCCTTTCAATGGAGTTGGAGTTTTCAGGAGGAATCTAATCTCAAGCTTAGGATATGTTGTCATGGAAATAACTCGAGAGCGGACACCATGAGTGTGATGATAGGAGAATAGACATGACGACATGACAGGAAGTGAGAAGAGGATAGCGTTCCCTAATGACAGGTCGTTCATTTCTGCAATACAATATTTCAACGCCACTCCCAATAGCAAATTTCTGGACCTTAATACCTTCAACACCATTCGATGGAAAACTGAGCCAATTATGCGTGGACAATGATTGCACTTGGAGTCCACCACACCTCAGGACTTGCGGTTTAAATCTTTAGAGTGTTTCCATGAATTTCCTTGTGCATGAGAATATTGTGCATGTTATGGCTCATTGTCTTTATAGAGGAATGTGGTTTCCTCCTTATTCTAGCATTCTGAAGAGCATTGTTCTATTCCATCAGTCACTTACACTAAAGTGAGCCAAAATATGGTACAACGTTCCGGATAGTGCAGTCGAAGTTTGAGCAGGTCATGCTTTTAAACACTCTCTCCTTTTTCTTGAAATAGTGCAGGCAAACTTTGAGCAAATCATGCTTTTAAACACTCTCTCTCTTTTTATTACTAATTTTTTCCTTCAATCATTTATCAGTCGATAAAACTTGAAAACCTAGTGTGTATTATTGAGCCGTTAGGGCGATAATCATTTACAACTAAAGTCAGGTCAAGGGTATTGGCCTATGGAATTGCTACCGCATAATTGTTGCATGCCATAATAAAAATGGTCACACCATGATAGCCTCAAACACTTAAACTCAGTGGTACAACTGAGTTGGTGTCGTGTGCACTTTATTCTTTAATCTTGTCTATCTGATAGTAAATGATGTTGAGCCTCGACTGGTTGTGCATAACATGTACATTGAGGTTATTATGACTCTTCATGGAGATGAGCAGGTCATTATCTTTTTATTTACAGATATATTGTGGCTTTCTTGCCAACCACGACTTTATGTATTTTTCCCTACGTGAAGCAATTACGTGATAGGTTCTTGATTATAAGACTTACCCTAGTTATTCTATAAACTAGTGGTACTAAAGAAGGTAAATGTCAACTATGCAAACAAATTATAAAAAGATCAACTATTACTTATGTTATGTTATCTTAGGAGAGATAGTAAACTGGCCAATGCAATGATATAAATCTCATAGTTCTTGTTCAATAGAACTTATTTTAAAGCTAAGTGCACTTAGGACATAGATAGTCCAAATTGAGTATCACTGGAGTGATTTACCTCAGGATGGGACATAAGGAGAGATTCGTAACTCAATTCAATATGATGATGTAAATTGTTATGATTAATAAAGGTTTATGTGACAAGGAAGTTATTTATGAGATCATAACTTAACCTATGTTGAAAGTCAGTGGACACAAGTAAGACCAAGGGGTCGAAAGTAGATTATTATCTTTTAAAGAGAACCCTTTAAGGTAGAAAGGTTGTCTCAGATCTAAACAATTGATATAAATGATGTATTCATTTCAATATTACATTAGTAAGGATTACCTTGAATACTATGTTTATTCATGTTGTGTAAAATGTGAACTCAAACAATGCCTGGTGGTCTAGGAAAGACTAGGGGTATTTGTTCTTATGTTTTGTTACACTCGTGCTATTACCTTGGAAAACGAAGATGTTGATATTTCCATGTATTGGGTTAGAGAAGCTAAACCCTAGTATTGAAACAAGGAGGATGTAGGAAATCTATAACTCTTATGTCAGATATGACATTGTACATATATATTTTGATTGTCAGTGAAAGGTCGAGAAAACTATAGAGCAAGATAGGAAGTCTTTATAACACCTTAAGAGATTCTTCGATAATGATGAAACTCAATTGAATGCATCGAGATGTTGGGTATTGAATCTTGAGAAGTAAATGATAGGACGTCATAAACCCTAGATATTGCAAGAATGCAATAAGGGAATTTTGAAAAGGTTTGAAATATCTAAATCTTTACATTACATGTTTATAATGAATTATGGATTATTTCTAAGTCGGATTGACTAGGATGGATTTTCTATATAGACTAGTTGTGTCTAGAATACCAAATAAAGTAAGAAAAACTATAGGATGAGATAGTTTTCTAAGATGAGTCGGAGGTGTGTGTCTAGATGGAATGACCAATCAGAAAGATCATTACTTAGCTAGATGGGATCTAGAGTTGTATGGTCGATTGAGTTTTGTAGGACACATCACTAGGACTCAGATGGTGAAACTTGACAGTTCCTTATATCTACACCCTTCGTGAAGGTCTGGGGAACTTCCAGTTAGGAAGTGTGCGGGGGACCACTTGAGTCCGCGATTGGAGGAAAAGCACTAGGATGATGCTCTCCCTCTGTAATAGAAGACTCACCAAGACTTGTGAAGATTAACATCAACATTTCAGATGCAGTGAACTCCATGTTATGTTTTATGACATTCCACCTATGAGGTAGAACTATTCTTCATGTTAAGTATATCTTATGTGATATAAATGAATATTGTAAGGAATTATCTTGATTCTAGTTATGATTACATGTGAATTCAAGTTTGAATTTATCTGAAAAAGTTGTACTTTATTCTTGTGCTTATGCAAATGTTTTAATTTAAAAAAAATTCTCTCATGTTTACTAAGTTTATTTACCTTCTAGTAAATTCTTGATATTACTTGAGTATTAAGTGGATGGATGTTACAGACTGGCCTTTTGGGAATGACATGGCTCCCTGTGGGCCTGGCTCCCCACATGGAGCAGGGGACGTGGAAGGGTCTGAAACCCCAGCCTTGCCTCCCCCTCTTTGCCTCTCATTTTTCAAAAAAAATAAATCGTTTATTATTATTTTTTTCTCTATGTATATATTTTTATTTTTATTTTTTGAATATTAATGCTTTAAATATATATAATAGTTGCATATTGGAGTTTGAATTTAAATGACATACAGATTTATATATATATATATATTATTCATACAGTTACATATATATATTTGCAGCCATTTTATATTTATAAAGAAATAAATTTCACTCCCATATTTTCATATGTTATTATATTTTATTTTGGAAGTGTATCTAAGTCTACACAATATCCACTATTTCCATTATAACATTGAATCAAATTTGGCTAATCATAAGGGTACACATATTGACTCTTTATATGAATGTTGAATATCATAGCAAAATAAATTATTTCAAGTTTATTTAGTAGTTTTCTTCACCATTAAATCTGTAACAAAGTTTAGACTATCATTTGTAATACATTACATTTTTGTTTTGCTGCAAAACTAGAAATAATACCTTTTGAAACACATTCTATCAACAACCTAAAACTCTTATATTTTTAACAGTAGAAGGGTTTCACCATATTCTATTTTATTCCCTTATAATAAGAATGAACAACAATACAAAAGAACCATATACAGATTTATCCTTTTCATGAGACATCTTCATCTATCATCCTTCAAACATAAGTAGAAGAGGTTTTTTTTTTTGAACAACATGCCAATGGAAAAGAGCAAGCTCTCCACCCAACCTTCTTAGCATCATCAAGCTATTACTAAGCTCTAGCCAACCCTCGAGCAGGGAGGGATCACCAAACCCATGATTTAATACAATAATAAACCCATGATTCAATACAATAATCCAAACTCAAACAACATGAAACAAACCCAAAACAAGTTGCATAAAAACCTCATAAAGAAGAAATTGTTAACATTCAAACTCAAACAACAAGAAGAAAATTCATACAAGTTACATACAACCCCATAAAGAAAAAATTCCCAACAACCCAGCTCCACACATTTCAAACTCATTCAGTATTGCATACCCCATTTTAGACTCATTCAAGACTCATTCAACATTTCATAACCCAAGGAAAATAGTCATTCACATTCCAAATTTTCACACCATTTCCAACAAGAAACCAAACAACATAAAAAGTAACTAACACAAATCACATTCCAAGCAAGATTTGAAGAGAAGAGTGAAGACAACTTATCTTTCAACTGGTTTTCCTTTTTTTTTTCCTCTCTCCATCCCTTTAAGCCTTCTTCTTCAACCCTTTTTTTTTTCCAGCCCCTCTCTTTTCTATTTCCAACCCACAAAAGTGACCAGTTTTTCCTTCCCCTTCTTTAAAATCCACAATGAATAAAAAAACAAATAGGACAACAAACCCTAACTCCATTTTCGTCATAAGAAATATAAGGTATTTAAAATGGTTCAAAACTCATGTTTTACATAATTTATGAGTTTAAAAAGGTGTTCGAACCTTAGGTAATTAATTTAGACTTTGAAAAACACAATTATAAGAAAAATTTAATACTTAGAAACACTTTTTAACTCACTAGAAAATATGCCCTTTTTAGAAGAAATATAAAACATCAAATAACAAAATTAACAATAACCCAAATATTGAAGACAACTTACAATATAACTATCACATTGACACCAAGCACAATTTTTCCCATGAAAATATCAAATAACACACTTTCCCCAAGAACATATCAAATAATAAAATTAACAATAACCCGAATATTGAAGGACAACTTACAATATAAACTATCACATTAACATCAAACAAATCAACACTTCACATATGAAATGTTTTAATAGGGTTTTGGTGTCTCTCCCTTCTCCCCATTGGCCCTAAATTTCCTATACAATAATCCACATTAAGAACATATATTTACCTCCTATACTTACTTGAAGTTGATCATTTATTCTGTTATCATTACCTTGATTTGCTTCCTCACATGTTTGATGACAACCTTCTTCCATTGTTGTGAAACTCTAGAGACCTTCGAGACCTAGCTTCCATCATCCATTTGACTCGTTAGTAAATTTGTGTAACTAAAATGTAATACCACATTAATAACCATATTTTTCTCAACTAATTTCATTATATCTTGTTTCTTGAAAATAGCTCATTTGTGAAAGAATCAATCATCATCATAATATTAGTTAGGCAATCATAGTTTCATATTCCATACTAATAATCAAATAGCTTACATCAATCATAGTTCCTAACTTTACCCATATCAATATTTAGCATCATTAAGATTCAACTATGTACGAGGGTGCAAAGACTAATAATCCCTTAGATAGCCAATCCATAAAAGATTATGCAAGGTCCTCTTAACAAAATAAGTAAGTTTTCTACATAAGCTCAAGAAAAGAATTAGCCCATGTGATTCACCAATACAATTGATACACCAAAACATCTATGAATTGTACCATGCATCTATTTTATTTAGCCCATAATGAAGCACATAGAAAGGAATGTTGAAATGTTATTAGACTCACAGGGGCTGACCTTACATTAACAATACACAAATTACAAGGCCTGACACTTGAAAAGAAAACAATCGACATCGACAATGTGGACCGACAAGGCCTAACATTGATAACTATTTCTAGAGTGCATGAACTTGCAAGCCTATGCATCAATCCAACGTTCACATTTGAATGATATGCACATATGAAACAAATCCCATATGTAGCTCGTCGAAAGCAAGAGGAAACATGCTTATTGGCATTATCAAATTCAACCTCCTGAACAAACATTAATACCTAAAACAACTATAGGTTAGTTACTTCTATTTTATCAGCTACATTTATCCAACATACAACTTCATAAACCATCATTTCATACTTAGTTACAAACTCCCATATCAGCTATTATCTATATCAACAATAATGTTTTGCATATATATTAAATAGATATATTGATGTGCTCTACACATTCAAATTGGGTTGTGCCATAAAAGCTCCAAGCTTCTCCAAACTTGAATCTCACATCATCTACTGTCTACCTATAAGCTTTTTGGAGTATGCTACAATGTTTATACGAATGTATCTTGGATTCCAAAGACTATATGTACATCTACCCTTCTACTATGCATGCATTGAAAGCTTTATGTAAATTCAGCTAATGTATCACTATGATGTAATTTTATGTTGTTAGTGAGAAAAAGAATTTTGTTGTTATGAACTGTATAGAATTTATTCTTCAAAAAATGTATGTATACAAAAATATAGGATAAAAACTATTGATATAGCTACTGTATATGATTATTCTCCGATATGGCTTTCATAATCAAATATTATTGTTAAGTTATTTTTTTTTAACTCACTCCTTGTTTGTTTCATCATTCAAATAAGGTGACTCTTTTAAGAATGGAAATTGATAGTAACTATATATGAAAAGTGGTTATTTGGTGCAATGGCTACGCCAAGATGTCTACACTAGCCATTATGTAAATTTTCTACAAGCATGCTGAGAATCAACCTTCACTTGCATTCCTAGTTGTTGTTCAATTTAGCTAATGTATCACTACGATGTAATTTTATGTTGTTAGTGACAACTATTTTATTTGATACATGGTATAAAAGAGGACTTCATTTCACTCCCTTCAAAATTTCTTTATATTTTGTTGTTTCTATTTCAAACTGTTGTATTTATAAAGCACTTGAGATAAAAAAAAAGTGGCTACAAGGTTCATACTTTTTGGAATTTTCATGTTCCAATAATTGTTTTCTAGTTGTTGTTTGCATTTGAATTGTAAGGCAAAATAATACTGTTAAATTGTTCATAGTTTCAAAATTGTAACCCCCTTTTACAAGGAATCATTGATGATGGTAATAAGCACATTATAATATAAATTCTCCTTTAGATAGAAATTTTAATTGTGCTTCTCTCAAGGTGTTCTTCCTTCAGTAGCACATCTATACATTGTAGTTTATACTCACTAGAGAAGTGTACCCAATAGTAGTCTTGGAATGTGTCCAGGCGAGTTGAAAGCATAGTCAAGAGCAACATCAACATGGTAGAGAAGTGTTAGCAGTTGATCTCCTTAAACTCATAAATTTAGCTTTTCTTAATTTTAGCAAGGCAACTCCTATTTTTACCATACTGTAACCTTTAGACAACATTTTCTTTTCTTATTTTTTAATAGGGTTCAAATTCTATTAGTTTCTATTCTTATGTTATGTTTTTATTGATAAGGTGCAAGATTGTGTTCTTGCATGTTATGTTGTTCTTGCTTGAGGGTCATATTTTGTTTCTCATTAAATTTTCTTTGAAGAAGATGTAGTCAGGGGAAGAAGGAAAACCCATTGAGGTCAAGAAACCCATTATTGTAAAATATGGTATCAATCATGGAAAATACCTTATTGAATAGGTATTGTTGGATCCATGATACAAGTATTTTGGAGTTTAGTTTATATTTCTAAAAGATCAATTTTAATTTTGGCAATGAAGTGGTATGGATTTTCATAAAGTAATGCTCAATTGGGTGTAATTGCACATGATGTTGATCCCATAGAGCTTGTAGTGTGGCTTCCTGCACTTTCTAGGAAAATGAACATTCCTTATTGCATTGTCAAGGGGAAAGCACGACTTGGAACTCTATGTATCTTTAATAGTCTTTTAAAAAAATATTATGTCAATGTTTGGCTTTTGATTTGTGTTTTTATTTGAGAAGATTAATTATTGAGCTTACAAAATGTGTTCTTATTCTTTTGCAAATTTTGCAGAAGAAAACTGCCACTGCTCTATGTTTGACATCTGTGAATCTATGAAGATAAGATGGAGTTTAGCAAGATTGTTGAGGCAATAAAGGTGTGCATACAATTAAGAGGGCATGCCTTTTTGATGCATACTATTTATCTATTAATGCTGGCAGTTGAAACAAATGGAAATTGAATGGTGTACAATTGGATTTGTTCATTTTTATAGGCCAATTTCAATGATAAGTTTAATGGATCAGAAAAAATGCAATAAATGGAGATTTTGATTGATTTTACAACAATTTTAGCACTATGGCTCATATACCTCAACCATAATTTAATTTCATAAAATATAATTACATATATTATTATATTAAAAAAATATATAAATTGTATCATTATAAATAAATACATTATCAAATACAAAATATACATAAATATCAAATATATACTTTTATAATATAATAATTTCTCATCACAACTAGCATTTTTATACTTATTAATTTCCTTTTACTCTGTCAATGTTTGTAATATAATAATTTTAAAAGTATATTTACTAGTTTCCAAAATGTCCTATCAATTGATATCATGTACTAAATAAATATATACACAAAATAAACAGATTTTTTTGATTAATTGACCGTCCACAACTCTTAGCGTACCCATTGCACCTTGGTGTGCAATTGCTAGTTACATAAAAATTCACGTATATATATATATAAAATCCAACTTTGAGTTATTCGTCTCTACTCCTTTGCGCAATGTCTACTTGACATCCTACAAACCTTCATTCATGATCTTCTATCTCCACATATCTGATAGAGGACCGACGTACAAGTTTACATGGGGTAATCAAGGCGGGCCTGCTCATCCTCGGGTTGCCCATGGGCGAATTTGATGTAATGGTGGCGCACAAAAAACCTGCAAATCCTCACACCTATAAATTTTCCACGCCTTTCCCTTCACTATCTAACAGAGCCTTAATTCACTAGGATGCATCCAAAAATTGTGCCGATGATTCTAAAGAGGAGGAAAATAGTGGATATAAGGCTTCCAAAAGGCCATCTAAGTTTTCTACAGAGCACATGATTCCCAATATATGGGTGAAACACACTACTTGGGATGTTCACCCAAAGCAATCAAATTCTTGGGCAGATCATCCAATAGCAGAATTCTCCGAACCCCTCATATAGGCCGCCTCTTCCCCTGTCCTTGAATTTGGTGAGGATATTATGAAATAAGTAATAGAGGTTGAGCAATTCTTCATGGCTAATGGGTTGACTGGATAGTTTAATCGCCTATGGCCTAGCTTGCCAGATCTACACAAGTGGATTGTCGAGGAAAGGAAGCCGATGATGATTGGAAATTGAGAGGTATACCTTGCACCAAGGGTCTTTTCATCACAGTTTTTTATAGTGGGAAGGATCGAGATGCCATTTTGAGGGAGTGATGGATTTGGGGCAACATTTGGTCCTTTTGAACGCTGGTAATCAATTTTAATCCCCTTATTCAATTAGACCAAAACCTATATGGGTCCGCCTCCCAAACCTTCCATTGCAATTTTAGTTCGATTCATTCTTTGAAGAAATTGGTAACACCTTATGTGACTTTTTGGCTGTTGATAGCAATACGTCTGATTTCACAGACACAACCTTTGCTCATACATTAGTTGATCTAGCTATTTCAAAGGATCTCCCTACATATATAACTATCAAAATTACCAATCATTGTTGGATTTAGATACTAGATTATGATGGATTTCCCTTCCACTATCGATAGTACTACAAAATTGTACACATTTCAAAAAATTATGTTAGGCCCTTTCTGAACTCTAATTCTATGGGGTCTTAGTTGAAAGACACACCACCACAACATTACACAGTTGATACATCCATTGTGAACTTAGATAAATTTCCTGCCTCAACTCCTAATTCTCCTCCAATTTCTATTGCTCTCTCTTCACACATGGGGGATCTAGATCCTAATATTTTTATGTCTGGGATCAGAGAACAATTAATTGGGGTTATTGAAAATAAGCAAGAAGTGGTGACTATGAAAAAGAGAGATAAGAATTATGTGTCACTAGATACTCGAGAGAAAAATGATCTTAAGGATTGTACTTTTAGCACAAAAGGTAATGAGCATATCATAGACTCTCAATTCGAATAAGGCTAGCTAGAAGAGGAAGAAGACCCCCCCTTAAAAATCCACACATCAAGTGATGTTAAGATCAGCCATGAAAGAGGAAAAATCTTGAAATTTAACTTTAATATTGTTCTCCCATGTTAAGATGGGTTGGTTAGATCCACAATGATAGTTTTTTAGATTCACCCACATAGGTGATTTAGTAATAGGTTATGCACCCTTTCTTGGGCATGTAAGTGATCAAAATTTTACTTTCGAATAATTTTATGGGGTATGACTACCTTATACCTAGCTTATATATATTTTTATGTGTGTGTGTGTGTGTTAAACACAGGTGATCATTGATGTCAAACTAAAGTTAGCAAGTCATTTTTTGTTGACGATGGTTATCAAAGGGTATCTAGGCTGTCAAAGATGAAAAAAATTGTAGGAATAGTAGAATTGTCACTTGACTTAAGGTTCCGAAAGCTTGTTGTTTTTTAGTGTGTAGACTGTCTAATCAATTCATGTATCAAGGTGTGTTAAGGCATGACTTCCCTTAGATAGTTAGTGTATTTATTATACCATTCCTAGTATGCAGTCAACAATAAGTGTTGTGGTGCGAAAGATAGTAATAAGGATATTTTTGTGCAAAGAGGTAGCCCTGGCTATAGTCTATTGGTTAGCATTTCTACCAAAGGAGAGTATGCCTATATTTGCTCTATCAGTTTCCTGAGTTTTCGGTGGTGGGGCCCCTAAGTGTGCAAGGTGTTTGAAGTGTTACAAGGTCTATTGAAAGCTATTCAAAGTTTGAGGCATGTGTAGTAACAACTAGTTGTGTTTAAAATTAAAATCATGTATGTGTAGTGAGGATAGGATTTATTTAAGGTCCTTGTAGTGGTGCAAGGTGTCAAGTTTTTTTAGTAGCAAGAGATTTGTGTTTGGACCTTTGTATTACAAGTTTCATGTAGTTTGAATTTAGGTCCACCCTATGTTGTCTAGGTTTGTGTTGATCCCTAGTTGACATTAAAGAATGTTATTGTAATGTCATGTATATATTTCATATGTTCGGATGAAGTGAGATGTACAAGTGTGTGAAGTAAGGTGTGTGGCATAAGTGTGAAGAAAAGAGAGAGTGCTAGTATCAAAGGGTCATCCTTAGTGTGAGAGAGTTTCTGTTGTGTCTCTAGTGCATATCAGCGTTATATTTCAAATGCACCATTAGTTTTGTATTTTGGTAGGACTAGTGTTCTACTTGTTATATCACTTTGGAAGGGATTGGTGTCTCTATTCCGATAGGTATTGTTGTCTCCAGTAGGTTGGTGCCTACATATTTATTTGGGGATTGGTGTCTTTGGTAGGTCAATACCTACATCACATTGTAAATTCACTTAATATATTCATGCTTGTGAGTGTTTCTCACTGTGGTCTTTCCCATCTTGGGTTTCCACATATATCTAGTGTTGTGTTGTCTTGTGTTGTGCTTTAATTACTAGCTTCTATGGTTCAATGCTCTTCATGTTGAAAATCTATCTAATAGTTATAAAGGTTTCTAGAATTGTTTTGATCTATTGATTCACCCCTCTTAGTAGATTGTGTTCCCTTCTATATATATATATATAGATACACACATATTTATTAATATGTATTGATCGTAAAAATAGTTATATTCATTTCTAACTAAACATAATTTGTAAAACCAAAGGAATATGAATATCACTGATATCATTTTTTATTGCTTAACTATTATACATATAAACAAAAAAATCATCAATAACAAAGTATAATCAGCAAGAAAATTGAATAAAAAAGTTATGTAATATTTATTTAACAAAACCACTTGATAACATCCAAATATTGGAAACATAGTTATATACTTACATTCACACAAAATATAAAAACATGTTATCATTAAGTGGATTCAATGATCAACATAAAAATTCATTAGAAAATAGATTAAAACCTATCAATGCATAAGTTTGTGTTTACGAATGATCTTGTATTTTGATAACCAAATTATTTCTCTTGGATCTATCATCCTCTCTCTTGTGATACTATCCCTCTCATCTCAGAGGGGGGATAATTTTTCCTACATCCACCTCATTAGCTAAAATAAAGTAGATAGTTTGATATCAAAGTAACATTAATCATGTCCACATAATAGACTCATAATATAACATGAAATCATATTTCCATTAACACAAGATTTCCAACGCATATTTTTATTATTTCATAGAAAATTTACTTTTCTAATAAAAGAAAGATAACATATATTCCTATTTGTTGATTATTCAAGCTTTTATGATTAAAAGTTCAGAATGCATGATTAGGTAACAAAAACAAAAGGGTAATAATAAATGGGTTGTAACATATCCATCCCATTAGAGATTATCATCCTCAATGAATAAGTGCATAAGTCTTAAAATAAACAACAAAACTTTTATTTCTTGTTAAACATCAAGTTTAATAAGACAAGTAAGAATTTTTTTGATGAATTTCATTATAATCTTCCCAAGTAGAACTATGCTTAGAGATTTGGTCCCTTTGGACCTTGCGTTGCACCATATTTTTGTTATGTAGGTGGATACTGCAAACCTCAAGCAATTTGATAGGCTTGATTGTGACCAACTCTGGATTGTGTAACTAAAGAGCATTCCAGTCAAGAATGTCTTTAAAACAAGAAATATGCATCTTTAAATATGAAACATGGAAAAATTATCATATTCAATATAGAGCTAGAGGTAGAGTTACCCTATGAGAAATCAAGTTAACAACCTCCAACACCTCAAAAGGACCTATAAGTCTTGGAGATGGCTTGGAAAAAATGTAAAATATAATATAATATTTTTGAGGTTTCAATCTCAAAAGAAATTTAAATCTCCTATAGAAAATTCTTATAGAGTACATTTGGCATGAACTACATTTTTTTTTCGTTTTGTTTTCTTTTGATAATAATTTTCCAATTAAACTTAATCTACTCCTCTATTTTATCACATTTCAGGCCCAAGGAAAATTCTATCCTCTTGTTTATCACAAGTAATAGGAGTTCAAAAATTCCTACTGTATAAAGCATCAAGTGGTTCCATTTTAATTTCTTAATGGTAGGAATTATTGTACACAAACTCAACTAGTGGTAGACACACTTTCCACTTATATTGCTAATCTATGCAATACATTTAGACTAAATCCTCTAGAACTTGGTTAAATATTTTAGTTTGACTATTAATCTAAGGATGATGGGATGAAATTTTGTTCAATTTGATTCTTAAGGCATAAAATACGGTTTGCTAAAATATTGAATTCATCCTTGCATCCCTCCACAAAATGATTCATTTTGGAATTTCATGAAGTCTGAAGACTTCCTAAATAATTTTTTATTTTAGCAATTACTAGGGCTCCACCATTAAGGTTACAAAGTATAAAGTTTGAAACTTAAATAGTTAGTTTTTAAACTACTACCAAAATTGGATCATTTCGAATTTTAGACATAGGTAATCCTAGCAAAAAAATCCATACTAATTACTTAGCATTTTATTTTTGGAATTTCATGGGGATATAACAATCCTATCAGATGTTGATGTTTAAGTTTAACACGCCGAGACTCTAGGTATCTTGAAATAAGCTTGGCTACATCAAGCTTCATTCATTTCTAGAAGTACAAAGCTTTAATTTAATCAGAATTTTCATAACTCCTAGGTGTCCAAAATATGGAGCATTATGTGCTTTCTTAAGAATGAAATTTCTGAAATTATCCTTGTCAAGAATATACATCCTTGTGTTGAATCTTAAGATTTAGTTTGACTCAAATTTGTACCTTGCATATATGTAATCTTGAGGATCTTCCCGTAGTGCTACTTTTTCCTAATCATAAAATTGATCTTCTACAAAACTATTTAACATAAGATTTCATAGATCTAAATGAATTGAGATCATAAAAAACATATGCCTTCAGTAAGTTAGCACATTATCACATGATTCTCTTTCCACTCAATGCAATTGATGTCAAATTCATTATCAAATATCAAATCTAACCATATTTACTTAATTCCTTGATTATCCGACATGAGCTCATATTGTTTTCCAAATAAATAGTGTCTCCATATTTAGCTGAGTGAATATTTACTTATGTCCTTAATTATCTAACTTGAGGTCAACTTATTTTACCAATAAATAATATTTCTAGACACTTCAAACATAACCTAAATTAATAACATGGTACACTCTTCCAACTTCCACTTTTAGGGTGGCATTTGATTTGAAGGTTTTGAGTCACAATTAGTCTATAATTATTGCCTTCCTTATTTTCCCTCTGGATGAGTTGACAATCACATGACTGCTAATGTTCTTGTTGCAGTATCATACTAGTATATATATATATTATTTATTAATAATATTTATAAAAAAGCCAAGAGATATCCTTCTTGAGGCACCTATTTTTTAATCAATTTGTCACATAAAAGTGTGTAGGTGCCTCAAGATGGATATCTCTTAGATTTTCTATAAATATTATTAATAAATATAATATATATATAGAGAAAATAAATTTGCATGCCGGTTACATTTCTTTTATAATATACATAGAAAATGAATTTGCATGTTGGTTACATTTATTTAATTTCTTTTATAATATATATAGTCGTTGCTAGTAAGGAGAATGTCAAAATAAACATAGCTTCAAAATGTCAAAATAAACATAGCTTCAAAAAATGTACACGCGTCTTCTGTTTTCATTATAGAAGCCTCCCGGCTTAATGAATAATCAAAGAAAATCATGAATACAAACTACAAACTACAACAAGTTGTAAAAATTAAGAAATTCACTCTTTTTATATGTCGTCTTCTCCCCCTCCCCTTTCTCTATAATAAAATACTCCAACACTTCAACAACGATTAGATTGATAAATATATAGCAAACCAACAAGGCTGAATAAATAAAGTCCTGATTGACATTGGTGAAGTGATTAAATTTGATTATAATAAGGTATGGTCAGTGTCAATATGGCAAATGTGTTTACTAAGAAAGTTAGTTGGGAGTTTTTATTTAAGTGGGTGTTTTGTGGATAGATGCAGGTCAATCCTGTAGTGCATTTTGTTTTCAAAAACAATATCACACATATAACACTAATAAGCCTCATGTGGGGCCATAAGGAAATTTCATATTTGAAGGGGAGAGGTAGAGGAGAAAAACAAACCTACCCAAAAAAAATTTAGAGCAAAAAATAAAAAACTCATAATTTATCCAATACTGATTTTGTATTATATATTCAAATCTTATACATTTGATTTCATAAAAGAGATTTGTTGCTCTTTCTCTTCACAATTTTTGCTTCTGCATAGCAATACCACTTTTTTTTGTTCTTCTATTCTAAATTAAAACATAAAATGTCCTTACTAATATAGACTAAGAAAAACCATCATAGAAATTCTGCAGAAAAAGGTGAAGAAAATGTCATTAATTACAATAATAAAAGCTTGAGATATGCCCAAATTTAACTGTCAAATCACATTAAATATTGTCCTTCACATATTAAATATGAAAGTAGATGACCAAAGATATTTCATGCAAAAAATATGGCTAGGCTTAAACATTATCGCACACTATAAGGCCAACAAAACAAACTTGCGGGATTGCAGAGGCACCGTGCAATCACACAAGACATAAGTAACAGCTGTGAGTATATGATAGACACTACTCACCATAGAGCATAGTTGGAGGAACAACAGGATAGCGGTAGTCACTACACCACCACACAGAGCTGAAAGAAGATTCATGGGAATGTGGGGAAGGTAGGGAAGGTACAACAAAGTTGGGATTAAATTCCAATACTCCCCCTTAATCACAACTACTACAATTTGTAATGTTGAATCGATCTCTTTGATAGAAGAAACCTTATTTTCCTAATTCCTTAGTGAAAATATCTACACATTGATCTTTAGACCTGGGAAATTCCAAAAAGATCCCTCCATTCTTAATTAGTTCTCTGATGAAATGATATCTTGCACATCAATGTGTTTACTTATTTTATGAAAAATTGGATTCTTTGATAGTGCTATGGTTGAGTTTTTGTCGCAATATATTTTTGTTGCATCCTTTTGTTCATGTTTCAACTCTTTCAACACTCTTCTCATTCGTATTTCTTGACATGATGCACTTGTTTCTGCTACATACTTTCTTTTGCTGATGAAGGAGTGACAATGGGCTATTTCTTTGAAGCCCATGATACTACACCAGTGCCAAAGTGAAAAACATAACCTGATGTACTCTTTCTATCATCAATGCTTTCAACACAATCACTATCTATGTACCTTATGAGCTTGAACTCGTTTGAACTTGAATATTGAATGCCATAATCCTTTCTTCCAGTTACATATCTTAAGATTATTTTCCCAGCTTTCCAATGTGAGTCTTTTAGAGACTCCATAAACCTTCAAATCAAGCTTACACTATACATGATATCCAGTCTTGTGGTTGTTAAATACACGAGACTTCAAACAAGTCTCTTATACAAAGTTGAATCCACATTGGAACCTTTGTCATCCTTAGTTTCAAAATTGTGACAATTGGTGTTGGTGCTGATTTGCAATTCAACATATATGAAACTTTTTCAAAATATCATTTGCATACTTTTTTTGAGAGATGAATATGCCATTTTCATTTTTATTCACTTCAATGCCAAGAAAATACTTCATGAGACCTAAACCAATCATTTCAAATTATTTCTTCATGTCTCCTTTGAACAGGTCAATTGATAAGTCACCCATGAATATTAAATCATAAACATACAAACATAAAATAAGAATTTCACCTTTTTCATTCATTTTTGTATACAACGTTGGCTCACTATTGCACCTATTGAAGCCATTTTGTAAAAGATATGAATCAATTTTGTTGTACCAAGCTCTTGGGGCTTGTTTGAGTCCATATAGTGCTTTCTTGAGCTTGTAGAATTTATCCTCTTGACGCAAAATCTCATATCTAGGTGGTTGTTCCACATAAACTTCTTTTCTAGGATAACCATTTAAGAATGTTGATTTTACATCCATTTGATAAACAAACCACTTGTTTTGTGTTGCTATTGCAAGTATCATTATTACAGGGTCTATGCATGCTACAGGAGAAAATGTCTCATTACAATCAACTCCAAGTTGTTGTGAGTAGATCACAATTTGTATTTAATTTGGTTTTGTAAACCCACTTCACTCCTATTACATCATTTTCTTTTGGAAGACTCATCAACTCCCATGTTTGATTCTTTTCAATTGCATCAATTTCTTCATCCATTTCACATTACCCATTTGTCACTTTTAATTGCTTCCTCCAAATGAACTAGATAATCTATTTGTGAATATAAAGAAAAATGAGAAATTTGATCAATATTATTTTCACCTTCGTTTTGCTCATAAATGTCCCTTATACTTCTGATTTTTTGTCTCCTCAAGCTTGCCAATGTAGGATTTGACATGTCACTTGATGTAGAACCTATGGAATGTGGACTTGCTGGTCCAACACTAGAAATTCCTACTGTAGATGGTGTGTTTTGTCCACTTGTTTGAGTGTTACTATGTAAATGTGAGGTTGCCCTTACACTTGATGGTGTCACTTGTTGACCACTTTGTTGAGCTTGAATGGATGTGGAAGGAGTCATATGTTTAGGATTATTTGTTGGTACAGAAACTTCACTTTCCTCTTGAGGTATACTAACTGATATATTGACTGTTATTTCTACACTTCCATCCCATACTTCATCTTCTATAAAGGGTGTTGTCACAATAGTGGTTTACAATTTCTAGGAGATTCTGATTTTTGCTGAAATCACATCTTTTTAGAAAATATAATGATTTAAGCCTCAAAAAGTACCATTTAAAGCATTACAATTGAAGAGGGTTTGATCAAACTACCTTAGATCAAACCCCCTTGGATAGAACTCCATTAGTTTTAAACCATACCTATAATGGAGTCTCCTTTACACCTATCAAAATGCTGATAAAAAACCACTTTTGATTTACCTTTTGGAGGATCAAATGAATTCATTTAAAATTTATTTTTTGTAAGTATGCAATCCTTATTATAAGATTTCCAAAAAGTATAATTTTAAATAAATTTAATTTTATTATTATATTTATTTTTTATTTCTTGTGAATGTAGGTTTTTCACTGAAAATCAAGCTCTTTGTTCTACACATGTGGAAAAATAGCAGATTATCAATTTTTTTTTTTGAAAAATATGAGTGCACCAAATATTGAAGTCCTTGATCCAGGAAAAAAAATAAAATTGAATTTTGATATAGACAAAAAGAGTTACGTGTTATACAGTCGCGCTATGTCTGAATTGTAATTGGTTTGAATTCAAAATTTGATTAAAGAAAAAATATTCAATAAGAAACTATCTAACCAAGTGGAAGCACTAGATATTAGAGTTACAAATCTAACTTTGAAAGAATTAGAATTTTATCCTTCATGGAAAAAAAGTTATCCATTATACAGTGAGAGTCACTTTTTAAAAATGATGTTTTCAGAAAAAAAAAATAGTTTTCGAGGGAGATGGAAAAAGAAGTGCAATCTAATTCCAAAAATTTTGAAAAAAATATATTTAGAATCTATGTACAGACAAAATTTCATGAAACTCTAGTTTGCATCATCTTCAAATTCCTCACGGTTTAGCCGCTATAGTTTCCCGAAAGTGAAGATTTAGTTTTAAAAAATTATTTCAGTGTCTAGTTTGGCCAAAAATTGTAAACCACTATTGTGGGATCACCCTAAACTATACATCGAGTTGTTGATTACAAATTTCTTGGATCTATTAGATTATAGAGTTTATATTCCTTGGATTCATCGCTATATCCAACAAATATACATTTTTCTCCTTTGTTATCTAACTTTCTTCTTAGTTCATCAAGCACATACATGTGCATATTTCACACATCCAAATACTCTCATGTGAGAAAAATTATGCTTTCTTCCAGTCCATGCTTTTTCAGGAATCATATTCATGACACTTTTTGTTGGACACCTATGCATTATATAAACTACACATGATATAGCTTCAGCCCAATATTCATTTGGCAAATGTTTGGATTTCAACATGTTTCTAGCCATTTCCATGATTGTTCTATTTTTTCTTTCTGCTACCCAATTTGGTTGAGGTGTGTATCTAGTTGTAAACTACTTGTGAATCCCATGATCTTTGCAAAAGTTTAAAAACTCTTTTGAAATTTATTCACCACCTTTGTCTGTTCTCAATGCTTTGATATAGTACCCACTTTGATTTTCAACAAGGGCCTTGAATTGACGAAATAAATCATACACTTTGTTCTTATTCTTTAGAAAGTAAGCCCATGTTTTCTTCGAGCAATCATCACTGAATGTCAAAAAATAGAATCTACCACTAATTGAGGGTGTTTGCATAGGTACACAAGTTTGAGTGTACAATCTCTAAAGGTGATTTTGCTCTAATTGAGCTACCTATTGGAAATGATTCTCTATGCTTCTTTCCTAAGATGCATCCTTCACATATTCTTTCTGGTTTCTCTATTAAAGGAAATCCCTTGACCATGCTTTTCCTATGAAGCAAATTTAGAACTCTAAAATTAAGATGCCCAAATGTTAGGTGCCATAACCAATTTTTATCTTTTATTTTTTCTTGAAAGATTGTTTGCATGACTATTGTAGTTTATTCTCTATCCACTTGTGTGTTCATTGAATCTTGTTCTTGAGCATAATCTATTGTCAAATCTGGCTTAATCTTTAGGGGAATGAGCTGATTGCTTGGAAATTTATCTAAAATTGTGCACAACCCATTCTTGAAAGACAATCTAAACCCTTTTTGAACAAGTTTTCCTATACTCATTAAGTTGTGTTTTAGACCAAGCACAAAATACACATCTGAAATATACTTTTTCTCCCCCTATTTAGTTAGAATGTTAACATTTTCTTTTCCTTTAACTAAACTTTGTTGTCATTGCCCAATGTGACATCAAATTTTACATTTTCATCTAAACTTGAAAACATTTCTAGATTTCCTGTCATGTGATTGCTACAACCTAAATCTAAAAACCACACATCTTTTTCATTTGCTTGTGCAACATTACTTGCCAAAAATATTGTGCTTTGTTTTGACTTTTTATTTTGATTTTATTTTGTAAAATTTGCATTTTGTTTACTGAAATCATATTGTTTCTTTCTACACTCATTCTTATAATGCCCTAACTTTTTACAGTAGTACCATTGGATTTGAGATTTGTCATATCTTTGACCTTGTGATTGATTTTGAGATGGGATTTGGCTTGAATTTTTGATTGTTTCCTCTTCCACTTGAGCTTGATGGGCTTCTTCTTCCACCTCTATAAGAGTTTCTTCCTCTTCCTCTAAAATTTGATCTACCGCTGCCTCTACCATGGCTGATTGAAACTTGTGACAGAGATGTGTTTTCTGACCTACTCAACCTATGTTCATGAGAAATGAGAGATGCATGGAGCTCATCAATTGAAAACTGTGAGAGGTTCTTTATTTCCTCTATGGCCACAACAATTGACTCAAATTTTGTGGGAAAACTCCTCATAATATTTTGAACAACTCTCCTATCTTCATGATTCTCACCATGTGATCTGATTTGGTTGAAGAATGAATCTACTAAGTCATTGTCCTTCATCTATATTGTTTCAAAATCCCTTCTTAGCATTTGTAGCTTAGTTGTCTTCACCTTTTCCATTCCTTGGTATGCTATTTGGAGGATATCCCATGCTTGTTTGGATCTTGTTTCTGCTACAATCCTTGGAAAAATACTCTCATGAATTTCTTGAAATATATAAAAAGGGACTTTGAATCCTTCTTTTTGTTATCTCTCAATAAATCTTTCTCTACTTGAGTCAAAGCATTGTATGTTGTTGCATCAGCTAGTTCTAGAAATCCATTCTCAACAATATCCCAAATGTCCTGAGAGAAAAATAATTCCTTCATGGTGATTTCCTAGTAGTCATAATTCTTCACATTAAACTGTGGGATTTGTGGGGTTTGTTAAGCTTATGCTTGTTGCCATTGTTGACTATGAATACTTGTCTCTTTCAAAACACCTTGTTGGAAACCTATAAGAAAACCCTTTTGTTGTGATGAACCTACTCTGATACCTCTTTATGGGGAGAGGTAGAGGAGAAAAACAAACTTACCCAAAAAAAAAAAAACTAAGCATAAAATAAAAAACACAAAATTTATCTAAAATTGATTTTGTATTATATATTCAAATCTTATACATTTGATTTCATAAAAGAGAGTTGTTGCTCTTTCTCTTCATAATTTTTGCTTCTGTAGAGCAATACCACTTTTTGTTCTTCTTCTATTCTATATTAAAACATAAAACCTCCTTACTAATATAGAATTAAAAAAAATGTCATAGAAATTCACCAGAAAAAGGTGAAGAAAATGTCATTAATTACAATAATAAAAGATTGAGATATTCCTAGATTTAACCGTCAAATCACATTAAATATTTTCCTTTACATATTAAATATGAAAGAAGATGACCAAATATATTTCATGCCAAAAATGCCACTAGGCTTAAACATTACCGCACCACCTCCGGGCTAACAAAACAAACTTGTGGGACTGTGAAGACATCGTTGAACCACACAAGATAGAAGTAATAGCTGTGAGTTTGCAGTAGACACTGCTCCATCGCACAACACAGTTGGAGGAACAATAGGGCAATGATAGTCACCACACCACCACAAGGAGCTAAAAGAAGAGTCGCAGGAATGTGGGGAAGGCAGGGAGGTATGACAGAGTTGGGATTAAATTCCAACAATATTTGCTTCCTTATGAAAGCATTGTAATCCTCTTGATTTACTAATAAGCTCTCATATAATCCATATTATATGAGAGCTTATTAGTAAATCAATGAGGGTATAAACACCATCTGCTACACCCACATATTGATTTTAGTGGACCATTGGATATCTCGTAAATCAACTAGTGTGCCAACATACTTTCCTATCCTAGAAGACTATTCATGCATTGCCTTATAGCTTTATCGATTATGTGAATATATATCAAATTTTTACATAGCAATGACTTCAATTTTTTGTTAAAATCTCATGGGTATTAGCAACATCCCTTCATCCATTAAACATTTCCATCTTTCCCCTTGCAACATGCTGACCTCTAAAATTCACAATACTTATTTCATTCTAATTATTTTGTAGAAGGATGGACTAACAAACTCCTTAATAATGTACTCTACTTGCATGTGTGGTATCTTGACTATAGTAATATTTATATTAATATTGAAACTTAGATCAAGAAAATAATAAGACTCATGGGGTGAGGAAATGTTCAATCACTTGAATGTGTAGCTGGTAGGAAATAGAAGGTGTCTCAACCCTTGATTTTTCCTAAGATTGGAATTTTCTAAATATAAAATTTTGCCAATTTTCTCACTCTCTCTTTGTGAGTTACAACTTGTAGTTTCTATTTTGATAAGGAGTCAAGTTAGAAAGTTTATTTTTATAGGTGGAGTTGTGCATAATTTTTTTTTCTATTTTCATGTTGAGTTTACATGGTATGTGAGTTTTCAAAAAGCAGTTATTTTGCACAGTGCAGATTTTGCAGTGGTCACAATTGGAAACTTGTCGTTGTGTGCCTACAGTGTTTTTGGATCTTTCCATGTTGCACATTTAGCCTTGGGCAGATTCTTTAGAAATGTTTTATTTTATGCATTATAAAAACTCTATATATTGAGTACTTGTGTATTTTGGAGAAGTATGATCATGATGAAGTGTTGAGTTTGTAAGTACTATTGTATAGTTGAATTGTTGCCATAATTCTTCCAGAATTGTTTACTGGTTATACTCATGTAAAATACTTGCTTTGCAAGTGTATGTAATCTTGTTGTTGGATTTGTAATACATTGAGCAGGCTTTGGAGTGTGGGGTTTTTTTCTCGAAAGGGTTTTCCCCAAGTATATCTGGTGTTTGTGTTAATTGTTTATTTTTTGTTATAAATGTGTTGTTGGAATTTTTGTAACTTTTTGATCAATTTTTAATTTTTTTGCATAATCTCTTCTCAAGATTGGCATAGGAAATTGTTTTTGCTACATTAATTTCCTTACAAGTGGTATCAGAGTTTGATCACCTTTGGTTTCAATTGTGGGTTATTGGGTTTTTTGTGCTAATCAAGGTTTGAGTGGGAGCTTGTGCAGAGGATATTTTGTGATCTTGTTGCAAATATCTTTTCTGAATGGTGAGCACATCTAGGAGGATTGAGGTAGAGAAGTTTTTTGGTACAAAATTTGAAATGTGGAAGTTGAAGATGGAAGATATGTTGATTGATCAGGATCTATGGGATGATGTGGATGAAAATGTCCAAAGGCCTATGGATCTAGCTTTGGCTACAAAATATGATGTAATTGATAGAAAATCTAAAGGTCTCATTAGACTATGTCTTGTAGATTCAATCTTGATAAATTTCCATGAAGAACCCACTTCGAAGGCTCTTTGGAAGAAGTTGGGTGAGATATACCAAGCTAAATCTCTAGTAAATAAAAATTTCTTGAGGAAGAAATTGCATTCCATGAGAATGGAAGAAGGTAGAAGAATTTATGAGCATCTGAAAGCATTCAATATGTTGGTGACTTAGTTGACATCAGTTGGGGTTAAGATGGACGAAGAAGAATGGTGCCAAACTTTGTTGTGTTCACTGCTAGACTCATGGGATAGCCTAGTCATGGCCATTGGGAGCACTTCTATCATCTTGAAGATGGAGGAAATTGTTGGTTCTCTACTCTCTGAAGAGATGAGAAGGAAGGTCTCTCTAAATTCCAAAGAGGATTTGAGTTTTCAAGGAGCACAAAAAGAATGAGGCAAAGATGAGAAGTAGTGTGGCTGTTCCAAGTCCAAAAACAAGGGGAGATCAAAATATCTCAAGTGGTGAGTCCAAGGTGATATGTTGGAACTGTGGAAAACCCGAACACTTCCAAAAGGATTGTAAAGAAGAGAAGAAAAATAAGAAGAAGAAGAAGAAGCAAGATTTTGATTTTGAGTTTGAAAAGGAAGATGGAGATACCTTAATTGTAGCCTTGGCCACTCGTGCAGGTGATAATGTATGGTTGATAGACTCAGGTTCATCTTTCCACATGACTCCTAACATAAACTGTTTTAGTAAGTATGAAAACTATGATGGTGGAAAAGTGTATTTGGGTGATGATTCTTTCTTTGATATTATTGGCCATGGTAGTATTAATGTGAAATTTTATGATGGTAAATTTAGAAGATTTGATGGTGTCTTGCATATCCTAGGACTAGCAAGAAATTTATTATCTATTAGCAAGCTAATAGATGTTGGTATGCATGTACAGTTTTTTGAAGCAGGTGTGAAAATGGCGAGAGGTGCTATGGTGATAATGAGAGGAAGCAGATTGGGTACATTATACTAGCCTGATGCATGCATAGTTGAATGCAATAATACTTCTGATAAGAGTAAGCCAAAAACTACTTTGCTGGAAAAAGAGATGGTTTCCTCTTCTGTGGATGGTCATGGCTTCTAGGAACCCAAGGGTGCTCTATCTACCAAATCAAATTTTCCTATAGAGAATACCATGTTATGGCACCAAAGGCTTGGACACATTGGAGAGAAGTGCTTAAAACCCTTGAAAAATAAGAACCTTGTTTAGGGGTTGAATGATTGCAATCTAGAGTTTGATTTTTTTGAACATTGTATTTATGACAAACAGAATCACACTCTGTTTTAATCATCTTCTCATAAGTCTTCACGTATCTTGGATCTAATTCATTCCGATGTATTTGGTCCTATTGAAGTTGCATCTATTGGTAAATTAGTTTATTATGTTACTTTCATTGATGATTTTAATAGAACATGGGTATATTTTTTAAAGAGTAAATCTAAAGTTTTCAGTTGTTTTAAGGAGTTCAAGGCTATGGTAGAAACTAAAACTAGAAAGAAAATTAAATGTTTGAGGACTAACAATGGCGGTGAGTATTGTTCTACAGACTTTGATAGATTCTGTACAGATTGTGGGATTAAAAGACATAAGACAACTTAGTATTCTCTGCAACATAATGGAGTTGCAGAAAGAATGAACAAAAAGTTGATGGAGAAGGCTAGGAGCATGTTGAGTGGACCTGGTCTAGAACAAAAGTTTTGGGTTGAAGCTATTGCCACTTCTTGTTATTTGATAAATAGATCTCCTACATCAGTGCTTGTTGATAAAATTCCAATGGAGGTGTGGTCGGGGAAAAATCCTTCACTTAGACATCTGAGACTTTTTGGTTGTGAGGAATATGTACATGTGCCTAAGGAGAAGAGAAAAAAATTGGATTCTAAGGCTTTCAAATGTATCGTCATTAGCTACAACTATGATGTGAAAGGATACAAGCTTTGGGACCCTGTTGCACAAAAGGTAATTTATTCCAGAAGTGTTATTTTTAGAGAGACTAAATCTTCTCTTGTTAATTTTCAGCCACAACATCATAAAGAAATTGAATAGGAAAAGGATGTGTATGATTGATGAAGTTGAATCGATACCCCAAAATAGACAAGAAGTTGAGGAGAGCTCATCAAGCTCTGAATCTTTAGAAGAGGAGGAAGAAGTGGAAGAACCTCCACCTCAATTTGTTCAAAGGTCTACAATGTAGAGGCAACCACCTAAAAGGTATGGGTATTCACCTGATGATTGGAAGTGTATATTTTTTTTGAGTACTAATGTTGATGAACCGAGATTTGTGTAAGAGGCTTTGGGTACAAATGATGCAGAGTCCTGGAAAACAGCCATGGATGAAGAGATGGTAGCTCTTAAAAGGAATGATACATGAGACCTTGTACCATTTCCTGAAGATCAAAGACCTATTGGATGTAAATGGGTGTTTAAGAAAAAGATTGGTTTAGATGAAAATGTTGAAAAGTACAAAGTATGGTTGGTTGTGAAGGGATACTCTCAAGTTGAGGGTATTGATTATGGTGATATTTTTTCTCCTGTTGCTAAAATGACATCCATTCAGTTTTTATTATCTATTGCAACATCTTATGATCTAGAAGTGGAACAAATGGATGTGAAAATTGTGTTCCTTCATGGTGATTTGGAGGAAGAAATTTATATGACACAACCAGAGCACTACATGGTAAAAGGTAAAAGCAAGTCGGTTTGTAAGTTAAAGAAATCTTTGTATGGCCTTAAAAAAAGTCCTAGGATATGGTACCATAAGTTCAATACATATGTGTTGAGTTTGGGATTTTTGCGGTCTAAATATGATGGTGATTATTTCTTGGTAATTTCTTTATATGTTAATGACATGTTGTTTGTTGGGAAAGGCAAAGGTTTGAATGTAGAATTGAAATCTTGGCTCTCTATGAAATTTGAAATGAAAAATCTTGGTGCAGTAAAACACATACTTGGGATGGAGTTTAGAAGAGATCGTGAGAACAAAAAGCTATGGCTTGGCCAAAGTAAGTATGTTTTTTTTGTTTTGCAAAGGTTCAACATGTAGGATTGTAAACCACTCTGTGTTCCTGTTACATTGGGAACACAACTCTCTATTTCACAATGTCCTACATCCCCATCGGAGATGGAGGACATGAGCAGAGTGCCTTACCAGAGTGCAATTGGAAGCTTCATGTATGCTATGGTCTGTACAAGACCAGACATTGCCCAAGTAGTGGGAGTTCTTTCTTGTTTTATGTCTAATCTTGGAAGAGTGAATTGGGATGTAGTTAAGAGGGTCTTTAGATATTTGTGGGGTACAACCTTGAGTACTCTATATGTTTTTATGGTATAGGAGATTAACATTCCTTGAGTATTCATGGTTTTGTGGATTTAGATTGGGCTGGTGATGTCGATAGTAGAAGATCCACCAGTGCATATGTGTTTACTCTTAATGGTGGTGCAATCAGTTGGATAAGCAAGTGACAGGATGTGGTCACTTTGTCCACTACTGAGGCAGAGTACATGGCAGCTACTCATGCCTATAAAGAAGCCATTTGGCTAAAGTGTTTGTGTTCTGATATTGGATTGAAGTAGGGTGCAATTACACTTTATTGTGATAGAGTGCAATTAGCCTTGCCAAGAACCCGACTTTTCATGCCAGGACCAAACACATTGATGTTTAGTATCACTTCATGAGAGATATGATCAAGGATGGCAGGGTGAAGCTGGAAAAGGTAGAAACAATGGTGAATGTTGCAAATGCATTAACTAAGCTCGTGGACTTAGCAAAATTTAGATGGTGTTCGGAGTCTATAGGCCTCATGGCCTCTAGTAGTTAAATCTTGTTACTTTCATTAGCTCTTCAAAGGTGTTCAAAAATGGGAGAATGTTAGGAAATAGGTCTCTCAACCTTTTATTTTTCCTAAGATTGGATTTTTCTAAATATTAAATGTTGTCAATTTTCTCACTCTATCTTTGTGAGTTACAACTTGCAATTTCTATTTTGATGAGGAGTCAAGTTAGACAGTTGATTTTACAGGTGGAGTTCTGCATAAAACTTATTTCTATTTCCATGTTGAGTTCACATGGAATGTGAGTTTTCGAAAAACATTTATTTTGGAAAGTGTAGATTTTGTAGTGGTGACAATTGGAAACTTGTTGTACGCCTGCAGTGTTTTTGGAACTTTCCATGTTGCATGTTCAACCTTGGGCAGTTGCTTTAGAAATGTTTTATTTTATGCATTATAAAAACTCTATATATTGAGTACTTGTGTATTTTGGAGAAGTATGAAAATGATGAAGTGTTGAGTTTGCAAGTACTGTTGTACTATTGAATTGCTGCTAAAATTCTTTTAGAATTGTTTACTGGTTATACTCCCATAAAATACTTGCTTTGCAAGTGTATGTAATCTTGTTGTTGGATTTGTAATACATTGAGCAGGATTTGGAGTGTGGGGTTTTTTTCTCGAAAGGGTTTTCCCCACGTATATTTGGTGTTTGTGTTAATTGTTTATTTTCTGTTATGAATGTGTTGCTAGTATTTATGTAACTATTTGATCAAGTTTTAAATTTTTTGCATAATTTATTCTCAAGATTGGCATAGGAAATTATTTCCGCTACTTTAATTTCCTTACAATAGCAAGTTCAATTCACTTCAACCTAAAATTGAAACATGGTTATAAAGTTAAGAGTTCTATTGTCTAATTATTGAACGTTCTAGAACTCATTAAGTATTTGGTAATTTTTTTAGTTTATATCATAATTTTGATCTTGGAAAGAATAACAAAATGAAATACAACATATATAGACATATAGATAATATTAATTTCAAAATTAAAGTCAGAGCTATGAAACCTTATTAGTATTAGCACAATGATACATGTGAGACACCATCTACTGAGGAATATTGTTTGTGCATAATTTCGGTGGATCACAACATACACAATGCATTAACCCAAATAATATGTAGAGAAACAATCCAAAGTATCTCGCAACAACCATTATGGTGAAATTCAAACACAACTAAGAAAAATTAAATGGGACTGTAACATACATGAAATTCGGTATTTAACTGTGTAAATAGAGAAACTAAAAAAATAGAGTAGAAAGAAACTATAACTTTTATGAAGATGGTTATTTCAATTTGTAGACAGAGAATCCAAAAAAAAGAGCATGAAGAAATGTGATATATGAAGTTGGTATTAAACTATACAAGCAGATATGATGATTTATGTGAAGTTGTGATACTACAATTTAAAGTGGGATTAAACAAATTTGGACTTTTAGCTAAGTAAGTTCAAAAATTTTAAAGAAAAGGGAGAAAAGGCAAGGCATAACTAATTCATTACTACCTTGTTTAGTAGAATTATGCCCACCTTAAAAACACATATCAAGTTGTTGAATCTACAATTTAAACTAGAATCGATTAATGCAAAATAGTTGTTACAATATTTTAAGGGGAATGAAGTATGAGCAATCCAACTTGTTTGAAATGAGTCGTCTCAACCTTGTTATTTCTATAGATTTTTTTTTTTTTTTTCATTTAACATTTTCCTATAGCAGTTACACATTGTCAGTGCTTTGAAAATAGAAATATTAGTTGTCAAAAGATGCCCATGTGATAGTATACCACAGAATGGTTGATTTTAGAGATATTATTGTAGATTTTATGACATCTTTGAGGGTAAAAAATCAGGGAGAATATTACAAAAGATGCCCATGTGATAGTAAAGGGTTGATTTTAGAAATATTATGATAGATTTTATGACATCTTTGAGGGTAAAAAATCAGGGAGAATATTATGGATGTGAGAGCCTAATTTTAGACTGAAATCTTGCATTTTTGGGCAATACACCCTATTAGAGGTTTTGCACATGGTTTTGTAAACAACTAATGGTGTCTTGTATAGTCGAAGGTCAATAAATTGAAGGCTTGAGGAGTAGTTTGTGTGTTGAGTTTGCAGGTACTGTTATGCTATCGAATTGTTGTCAGAATCTTCCAGAATTGTTTACTAGTTATACCCCTGTAAAAGACTTGCTTTACAAGTGTATGCAATCTTGTTGTTGGATTTGAAATAAATTGAGTAGGATTTGGAGTGTGGGGTTTTTCAACCAAAAGGATTTTCCCCATGTATATCTTATGTTCATTGTTTATTTTCTATTGAATATGTTTCTATATTTTCTGTAACTATTAGATCAGTTTTAAATTTTACATTATAATATCTCTTCTCAAAATTGGGTAGGAAATTGTTTCCACTACTCTAATTTTCTAACACAACTTGTAGTCAAGAATAACAAGAATGTGGGAAACATCTATTGGAAACTTAAATGGAGAACTACTTAACAAGGAAAAATTGCATTAGGTGGGGGAAATATATATTATAAGGGAATTTAACTACAACTTCAACGTGGAATTAGATATGAAGGTGATACTGATCTTTTCTAAAGTTTGTAAATGTGAAATATGTTGTTATTAGATTAATTGGGTTCAAAGGCTTTACGAATTTATCTAAGGAGTATATACAATTGGTGTATTTTAATTGGTTGAAGTTCTTTTTGCAACATTACAATTGTTGAAATTATTTTTTCTTTCAAATAGATTTCTTCTTCCCTATCCTCATCTGCTTTCCCCTATCAATATCCCTTTAGTGGGGGGACATAGTTGTCAGAAGTCTAGCATGACCACTCTATTTCCATTGAGAACTTTCAAAAATGACCCATGATGGCATAAGACTAAATAGTTTGTTATTTCCGCATAAAGAAATCAAAAGCATGCTACACAAGGTTTTGTATTTATCACCTTTCACCTTTTAAGAAGCTTCATACATGGTAGTAGCTTTAATTTTTTGTGAACTTGTCCCATAGGGAAAGTTGTGAAGATAAAGTGGATTTTGAAAGGATTGAAGATAAAGGAAAAAGGACGTTGGTTTCAAGAGAAAAGCTTAAATTTTTTTTTTTTAATTCTTCTTTTCAGCCCATTGAAATGTTGTGTTAATTACTTGCTGATATTTTACTATCATTTTACTGCTTATTCCATATTATTGCTTCTTAATGTTGATCAAATTTCATCAACCTATCATTTTAACTCTATGTAAAAGAATTAAAAGATATTTTTAATTTTTTTAATTTTATTCTTAATTAAAAAATGAAAAATGAAAAATGAGAACTACCAATTCTACACACTAATCAATTAGATGGTCCATATCCTTGGAAAATTATACCTCCATTGTGCAGTAAAACACGGTGATTAGCTTAGCTTTATTAATATCAGGAACATTGTTTGCTAAACACAATCATGTTTTGTTAGCCAAAATGTTGGGGGAAGTGATGTCTCAAAAAAGAAGAGAATAATTTTATGGATGATGTAATGATAAGAGAACTGACCTTGTTATTCAATCTTGGAGAGTCATCTTTGAGCCATGTTTCTTGCATCCCTTTTTGGCAATGAGCATAACAAGAATTGATAAACATGCTCCCACTCAGTGAGCTCTCAAATGCTTTTAGTGCATTAAGAATTTCTAGTTTGAAACCTATAGAGATACCAAAATGAAGCTACTCAACAATAAATCCTTTCACTTCAAACCAATTAATAATATAGAGTAGACTGTATTGTAACTTCTCTTTGTTTTCTTCTTTGACCACATAATTGGTTATTTACTAACTTAGAAAATGAGAATCTCAATTGAAGTTCAGTTTAAAACTTCAAAAGAAACACCCTTTAGATTGGAATGAGATTCTTATTTCAAAAATTATGTTGTTATACATTGATGAAGTTAATTCCCCTTAAAAGGAGGGAAAATAGGCTAGATGAAGAATTTTCATGTGTCAATAGACATACCTTGTATTGTTTCCAATTATTGCGAGATGCATTTCTTTATATCTAGCTTGTAGTTGTGCCACGTCCCATGAGGATTTGTTGCACTTGATGCCAAATTTTTTTTAACCTAAATGTCAAGGCAAGCTGCAAAGAGGAAAACAATCACTATAGAATGTAGGTGTAGGTTCAAACATCAATTGTGCAAGAAAATAACCAACTTTTAGGCTAGTAGAAAATACATGATCCACCTGCCATGAATCATACCCAAAATTTAATATAGAAAGGGGTGTTATAATGTATGGTATTAGATACTATGGAAAGAAGCACTACAATTTCATTCATCCATTGGTAAGTAACAACACAATAGACTAGTTTCACTATAGAAGCAATCTATACGGTAATTGGAATTCACAAATCTTAGAACTCATCCTGAACTTCCATTAAAATAGATGTAACAACACATCATGTGTCTCTATTAAAAGATCAACTTGATAATTACGAAATGAATTTATAAAGATAATTTGACCTTAAAAGATGTTGTAAAATTTGCAAAGTAAGCCGAAATGCGAAGAATCTGCGATACTACCTTGTGGGGGGTTTGAGAGGAGGAATGATTGTAGAAACTTTAGTGATGTTTGATCTTGCCAAAGGGGAAGCCAAATACAGGTCTGTTAATTTTAAAAGAGAATATTTAAAATAGAAAAAAAAATTAAGTTGTCCACAAATGGACACACACATACACAAAACACAAAGCAATAAATTTACATGGTTCACCATAATGACTACATCCATGGGAAAAGTAAAGATTTCTATATATTATTCACTCTATTTTTTCTCGTACATTTACAACAGCAAAATATATTGTTTTATATGCTCATAGAAAGTTCTCTTGAAGTCTTCAAGGAAAATAAAAAGACAAAGAGGAAGTGTGAAAGTTGGGAGTTGAATGGACAAAGGCCATTGGACTTCACTCCCCAATAATCTCCCACTTGAAGTGTTGGATGTTGTGGTTGTGTTGCTGATATGCAGCTCTCATTGATGTCAATACTATTGGCATTAATGTCTTAGAGGCTGTATATGTTGAGGATATTGAGAAAATTGTAATGAAATGAGTTGCAGGTTGTCAGTGGTGAAGTGAAGTTCAGTCTGTCAATGAGTTCAGTACGTTGATGATCAGAGGTTGTGGATTAAAGGGTTTCTTGTCAAGTATATCTAGTTTATCCACATTGAGTTTTAGAGATCCACGTGTAGATTTGTTTGTGTTATGAAGATTTGTATTCTAACAGTTTTTTTGTTGCATCAGTTGGTGTTCTTGAATGAAGATGATTTGATTTTAGCAAGTTTAGTTGTTGTGGATGCCTCTCTAGTGATTCATGATGTTTGTGGATGTTTCTAAATCATGCTCTATTTGTGTTGCACATCCGTATTAATTGTTGTGCTCACGATTCAAGATTTTCTCTTGCGTGTTCATGTTTTTCATGTTCTTGGCTGATAGGGTGTTGTAACATGTTATGGATCTTCAAGGAGTAATTTTTGAAGGTGGTTCATGTTTGAAAATTTTATTTTGGGTCTTGACTTGGTGCTGCCACAATAGTGGTTTTCACTTTATGGGAGATCCTGATTTTTGCTGAAATCACATATTTTTAAAAATATAGTGATTTAAGCCTTGAAAAGTTCCACTTAAAGGATTCCAATTTAATAGGGTTTGATCAAACCACCTTAGACCAAGCCCCCTTGGATAGAACCCCGCTAGTTTTAAACCATACCTATAACGGAGTCTCCTTTACACCTGTCAAAATGCTGATAAAAAACCACTTTTGATTTACCTTTTGGGGGATCAAATGAATTCATTTAAAATTTATTTTTTGTAATTGTGTATTCCTTATTATAAGCTTCCAAAAAGTATAAATTTAATTTAATTAAATTTGATTATTATATTTATTTTTATTTCTTGTGAATGTAGGTTTTCACCAAAAATCAGGTTGTTTGTTGTACACATGTGGAAAAATAGAAGATTATCAAAATTTAGTTTTAAAAATATAAGTGCACCAGATATTGGAGTCCTTGATCTAACAAAAAAAATAAAATTGAATTTTGATACATACAAAAAAGTTACATGTTATACGGCCATGTTCTGTCTAAATTTTAATTGGTTTGACTTTGAAACTTGATTAAAGAAAGAATATTCAATAAAACTATCTAACCAAGTGGAAACACTAGATATCAGAGTTACAAATCTAAATTCGAAAGAATTATAATTTTATCCTTCATGGAAAAAAAGTTATGCGTTATACAGTGAGCGTCACTTTTTAAAAATGTTGTTTTATGAAAAAAACTAATTTTCGAGAGATGGAAAAAGAAATGTAATCTGATTCCAAAAGTTTTGAAAAAAATATATTTAGAATCTATAGGAAAAATGCAATTAAACTATAGTTTGCATCATCTTCAAATTCCTCACAGTTTAGCCGCTATAGGTGCCCGAAAGTGAAGATTTAGTTAAAAAAAATTATTTCAGTGTCCAGTTTTGCAAAAAATTGTAAACCACTATTGCGGGATCACCCCATTATGTTGTGGCCAACCTTGGTTGATTCACATTAATAATATTTATTGTTTTGGGCTGACATTTTTCATTCATTTTATTATTTCTTTGAGGCCAACTTGTAGTAGTGTAATTTCTTGTTGCAGATATATAAGAGCGATTGTGTTATCATTCAAAAGAATGAGTATGCGAGTCCTATTTGTGAATAATTTTCAGACCTTTTGAAAGTAGGAGAGTGTGAAAAAGAGTGAGCAAAGAGTGAAGAAGTGTTCATGTGCTTAATCAAAACTATAATTAGGCATTAGCAGATGCTATTTTTCCTAGTTCAAATCTTGTGGATGTAATCCAATATTTTGTAAGATACTGTGTCTTCCTTTGGGCAGTAAGCTTTTCTATAATTGAGCAGTGAGCTCTAGACAGTGCACTTAAATGAATGTGCATTCCCCATTCATATCTCTTTATACTTTTAATAGGGTATAATCTTGTGGACTGACCTCCACTATGGTTTTTCCCCTAACAGGGTTCCCACGTAAAAAATCTTGGTGTTATGTGTGTTTCTGATGTGTTGTTGATTTATGCTTTTATGGTTATTTATCATATCTAAAAATAAAGTTAATAAGTTAAATAAGTTTGAAATTATGTGACAAATAATTCACCCCCCCTCTCAGTTGTCTTCCCTTGTGTTACCAAAAATTGGTATCAGAGTAGGTTCCTTGGAAGAATTTTAACAACTTGAGGTGATCTGGGATGGAGACATACAAGAAGGATAGTCTGAGATTTGATGGAAAAAATTATTCTCTATGGAAGACTTGAATGGAGTGCCATCTGAGATGCATTGGTGAACCATACTGGAGCATTACAAGCAATAGGTATGTTATTCCTCATAATGGTCCTAAGTTACTACTGCTGAGATTAGGGATGTTGAGTACAATATCAGGGTTAAGGAAGCATTGTTGAGCACTTTGACTGATACTGAGATGACAAATGTTATGGATCTGAAGACTGCTTATGAGATCTAGAAAAAATTGGAAGCTTTGTATGAAGGTGATGTTAATGTGAAGATTGCTAAGTTACAAATTCTGAAAGGGAAATATAAAATGTTAAGAATGGGTGATGATGAGAACATTACTACTTTCATGCAAAGAGTGAATGAACTTGTGTGTGGTATTAGATGTGCTGGTGGATAGTTGGAAGAATCAGAAATTGTTGCTTAAGTGCTTAGATCCTTGCCTGCTACATACAAATTCAAAGCTACTGCTATTGAGGAGCTCCAAACTATAACAAATGTAACTAGAGACATGTTGATTGGTAATCTTACTCCTTTTGAATTAAGTGAATTTGGTGATGCTCTTCCTAAGATAGAATTTGCATTCAAAGCTACTATCTCTGGGAGAGATAAGAAAAGATATGATTTGAGAGAAATTTCATCTAGAAAGGTATTCAAGTATGAGGAGGAAATGAGAGAGATTGAAGAAGAGGAGAAGAAGCTAGAGGATCTTGTAACACTTATTGTCAAGAGAGAAGCTAGAGGAGAAGGTAAGTATAAAGGGAAATTTCCTATTAAATGTTTTTCTTGTAGTAAGATAGCCCATTTTGCATCAAGGTGTCCAGAAAGAGTCCTTAGGCAAAAACCTAACAAGCCTAGATTTCAAAGAAAGTGCTATTATGTTGTTGATGAAGGTGTGACAGATGATGAATTTGATAAAGGGAATGCAAGTGAAGATGAATGGGTATTTATTGCTATCAAGGAAAATGATCTAGCCCCTATTGAATTTGTTAGTTTCTCTAATGTGGAGAAAACTCTAGCTTCTCAAGTTGAAGAGAAATATGAATGGGTGATTGATAGTGGATGCTCTCATAACATGATAGGAGATAAAAAAAGTTTGTGAGCTTGGAAAGGTATGGTGGTGGTGTTGTAAGATTTGGTGATGAAAAAGCTGGTGTAATCTATGGCAAAGGATCAATTTCTCTTTGGTAAGAATAATCCTAATGATGTTCTTTATGTGGAAGGTTTGAAGCATAATATTTTAAGTGTTAGACAAATGATTGATAAGGGTTACAATCTTCAATTCAAATATGGAAAGTGTAGAATATTGGGGAATTCTGGAGATGTGATTGCTTCAGGTACAAAAACAAAAGGTAACATCTTTCACCTGAATGCTGCTAGTAAAAGTTGTCTGATTGCTCAAGTTGATGAAAGTTGGTTGTGGCATAGGAGAATGTGTCATGTAAACTTTTGAAAATATTGTTAAGATAAGTTCTACTTAGGTAGTGAGAGATCTTACTAAGTTGGTAAAGCCTACTAATACTATATGCAAGGAATGTCAGTTAGGGAAACAAACTAGAATTTCATTTCAGAGCAAACAATATTGTTCAAAAGAAGTGTTGGAGCTTGTTCATACTGATTTTGTGTTGTCCTTCTAGAATCCAAAGTTCACAAGGAGATGGGTACTTCATGTTACTTATTGATGATTACTCTAGATTGATGTGGGTTACTTTCTTAAGGGATAAATCTGAAGCTCTGGAAAAGTTTAAGATTTTTAAGGCTATGGTTGAGACAAAGACAAGTCTAAAGATTAAATGATTGAGATCAGATAGAGGTGGTGAATTCACTTCTCATGATTGAGATTAGATAGAGGTGGTGAATTCACTTCTCATGAGTTTAATTATTTTTGTGAAGTGCATGGGATAAAGAGACAATTTTCTTCCTCGTGAACCCCTCAACAAAATGGAGTTGTGGAAAGGAAGAACAAGACAATTCAAGATGTTGCTAGAACTATGATTCTCAAAGTAAATGTTCCTCATATCTATTGGATAGAAGCTTTGAGTACTATTTTTTACATCCTCAACTGGGTACAAGTCAAAGGTGATACTGGTAAGACCCCTTTTGAGCTATGGACTAGTCATAAGCCTACTATTAGATATTTCAAAATATTTTGGAGTAAATGTTATATCAGAAGAGATGAAGAGATAGGAAAGTTTGATGCTAAGAGTGATGAAGGAATCTTTCTTGGTTATTCTACTAAGAGCAAGGCATACTGGTGCTACAACAAGAGATTGAGGAAAGTAGTTGAAAGTGCAAATTTCAAGGCTGATGAAGACATAGCTAGACCATCAAGAACCTATGGATATGATTCAGATGATCAGAACAACAGTTTAGTCATAGGAAAGAATGTTCAGACTCAAAATCAAGTTCAAATCATTTTGGTGAATCAAGAGGAAGAAACTAGTGAAAGTGCATAAGAGAAATCACAAGAGCCAGAAGTTCAAGAACGTCCTAAGACTCCAAGGTATGTAAGACTAAATCATTTAGAAGATCATATCATAGGTGATAAGAGCAAAGGTGTCCAAACTAGGAGAAATATTGTGGAAGAATACTATTTGATTTCAAAGACTGAGCCTAATAATGTGAATGAAGTATGCAAAGATGAACATTGGGTAGAAGCAATGAAATAATAGTTACAAAAAATTGAGAAGAATTATACATGGATTATTGTTCCTAGACCTAAGAACAAAAATGTAATTGGAACTAAATGGGTTTTTAGAAACAATCTGAATGAGCAAGGTGAAGTTATTAGAAACAAAGCTAGATTGGTGTGTAAAAGATATTCTCAAATGGAAGGAATTGAATTTGAAGAAACTTTTTCCCTTGTTGCTAGGATTGAATCTGTGAGATTATTTCTTGCTTATGTTGCTTACAAAAATTACAAGGTTTATTAGATGGATGTCAAGTTAGCACTTCTAAATGGCAAATTGGAAGAAGAGGTGTATGTTGAGCAACCTGAAGGATTTCAATTGACTGATTAGGGAGATATGGTTTGTCAGTTGAAGAAATCATTTTATAGACTTAAGAAAGCCCCAAGAGCATGGTATGCCAGATTGGACAAGTATTTGTTGAAGCTTGGATTCAATAAAGGTACTATTGATAGAAATTTGTATTTCAAGATTGATCATAATAAAGATTTGATTGTTGAAGCCTTTGTTGATGATATGATTTTTGGAGGAGATAATAGTTTGTGCATGAAGTTTGTTGATGAGATGTAGAATGAGTTTGAGATGTCAATGATTGGAGAGATGATTTTTTTTTTGTGATTGCAAATTACTTAGTTAGATACATGAATCTTTATATCTTAGTCCAAGTATGTGAAAGAATTGGTGAAGAAGTTTGGTATGGAAGATTCAAATCCAGTTGGTACACCTATGGTGACCGGATGCAAATTGACACAAAATGATGATTCTCTGAAGGAAAATAAAACTAGGTATAGATTGATGATTGGTGGATTACTTTATTTGACTCAAACTAGACCAAATATCATGAATGTTGTATGTATTGTTGCAAGATTTCAAGATGATCCTAAAGAATCTCATGTATCTGCTGTGAAAAGGATTTTTAGATACTTGAAGGGAACAGTTGATTTTGGGTTGTGGCATCCTAAAGATGATGATCTTACTTTGAGTGGTTTTACTAATGCTAATTGAGTAGGAGATTTGGATGACATAAAGAGTACTAGTGGTGGTGCATTTTTCTTGGGTAAGAAGCCAATTTCATGGTTGAGTAAGAAGCAAAATGTCATTTCTTTATCTACTATAGAGAGAAAATACATTACTGCTACTATCAATTGTACTCAAGTATTGTGGATGAAGTAGATGTTTAAAGATATCACAATTGTGTATGATGAGCCCATTGCTATATTTTGTGATAATTCAAGTGCAATTAACATTTCTAAGAATCCTGTGCTGCACTCAAACACCAAGCATATATCTATCAAGTTTCACTTTTTGAGAGAGAAGGTGAGTGAAAAGGAAGTTAGATTGGAGTATGTGCCTACTAAGGAGAAAATTACAGATATCTTTACAAAGATGTAGCCTAAGGATACTTTTGAGTGTCTCAGAGGGAAGCTAGGGGTAATTACCCCTCCTAATCAGAACTAAGATGCATTGACTTGCATCAATCCATGCATTTTATGATCATATTTTAATCTGAATTGATGTTGTGGTGACTGCTACTCAGGGGGAATAGTCAGATGTTCAAATATGTGGTCTAGAGCTTGTGTGGAGAAAATAAATCTTTGTCAGTGATGTCAAAGGGGGAGAAGAACCCTGTGTGGAGAAGAGTTGTTGAGGAGAAAAGAGTTAGAACCTAAGGGGGAGCAAGTGTTGAAGATAGCTACGTTGATGGTTTTTTTCACATCATGTGTCGCCATCAATGCCAAAGGGGGATATTTTGGATGTTGTGGTTTTGTTGCTGATATGTGGTTGTCATTGATGTCAACACTATTGACATTAATGTCTTAGATTTTTTATATGTCGAGGATATTGAGAAAATTGTAATGAAATGAGTTGCAGGTTGTTAGTGGTGAAGTGAAGTTCAATTTTTCAGTGAGTTTAGTACATTGATGATCAAAGGTTGTGGATTAAAGGGTTTCTTGTCAAGTATATCTAGTTTATCCAAGTTGAGTTTCATAGATCTTTGTGAAGATTTTTTCATGTTATGAAGATTTGTATTTTGATAGTTTTTTTGTTGCTTTAGTTGGTGTTCTTGAATGAAGATGATTTGATTTTAGAAGGTTCAATTGTTGCAGATGCCTCTCTAGTGATTCATGATGTTTGTGGATGTTTCTAGATCATTCTCTATCTGTGTTGCATTCCCACATTAATTTTTGTGCTCAGGATTCAATATTTTCTCATGCATGTTCATTTTTTCATGTTCTTGGCCGACAAGGTGTTGTAACATATTGTGGATATTTGAGGAGTAATTTTTGAAGGTGGTTCATGTTTGAGAATTTTATTTTTGGTCTTCACTATGTTGTGGTCAACCTTGGTTGATTCACATTAATAATCTTTATTGTTTTTGGCTGATAGTTTGCATTCATTTTATTATTTCTTTGAGGCTGACTTGTAGCTGTGTAATTTATTGTTTTGGATATATAAGAGCAATTGTTTTATCATTCAAAGGAATGAGTATGAAAAGTGTGTGAGTCTTGTGTGTGAAAAATGTTCATATCTTTTGAAGGAAGAAGGAGACTTTGAAGAAGAGTGAGCAGCAAGTGAAGAAGTGTTCATGTGCTTAACTAGAACTGTAATCAGGCATTAGGAGATGCAATTTTTCTCCATTCAAATCTTGTGGATGTAATCCAATCTTTTGTAAGATAGTCTGTCTTCCTTTCGGAAGTAATCCTTTCTATAATTGAGCAGTGAGCTCTAGGAAGTTCACTTGAATGCATGTGCATTCCTCATTAATATCTCTTTATACTTTTAACAGGTTATAATCTTTTGGACTGACCTCCACCATGGTTTTTCCCCTAATAGGGTTTCCACATAAAAAATCTTGGTGTTATGTGTGTTTCTTATGTGCTGTTGATTTATGCTTTCATGGTTATTGATTAGATTTGAGAATAAATTTAATAAGTTCAATAAGTTTGAAATTCTATGACAACTGATTCTACCCCCTCTCAGTTTTCTGCCCTTGTGTTGCCAACATGAAGTCCAACCGCTACTGCAAAAGCATTCACTCAAGAAATCCCCACTTTTCCATGCTCATTGTCACATCCTAACGAGGCCAAGAGAAACTCTACAAAACTTGAGCTTCTCCAAATTTTATTCAAGAATGCTATGAATACACAAGTTCTCCATGTCAGATCATAAATAAATATTATCTTGTCAAAGTCATCTCCCCCTAGATTCAAGTGTTTATTGAAGCGGAAAGTTAAAAGGAAGTCAAGTGAGTGGAAACAACTTCCTACACTAATCTAATCAGAGGAGAGTTACCAAAAAAATTGTTTTAACACCTTATGCTTTTACAATATGAGATACACATAGAGAATAATGGAAGTAGCACAACAAGTACACAAATGCAATAACATTAGATATACGTGGGGAAAATGATTTCAGGTAAAAAAACCCCACCCTCTAAAAGCACAATACTATTGTATTACTTCAAATAGGAGTTACAATACATCACCAAGTACTTAGCCTTTTTCAACAAGTTCTTCAACACGAACACCTGTTATAGAGTAATACTGGCAACACTTCATTACCTACAACCAAACTATGCATTCTACAACACAAGGCACCCAACAAATAGAGTGATACAAGATTCAAGAAGAATTTAGAAGGTGAGGGGTGTCCAAATCTAAAAGGAACAATATTCAACACCTTAGACATGCATTTGGACACATGTACAACATTCCCTTACACCTTTGACAAGTTTTCAACATGAAAATACTCTTCTTTCAAGCTTGGGAACCTATAATATGCTAAAAATAGCTTATGATAGATGGCTTACACATGTTACAGCTATCATATAATCTATCATAGCTGACAACACTTACAATTCTAAGAGAATATATCATAACTAACTAAAAATAGTTGATTCTCTTACATCTTGTCATAGCCCAACTTGGGCACCAACTTTCTCCATGCATTCAAAGATGCCTTATGACATGTCATAGATTCTAAAGTAAGACGCCTATGTCAACTTGGGATGATGATGTGTCATCCAGTCACCTCTAATAGGGATGCCACCTAGCCGTTGGGTCCCAATTAATGACATGACACCATAGGAAATTAAATAATACAAATAAATAGGGTATGTACAGGATCATCATGGAAAAAATGGGCCTTTAAGTGGCAAAAAATTTAGAAAAATCAGAATTAGAAAACTTGACATAAAAATTTGAATAAGTTATCTAAATTATTTCAAAAATATATAAGAATAGAATCTATAGCAAAGTGAATGTAATTTCTAAACTACTAGGTTTGTTTTAAAAAAAAAATCTATTTGATGATAATTTGAAATTTTAATGCAATGGTACTTAAATTTCAGGGAAAAAATAAGGTGTCTGTCTGACCACCCTAACCACAATAAAATGATAATATTTTTTTATAATATTTTAGATATAAGTTGAAGACTCATGCCCTGATGTGATGCATATTGTTTTGTAATTTTTTTCCAAGTAAATAATTAATTATGAATTTTTTATTACAATTTTTTTAAAAATATAAAAACTCGTATGTCTGACCACCTTAACTTGGTAAAAAATTCATCAAATTCAATTTTTATTTTTTTAATCCTATATTATGCGAAGCATATAATGTGACGCATCTTTTAGATTCAAAAAATATGACACCATTTGAAAGCTATAGATGTTTTTCAATCAGCCTATCAATTAGGACTTTAGTCATAATTTGAATAGAAAATTAATAATAATTATTTATTAAATTCAAAGTAAAGCATAATTTATATCGGTGGAAAGATGAGAATCTCCTTTAAAAACCCTTTCTCATTTCATTAGTTTGGGGTAACAAAATAGTCATCAGCCACATACCCATCATATTGCCACTTTTTGGCCCATCATGATCTTGCACATACCCAATACATTAGTTACATCAATTAAATCAATATTAGGAATCTAAGATTGAGACACCTTAATCCCAACATTCTCCCACTTGTCGAATACTTTCCAAGAGTCATACGAAATCATCTGCTTAGGGCCCCAAATCCTATGGAATCAGAACACCATCTGAACTTCTCCATGCTCATTGGTTTTGTCAGTTCATCTACAACATTCACCAAAGTGTCAACCTTCTCCAAGTTCACCTTTCCATCCTATATCATATCATGAACAAAATGATACAGGACATCGATGTGCTTTGTTCTGGCATGAAAGGTAGAATTTTTTGCTAGACAAATTGCACTTTGACTATCACAACAAATAGTAATTTGTCACATGTCTAAACTAATATTTGAACATAATATCTTAAGCCAAATAGCTTCCTTACAATCATGAATGACTTTCATATACTCTACCTTTGTCATGGACAATGCGCCTATAGCCTATCACTTACTCGTCCAACTAATAGCACCACTAAACATCATAAAAACATAAGGTCACTAGTGGATCTTCTATTGTAAATGTCACCTACCCAATCTAAATCTACATATCCTTGAATTCTCACAGAATGTTGAGGTCCAGTAGGATAACCATGAAAACACAAGACATACTCATAAGTACCCTGTAAATATGAACACTCTCTTAACTGCATCCCAATGCGCCCGTCCAGGATTAGCCATAAAATGGTTAAGGACTCCCACTGCTTGGGAAATGTCTAGTCTCATACACACCATCACATACATCAAATTTCCAACTGCACTTGCATATGGTACTTTGGTCATGTCCTCCATCTCGGTGGGATATTTTGGACAATCATTCACATAAAGCTTCATCTCTTGCATCATAGGGACAACTAACTCTCTACAATCTACCATGTTGAATCTCTCCAAATAATTTCTTTGGCTTAACCAAATATTTCTATTAGCTCTACCTCTCATGATTTCCTTTCCCAGAATTTACCTAGCTACACCTAGGTCTTTCATCTCAAACTATGTTGACAAATGAAACTTCAAATTTGAAATCATACTTTTACCATTCCCAATAAACAACATATCATCTACATATAGAAAAATAATGAGAATGTGACCATTATAAATTTTAAAGTACAAAAAATGGTCAGATTTAGATCTCTAAAATCCCAATGACAACACATAGGTATCAAAATTTTGATACCACATTCTAGGAGAGTGTTTCAAACCATAAAGAGAATTCTTTGATTTGCAAACAAAAATTTCTTTACCTTTTTCAATACAATGCTCTAGCTTTGACATGTATATCTCTTCCTCCAAATCACCATGAAGGAATGTTGTCTTCACATCCATTTGTTCCACTTCTAAATCATACGCTGTTGCAGGTGACAACAAAATCCTATTGAAGTGATCAACCCAAGATCTTCAATTTTCAACACCAAATATCCTCCAAAAGAGCTAGATAGAAGCAACAATGGAAGATGCTATTCCACTAAACAAGGATTTCAATATCATACAATGATCAATATGCTATGCAATACAATGCAATGCCAAATATGCTAGAGATGCCTTGCTTATAATGGCAAGGATGAAAGATGGGATAAGACAAGATCATGAAAAGTGTCTTAATCCTATCAAATGAGACAAATAACTCATAACTACCTAAGAAAGTGTATATTATAGATAAGAAAACTAATATCCTAAATAAACTTAACATGTCAATTAAGTCCCCTAAGTCCCCAGTAAAGGAATAAATTAGGTACAAGACTTATTCACAACAACACCCCCCCTTAAGTGCAACTTAGGGAGGAAAAAACCAATGAAAATATGCAAAAGATGAAAAATATGGGTTCTAGAAATATGGCCTAATGAGGTACTCATGTACAAAACAAAAAACTCTCATAAACAAAGAAAAGGAGAAAAAACCTATGGGAGATAAATCCTCTCCAAAAGAGAGAAAAAGCTAAAAATACTGAAGAAGGAGGAATCCTCAAGACCCCCCAAGGACAACTTCCTTCACCCCAAGCATTGATCACAATTGAAGATAATGAGGTGATGCCAAAGTTTTAGTGAAGATGTAGATGCAACTTGTAGATCTGTAGGAAAATACTCCAAGCTGAGAACACCATCCTAGATGAGCTACTTGATGAAGTGCATATGGATCTCAATATGCTTAGTACTCTGGTGCTCCACTAGGTTGTGAGAGATATGTATGGAACTCTAATTTTCACACCAAAGAGTAGTGGGATGAGTGGAAGGGAATCCAAACTCAGTCATCAATTGAAAAAGCCACAAAACCTCCTAACTAGCTAGAACTACACCTCAATACTCAACCTTTGTCGATGATAATGCAATAGCATTCTACTTCTTTCATGACCATGCAATTGGACCAAAACCAAGGAAAAAGACAAAGCCATAAGTAGACTTCCAATCATTGACATCACCGACCCAATCTAAGTTAGTGAAGCCCACTATATAAGATGCACCTGATGTGTAATGAATGTCAAAATGAGTAGTGCCCTGAATGTATCTCAAGATATGTTTAGCGGCCTTCCAATGACTCTCATTAGGATCCTATGAGAAGTGAGATACAAGTCCAACCGCAAAGGAGCTATTAGGATGACTATGTGTCAAGTAGAAAAGACTACCAACCAACTACTGATCCAAGGTAGGATCAATTGTAGGAGTAGTACAATTGGTAGACAGTACAACACCTTACTAGAATGGAGTAGGGGTAGGCTTGTAATTAGCCATGCCAAATCTCTGAAGAAAATTAAGAGCATACTTCTGCTTGAAAATGAAGATCTCCTTAGAATTTTGATGAACCTAAAGACCAAAGAAGTAATATAAAAGACTAAGGTCGGTCATATCAAATCACTCCATCAATGGTTGTTGTGTACTCTAAATAATGGAAATAGAACTCCCTATGATAATAAAATCATTGACGTAGAGCACAAGTATGAGTAAATGCTCTCCATGTCTTTGAGTATAAAATGTGGGATCAGAATGACAATGAATGTAGCTAAAATAAAGCAAGAAACTATCCATCTTCTCATACCAAGCCTGAGGGGCTTGTTTGAGACCATATAATGAATGTTAAATCCTGCAAACAAATGAAGAGTCCTACACAAAACCTAGTGGCTAATCCATATAGATCTCTTCATGAAGATTCCCATGTAAGAAAGCACTCTTCACATCCCTTTGATAAACTGACCATCCTTGTGATCCAGCTACAACAAGGACAAGAAAAATAAAATCCATTTTGGAAATAAGAGTAAAGGTCTTGGAATAGTCAATTCCTTCAAACTAAGAGAACCCCTTTGCAACAAGATGAGCCTTGTACTTATCAATAGAACCATATGCTACATACTTTGTATGATACACCCACTTGCACCGAACCAAATTTCTTCCCTTAGGAAGAGGAACAAGATCACAAGTATGATTCTTCATAAAAGAAGAATACTCATCAGCCATAGCACTATCCCACTTTGGAATACCTAAAGCATATGAAAACTTCTAACAATAATTTGAAACTGCATAACTCAAAAGACTGATTCCTAAAGTTTGAGAAAGAGTGCGATGAGTGTCTAAGGGATCACCAACAAGAGAACCAACCTCATCAAGAGTAACTTGAGCCCATCATGGCCTAGTGGGTGAATGATGAGGAGGTGGATCAAGACCATCATCAAAATCTTCCTCAATTAGAAAAACATCATCAACTGAAGAAGACTGAGTAGGTTGTGATGAATTCAAGGGAGGATTTGACTAGATGAAGGACTCAACAAGATGAACCTCACATCAGAAATGAACCTATTGTGTGTCAAGATCAAACAATCTATATGCCTTCACATCCGCACAATAGTCAACAAAGATGTATTGCTGACTCTTCTTCTCCATTGATTTACATTGACAATCCATAATGAATGCCCAAGCCTCACTACCAAATACTCTGAAGAAGGATACATTAGGCTTGCAATGAGACCAAGCCTCCTTAGGGGTCATATTTCACACTAACTTTTGGGGCATACAATTTTGAATATAGTTTTCACAATTGATAGCTTCAACCCAAAATGCTACAGCCATGGACCTAGACTGAATCATTCAATTGGCCATTTCCTTGAGAGTCTTGTTATTTCTCTCTGTCACACCATTTTTCTGAGGATTGTAAGGAACTATGTGTTGATGAAGAATACCAAGCTCATTGCAAAAAAATTGAAATGCCTAATTGACATACTCCCCCCCAATTATTTGTGTGTATCTATTGAAGAGAAAAACTTGACTACTTCTCCATAGATGTTTAGAATGTCTTGAATTTTTTGATAACTTCACTCTTGAGCTTCAAAAAATAGACCCATGTCCATTTGGAAAAATCATCAATGAATGTGAGCACATACTTAGCCCCTAAAAAATGAGTAGGGAATGACATGAGATCACTATGAACCAGCTCAAGGGGTGTGGTTGCACATGGAGCTTAACCCTTAGGAAAATGATCTTGATGTTGCTTTCCAAGAACACAACCTTGAAAAACACCATCCATGTAAGAGATCTTAGGAAGACCAACCACTAAGTGATGTGCTTGCATTTGCTGAAGCTATCTATATTTCAAGTACCCAAATATTTCATGTCAAAGTTTTCTCATCGAATCAACATGAGCAACAAAACATGAACCCAATGAAGACTCAAATCCATCAAGTCGATGCAAATGGTTCTCATGATCAACTATCCCTGTAGCAACAACTTGAATTGAAGGAAATCCATCTAGAGAGAGTGATTGTAAATAGATCTGCTTGAAGTTGTAAGGCTCTAAAATGATTTGTTTTAACATATAATTCTTCAAGTTTATCCCAAACATTCTTAGGTTTTTTACACTCTAAAATATGAAACAAGTTATCAAATATATGTAAGATAATGAGACCTTTTGCTTCATCCATGTTACATCTATGAACACATTTTTCATAATCCCTTGTGAATTTAGGTTGTTTTTCATCTAACATTGGCCATAGACCTTTAGATTATAACAATTGAGTCATTTTTATTTTCCATGTATGATAATTGTGCGGTGTGAGTGGTTCAATTTGCCTTCGATCCATCATGAACACTAAAATAAAGAAGACAATGTGACACATAAATTGTGCCTTTCACCCCCCATAATGTATTAAAACTAATTTTGCAACCCCCCAACAAATTACAATGAAGAAATTTTACAATTTGTACAAGTGACAAGCTTAAATCAACCATTTATAACACATGGTGTTTTTTACAATTTTCAGAAAAATAGCTTGTCAAAATTGAAAAAGAAGGTTACAAAAAGATTCCTTGCAATTTTCTGAGATTTTTCAAAAAAACGTTTGCCAAATTTTGACTTTGTATGCAAAAGTTATGCCAATTACAAGCAATAAATGCATCTATACCTTTAGGCTGAAAAAACTAGCAAAAATTATCAAAATCTAGAAAAATCACTTGCACCACTACAAAGTTTGTTGAACTAGCTTTCCGATGATATTTTGATTTTGAAAATCTAACACTGTGGTGAAAAGTTATACAAAATTGAAAAAAAGGCCTGAAAAGGGCGCCTTCAACACTAAATAGGAGCAAACTTAGCACTAACCGGGTGCAAAAATTTAGCCCCCTCTCACTGGCCCTTGGTCCTACATGTGACTACATTTTGGTTGACTACAAAAACTCTAGCAGTTTGCTGAAACCACCAGCGATATGCATTGGTCATCACATTTTTATGCTCTGGCAGCTTCAGCTAGCAGGCGACTAACATATAAAGTTGGTGGTGACTGTTTATGTAATTTCCCTCTTAGCGGACTATTTGGAGAAGCCCCAGGCAGATCACCGTTAGTTGCTTAGTGGCTTGATTGTCAACTGTCAGTGGTTAGGAGCTCAAGTCAACCAAAAAGAAGTTGATCGGTATTTGGAATGGCCGGTGGGAGGATGTGGAGTGGGCCCCAGTGGTGAGGTGAGTTGGCACTTGTGGATTGATAGGGTAGAGTACGACTCTGTAGAAAATAAATGTGTACGCAGAAAAAAAAAATTGGCTACCAATTTTTTTTAATCGCCAATATTTTAAAGAAATTCCCAATAAATATTTTAAAGAACCTGAAATAAATAAAAATTGTAGAACATTAAAAAAAAATTAATTAATTATGAAAAAATCATACCCGACCTAGTTGGGGGTCGTACGACCTTTCAACCAACAATTTTTTTTCCCAGAAATCAATTTTTGCCAAATATACAAAAATTATATATCATTTTTCTTGCAAACGGCCACCCGAACATAATGACAAGCTTATTTTTTTGCAAAAAAAGCTCCTATAAAAAGTTGTTCACCAAATGCGAGCCTCAAACCCTTATTTGCCAAAAATGAAAATGGTGACCAAATTGAGTGAAACAAAAGCCAAATATAACTTTCTCGAGCCTCCTAAACATAATGGGACAACCAAAAATGCTGCCACTATAGCCAAAAGTGTTGCAATCAGTAGATATCACCAAAATGTATACATGCAATATAGGATACAAGGAACTCAAATCACAATAGAACTTGATAGAGGAAACTCTCTAATGAATAAAAAGGAAGGGTATTTCTAGATTCAAAGCTCTGATACCATGTTGAAGTGATCAACCCAAGATCTTCAATCTGCAACACCAAATAACCTCCACAAGAGATAGAGAGAGGAAACAATGAAGATGCTATTCCACCAAACAAGTATTGCAATATGATATAATGATCAATATGCTATGGAATACAATGCAATGTCAATTATGCTAGAGATGCCTTGCTTATAAAGACAAGGATGAGAGATAGGATAAGAAAATATCATGAAAAGTGTCTTAATCTTATCACATGAGACAACTAACTCATAACTACCTTGGAAAGTGTAAATTCTAGATAAGACAAATAATATCCTATGTAAACTTAACATGTGAATTAAGTCCCCTAAGTCCCTAGTAAAGGAATAAACTAGGTACAAGACTTATTCACACCAACAAATCCAAGTAGATGCCACTTCACTATAGGAAAGAATATCTCCCCATAATCAATTCCCTCCACCTACGAAAACCCCTTAGCAACCAAGCATGCCTTATACTTCTCAACACTGCCATCAGTACCACACTTTTTCTTGAAATCCCATTTACAACCAATAGGTTTACATCCAACATGCAAAGTTACCAGATCTTAAGTCTTATTTTTCTTTAAAGAAGCCAGCTCCTCATCCATGGCTTGCAACTAGGAATCTGAATCATTCATACCCAATGCCTCTCTAACCGTCCTAGGCTCATTAGTATTAGTAATTAAGGAAAATATGCAACTAGAATCCAATAATGAATATCCAAACCTTTTTGGTTTCCACCTAACTCGCATAGAGATCCTCAAAGGCTCAGATTGAGGTTCTCCTTCTTCTTCAAAAAATTTAGAGCTACTTGAGCTCTCCTCATCATTAGGTCCAATAGGAGTACTTAGTTCTTCTTTCTTCAGAGTAGGTGGAATTTGAGCCACCTCCTTCTTTTGTTTCTCCTCTTTTTCTAGTTTCAGCTCAACAGAGGAAGGTTTCATCTCTCTGAAGATCACACATCTACTATAGAGAATCTTTTGAGCTTTTGGATCCTAAAGCTTGTACCCTTTCACACCAACACAATAGTTGATAAGGATACACTTAATAGCCTTTTCCTCAAACTTAGACCTCTTATCAATTGGAACATGAGCATAAGATTATCAATCAAATACTCTGAGATGTCTCATTAAAATATTTTTACTAGATCATGCCTCCATGGGTGTCTTTCCAACAAGCATTGATGTAGGAAATCTATTGATCAAATAACATGCAATGGCTGCCGCTTCATCACAAAACTTCTGCTCAAGGCTAGCACCACTCAACATACTCCTAGCTCTCTCCATCAACATTCTATTCATCCTCTCTACAACTCCATTTTGTTTTGGAGTGCAGGGAGTTGTCTTATGTCTCTCAATCTCATGCTCTTTACAAAACTTGTCAAACTCTATGGAACAAAACTCACCAACATCATCAGTCCTCAAACACTTAATCTTTCTACTAGTCTGATTTTCTACCAAGGCCTTAAACTCCTTAAACTAACTAAAGAATATAGCTTTACTTTTGAGGAAATAAACAAATGTCCTTCTAGTATAGTCATCTATGAAAGAAACAAAATATATAGATTTTGATAACGAAGGAACATTTACAAGACCAAAAACATTTGAATGTACATAATCCAAGACCCCAAAAGACTTGTGAGAACTATAGTAAAAGAAACATGGTGTTGTTTTCCATATACATAATGTTCGCAAAATTCAAACTTGAGATTACAATCATCAAGGCCTTCAACAAGAATCTTATTTTTCAGGGTTCTTAGACCCTTCTCACCAATTCGACCAAGTCGTTGGTGCTATAACATTGTCTTCTCTATAGGAAGCTTCATTTCTATAGAATTAGCACCCTTAGGTACCCAAAATGCACAACCATCAAATGTAGATGCAACATGCTTCTTCTCTGCACAATCAGATGGTAAGGATGAAGAATCCAAAGGTATCTTCTTCTTTGGTACATCAAAAGAACTATTTCATTGTACAACATGCATGCATCAAGTTGAAATAGAGTGCCAATACAAACTCCTTTAGCTAACACCATAGCTCCTCTTGTTATCTTGCATCCTCCATCAGAGAAAACAACTTGCAATCTTGAATCATTTAGTTTACCTACAAAAAGTAGGTTTCATGCCAAACTTGGGATATGCAAGACACCATCAATCCCCTTCACTCATTTAGTTTAATTACAAAAATTAGGTTTCATGCCAAACCTAGGATATGTAAGACACCATCTAATAAACCCCAATCATTAGTGTTTTGTGTGATGACATTGATATTAAGCAAAGATTTATTTGATTCTTTCACTTCTTTTGAGGGACAATAACTAAGACCACTAGTCATTTCTATTAGTTCAAGATGCACCAAGGTTAGAGTTTGCTTAGAAGAATATTTTGTAATAGTGTTGGTATTGAGTGAAGGATTTTTGATGCTTTTGTTTCTTTCAAGGGACAATAACCAAGACCACTAGTTCTTTCTTGTGTATTAGGCTCTATAGAGACATGTATACCTTGTTCTCTAGCACCACATCCTTTTCCACTATAACCAAGTTGTTTCATAAGTTCATAACCTTTTCCATAAAGCTTTTCCATTTCTTTCAAATTTGGTGGTTTTTCATAATCAACTTTATCAAAATTTGTTGTGTAATTTGTTTCTTCTTCTAAAGTGGTTGAAGTGGATGCTTTTGACGGTTCTTTTGAATTTTTTGTTGAAATTACTGCCGATTCTTTTCCCTTTTTAGATTTTTTTGTTATGATCTTGTATTCTCTGATGAATGTAGGTGTGAAAACTAAGGAACCCCAATCATCCTCCAATATTCTTTTTAGTTTCTTTCTCTTGCATGGGTTCCACTTGTGTAGTTGGCATCAATTTTTTCAAAGGATTTTCCTTGTCTTTCTCAGTGTGCAAACAAATTTCGGCTTTAGGGTTGGCTTTGATTTTGTACACTTTTTCTTTTTAGACATACTTCATTAAATAATGAAGAGTTGAAGGAACTGCATTCATCTCATGAATCCATGGTCTTCCCAAAAGAACATTAGATGAGATATTTTGAGGCATAACATGGATAGGAGTTTGCAATGTGGCCTTTCCAACTATAATAGGTAATGTTATCACACCAAGTGGTTGTTTCCCTACATTGTTGAATCCTTGAATATATAAAGAGTCTAGTTGTATTTGTCTTTTGTCTAATACAATCTTATCCAAAAGGTTTACACTACACACATTAAGCACCAAACCATTGTCAATGATAGTTCTCTCTATCCCAGTCTTATTAACAAGGGCTATTATCATGAAAACTTCATTTTTTTTGCACTTCCAAGGAAGGTAACTCACTTTGGTGGAAAACAATGTATGAACTCATTCCTTGAATGATGGCTACTATATCATTTGGTTGCACATTAAGAGGGATAGAAACTTGTTGTAAAGCACTTTAAATCATCTTATGGTAATGAGGGGAGGCTACAATAAGATCCCATAAGGATATCTTAGCAAGAGTATTTTTAAGTTGTTCAACAAGATCGTACTCCTTTCCACTATGTAAAGGTAAATGAGGAGCACTAGGTAAAATGGGTTGAGGAAATGGTAGTGAAGTAGGAATGGTTTGTTGTTACCTAGTATTCCTTTTATTGTATGTATAAGCAATGGTATTGTAACTCAGTTGTTACAAAACATTGTTACTATCAAATTGTCTAGTAAAGTTCAACATATATCCTATAGCTAGCACTTGGTTTCTTTTTAGGTGGTTCTAACATAAGAACGATTTTTTTTTTAACTTGAGGTTTATGTGAGGGTGGATAAAGGTAAGAAGTGGCTCAGGAGATCGCTTCAAGGGATATTTAATGTGCATAACCTCAAAAGACTTATCTTTATTTTTATGATATTTTTGTAAAGGGGAGTCTAGTCTCACCTCATCATCTCCATCTAATGAAACCACATTACTATTGTTTGAAAGACATGTATCAATTCTATCATTTTCTTGCACCATGATATCTTCCATAGTATTAGAGATTTTAGGAGAGGATCAAACAAGATGTTGATCACATTCCATTGTTAGATTTTGTAAAGTAAATTCATCACCAATAGGGGAGGCATCAAGAGAAGAATTCTTACCAATGATTGCATCCTTTTATTCCATTAGATGTTCCCAAGTGAGAGAAGCATTAGGAGAGGGAAAATCAAGACTCTCATGATTCTCAATGAGTGTATCTTCTAACATCAAACTATCTTCTTCACAAATAGGATAGATACTAGGAGAAGAAAAAATTTGATTATCATGATTGTCTATGATCACAGATATGTAGGCCACGTGTTTGGTACTATCTACATCTAACCAAAATATCTCATGACATGATCTTAATAGAATGGAATAATGATGTAATCATGTTGTCCAACTAGTAGTTTTTCTCATTGTTTCCTTGATAACTGAGAGGCTAGACCTATCCATTAATGAAGAGTTAGGTATGTGGTCTTCAAAAAATATCATGAACCTCTAGATGATCAAAGGTGACTCTCCAATGTAATAAGTCTCCCTACTGCTAGGGTCACCTGAGTGTATAATAGAAGAATTTTGGATAGCAATTAGGGGCTACCAAGGGGTATCCCTCTTGTCTAGTGAAAGTATTATGCTCAAACTCCCATACCTAAAGAAGTGAACAATGAAGAATACTCTAGGAATCTCAATATACAAAGCTCAACCAAGATCATATTATAGAGCCCTAGGAATATATTGTATAATGCTCCTCCATTTCCTAGATAGTGTGAACTAGGCCCGCCTCAAGGTGTGTACCTCATCCACCAGGTGCTAGAACTAAAGTGACAACAAGAGTGATAATTTATCAAATGAATGGTGTAATAGGTCCTAAATGAAGAAGTCACTTATGCTCAATTTGACCTCTAGAATCAGAATCACTATCCCTATGGTGGATAATACACTAGAATAATTCTCTCTTGATATGCTAAGGGGTACAATAATCATCATAGTGTATGTTATCACCTTGCATAAGAAGCCTGAAAATATGGTGTATATGATTATCAAGTGTAATTATCATTTCCCCTATTGGGAGATGAAAGGTGGAAGTATTTTCTTTCCATTGCTCAACAAGTGTAATCAACATAGCATGATGATTTCTCATTAGTGGCATGATATAGAACCAATAGAGTCCAATGGTGCATAGAAGCTATGACTCCTAGAAAGTCATGAAACCTACTCTTAAAGTAATGAGAACAAGCATCCTCCTAGTCACTGTTGGGCATGTGGAGGAGTCTGTAAGAAACAAATAGAATCATCATTGAAATAGAAAAACTAGTGATCAAATATATTAAAGCATAATCATTTTCAAAGCTCTAAAATGGTGTATTTCTAGGAAAAAGGTGTCAAAAAGGGATATAGGTGCCATTTTTGGACATAGGTGCCCAAAATGGACACAAGCACCCAAAGATGATATAGGAGTTCTATGATTTTGGAAAAAGTAACTCACCGTCTGTGCCACCTCCCCTTGTGCTATGCCATCTCGTAGAACATAAAGTCTTAAGGGCTTATATGATCATCATTTCAACATCCTCACTCTATGGTGAATTGGTATGTTTCTCTAAACTTTTGAGACACAAAAGTAAAAATGATTATTAAAAGAATAATTTTTCTCTAACATATAGTAAAAATCTAAAAATATAGTAGTTATCATTCAAATAATTATAATGAGGGCTAGTGAACTCTAATTTGGATGCCATTTAATGCGTTGGATTTTTAATTTTGTCTGCATTCCATTCATATGTTTTTCAATAGTTGGTGTTATGATCTCATGACCAAATCACAAACATATTCATCAAAAACCTTAACAATTTGATGTGGTTAGATTGCTACCCTAATTCCACCTCCATAAAGCAAGCAAAATTAGGGGGTATACATCTACCCTATAATTTCATTCTCTTTAGAAGTATTGAAAGATGATACATATAGATAATTTTGAACAGCTATCAAATCAATTTTGTAGGATGCAGTTTCTAGTATTATGGTTTTGCAGATGACTACACTGGGGGTCAATTCTCCCATTAATGAATGATTTATAATATCCATATGATTTTCCTTTTTATATAGCATGATTTCTTTTCAAGTACTTTAGCTTGCACATGCATCTAGTGTCGTATGACCGCTAAAGTGGTGGCTAAATATAGTGTCAAAAATTGTACTCCTTTTATGTGATAGTAAAATTTCACACTTATTTTGGACCTACTTTAGTGCCTCTTGGATTTATGTATTTTTAATCCCACTTAGTTAATCCCTAATCTCCCAAATTACATTGCAAAAAGAAAACCAAAACATTGTATTAGCATCAACCTAAACTTCTTAGTCTAGGAAAATGGTCTGATTAGCCAACCTTGCATTAACATCAATCCAAATTCCCTTGTCAAGAAAAATTTCTTAAGCATCAACCCAAACTCCTCATGTTTGGGTAAATGTTCTAATTATCCAACTTTGCATCAACATCAATCCAAACTCCTTATGTCTGGATAAATGTTTTGATTGTCCAACGTTTACCTATGAATAGAGAAACACTCCACTATTCACAAGAATGTCACTAACCAATTATGAATCTAGACTAACTCCATTATTCAAAAGAAAATCACCAACCAACTATGAATCAAGATTAACTCTATTATCTAGAGTAACACTCCTCCATTTGTTAATCAAGACTTACTCAATTATCCACAAATACACATCTATAAAACTATAGATTAGGAAAATCTCAATTATCCATAAATATTTTGTTGATTCAACTATCCACGAACCAACAACAACTCACCAAGTTTGTGAATTTAGTTATCCACAAACCAACAAATCACTACATGCCCCATCTTGCTCTTGAAAGGACTGTAAATGAAACAAATGCTTCTCATGCAAGAAATCATCCCTGAGTGAGAAGCTAGCTCGGGATGATAGATGTCCTCAAGCTGCCTCCATTTCCTCTAGCATCCAATCAGACCCTTTTACATCTTAGTCATTAATATTTCTAAATGCATCATCATTAGTAAATGCGTAAAAGTGTGCATACATAGGGATGTCAGGTTCAACCAATAATGCATCCATTACAATAAAAATGTTTAATAATGTATTTGAGATAACCATTCTCCCTCTAATTGTTCTGTTTATTTCCAATGCCAACAATTCAAACCACACCAAACAATAATAAACTATCTCCTCTATTACAAAGATGCATCACACTTAATCTAATATTTTGGTCCAAAAACAAACTAAATTTTATCACCAACTACCTATTATTCCATTCTCACACCTTTTTTTTTTGGAAAGAAATGTGTAAAAGAAGAGACTTCAATAACTGCTTCCAAATGCCATATGAAGGTACTAAAACCTTAAATGTCCTTTGATATCATTGAATCAAAATGCCAATGACAGATTGAGACAACCAATAAAATAAGTGATATCTTGTAATTTTAGATGATTTTTTTCTTACCTTTATTGCATCCTCCACCAACACATGTAAATGATCAATTATAGGTATTGAGTTTCTCCCTTGCAATTTGCACTTAAATATTTGAACTCAAGAAATTTATTCTTCCTTTCAGATTACACTTTATTCTAGTAAAGATCACTATTCATTCTACATGCTTCATCACCAAACATCTAGTCCACACACATAGCAAACTCCTACTTAATCCTAGAGAAAATTGTAGATGCTTTATTTGAAAAATGGATGCAACAACATTCAACGCTTTCTATAGTCATAAGATATCTACATCATCAACAACAAATTAATGGTTTCAAAGCAACAAATAAAAAATGTGAATAATCCTGATTTTGGACACCCCTTCTATTGCAGATTTAATGCCTATACAAACTATAGAATATAGTGGTTAACAAATGCACAAGCCCAACAAAATGATGGTGGCCAACAAACATTCAACAACCAACAACCAAAACTTACATTTATTTCTTTTCAATGCCTCTTTCCATTATTTTTTTAATTTCAGCATCTAAAATAGATACATATAGTTCAACACAATATTTATCAATAAATTCAATACCATTATCAAATTTTTAGTGCCATTCCAATTTCTATGCCTCCCGTTCAGCTTCCTTCACAGCCCATTGTCATTTTTACTTTGATACCAATGTAAAGTAGTAAAAATAGAAGAGCAAAAGATTTACATTGTAAATAAAAAGAGGACTTTCATTATAATCATTCGAGTCATTTATAATGTTCATTGAAAATGCTTATTAAGCATTGCATTCCCATGAACAACCACCCAAATTCTCTTATGAGAATAACTCCCTAAATCTAACAACAAACAATTAACTGATTTATTAAATGTAAACTTCATTTTCCTAACAGCATTTTCTGGACCTGACAACATAGAAGTTGATACAATGGATATCATTGTTATGATATGAAGCTTTTAGCAATAAACGGCTAGGGAACTTCAGCAAGGACTAGTCAAATATAACAAGTTGGATAATTTTTTACAAGTTGTATTTTTGACAAATAAAACGGAACAATCATGAATTTAATGCTATAGTGCCCTCCATGATTTTAAATCTTTCAAGATCGTGTTGGCTGATTTTGAGCTCAAAATGATCCAAATCGACATTCAAAGCAAAATACATAATCAACAAGATTGTAGATTAATCCTAAAATCATTTACATCTTAGATTTAGTCGTGAAGTTCAATTATTAAAAAAAACAGATCCAAAGAGTATGCTCTTAGTTATAAATGAGAGTGCAGGGGATTATGTATAAATGAAGCCGCAACAATAAATCTGGTTGAACGTCAATTCCAATTGCCATTACATCAGGCTAGTATTCGATCATCATGGAATTCGTGCCCACGACAGATATGGGAAAGTGAACAAGGGACATTAAAGATCATACAATCCCCGCTGACCATACAAATGTTGTGGTGACCATTTCTAAATTCATGTTCTTGGTGTGAGTCTATTTGGCCTTTATTATAGACTATTCGAATGAATTTCCAGATACTACACGCTGAATGAGTTTCAATTGTTTTTGTTTAAGCTGTTCCCTAAGTTAGTGTATGTTAATGCCAAGGAAAAATAGAGCTAAATTCAATTCTTCATATATAGTTCTTCTTAACAAGTGTATTTGGTATTGAATGGCATTCCTAACATTTAAGGACGAAACAATAACGAAACATGTTTATTGAGATGGGTTTCTTGTTCTTTCTTCCTTGAGTATCGTCTATGATAATTGCTAGAGCTTTGAGACTGTTGTGAGTGTTCAAAGAGGGCGAATATCTCTCATTCAAATCCTCAAATTCTCTTATAAGGCTGTGTGAGATGTCATCAAAATCATCAACGACATCTATCATATATATATTCAGGCTTAAAATGCCTATTTGTGCTGAATTCATGTATTGGTTGTAATCCTTGTCTATTTTTAAAGGATTATCCACAAGATTTTGATGAGCACATGGTGGAGTGGTCGTGAGTACTTTAAAAGTAAAAGCATTATCATTTTGTGTCTATATGTTGCCCGATTTTGTCGGCAAACATAATATATTTGATTCTGTTGACAAAATGAGGCCACTTGCAAAATGGGTTCTGCGCAGCACTAAGATTAACTTGATTAGAGGTATGCATGGCACAATGTTGGAAGTGGTGGTGAGTGTTTAAGATTAAGATCACATGAATTCATTGTTGGTAATCTTTATTCAGGTTGTTAGCACACAAATACATTTTGCAAAATGGAAAAGAGATTCAAGATATAGCAAGGAAAGCACTTTCAAAAGATATTGTATTATTATAACAAAAATAAAAGTCTACAAAATTAGTTCAAATGGAGGTTTAAAGATTAAAGAAAACATTATTTTTATGCAATACTTGTATGTATAGACATATTTCTATAAGATTCAATATATAATGTTACGATCATCTATCTAAATATTTATATTATTTCTATAATAATGAATATGAGATTTTTATAGTCCATGAGAATGAGTAAGTATTATTTTGAAGTAAATATTTTTATTTTATTTTTATCACTTTTAAAGTCACATTTCATGATATATCATCTAAACAAAAAAAATTATGTAATATGTTTAACATATTAGTATTTTTCGTCTTCTATATAAAAAAATTAAATATAACCTATTATTATACATTACAATAACACAATTATGCTTAGATTCAAACTAGAAACCTTTCACATTGAACATTGTGCAAGTAAATGTGATCCATTCTTAAACAAGTGTCATATAGCAATTAGTCGGTTTCATTACAATACAATTGAAAGTGTAGTTGATAGTAGCTAGTCAACCTAACCTTACCCTATTCAGCTCACAAAGAAAGTGCAAAAAGATTCAAAGAAGAATAAATAAAAGAGAAGTGAGAGGGATTTTCTTTTTATCTATTATCTACAAACTCAAACATCAATAAATATAAACATTCTCCACAACTGACAAGTTAACAACTCATCTCATTGTTAGACTTAGCTCAACATTTGATACAAACTATGAAGATAGTAGGGATTTCACAATTATATATGCAAATGCACACACAAAAAATCATCATCTTGCATAGACAAAAGGTAACCAATCAATTCCTTGATAAATATACATTGAGCCCAAATGGATAATGTTAACATATCATAGAAACAACATTTACGAGGTTAAAGCTTAGAAATAACAAGCTCAATAAAATTTCTTCCAACTATTCTCATGTGGAGGAGAAGAAATTACACTCCTTCAACACTCTTACCTTGAAGCTTCTAGTACTCCTATGTTCTCTAACTTACAAATTCCTTACAAAACACAATCCTACACCTTTATTATGTACATGCCCTCAACACAAGACAAGCTTTTGAATAGTTTATTTGTTGAGTTTTCTAGACGTGACAACATAGAAGTTGATATAGCAGATATCATTGTTATGATATGAAGCTTTTAGCAAGAAAAGTATAGGGAACTTGGACCCATTGTCACAATCAACAAGGACTGGTCAAATATAATATGGTGGATAATTATTTAAAATTTATATTCTTGACAAATACAATGGACCAATCATGAATTTAATTCTATAGTGCCCTCTATGATTTTAAATCTTTCAAGATCGTGTTGACTGATTTTGAGCTCAAAATGATCCAAATCAAAATTCAAAGAAGCCTACATAATCAGCACGAGTGTAGATTAATCCTAAAATCATTTACATTTTAGATTTAGTCATGAAGTTCAATTTTTAAAAGAAGCAGATCCTCAGAGTATGCTCTTAATTATAAATGGGAGTGTAGGGGATTATGTATAAATGAAGCATCAACAATAAATTTGGTTGAATGTCAATTCAAATTTTCATTACGTCAGGCTTGTGTCCGGTCATGGAGTTCATACGAAAAATATATTAAACTTATTGATTATTAATCTCCTATCTATAAAGATTATTTGACTGCTAAAAATTAATTCACAACAAATATTCAAAATAACACAACTACAATTTCACAAATAAAATCACATGAACAAAGAAGAAAATATGCAAAATAATAAACACAATTTTTTTGATAAATTGTCCTTGAAAAAACCCTAAAGGGAAAATGAGTTCAGCATATGAGGAATTTTTATTAAACTCCAAAAAAATCACATGAACAAAGAAGAAAATATGCAAAACAATAAACACAATATTTTTTGACAAATTGTTCTTGGAAAAACCACGAAGGGAAAATGAGTTCAATAGATGAGGAATTTTTATTAAACTTCAAGAAATCAAGAGTTACATAAACTGCTTGCATCTTACTAGTAGAGCTCCAAAAAAATTTTCTTCTCTGGAAATTCTTCCCTCAATTTATCCTGCTGAAATTTCATTGTTGTTGTATCCAACGCTATTACTGTGCCTTGCTATCACTGCAAATCTTTCCCAAGCGTTTTTTCTCTAGATCCCCTTTTATAATCTTCTCATTGAGCAACCAATGGCCACAATTTAATCTCAATCGATGGCTAAGATTATTTGGACTCTAACTAACCAATTTATAGAAGTCTCTAGAGAAATCAATTAATTAATATTTCTTGGTATGGAGACACCTATCCAAGGTACAAAAACTAACACTCCCTCTTAGCGAGGAAGGTGTTCTACATAACACCCAATTTATCTTTGAAGAAGATAAATTCCAACTTCCCTGATTCCTTTGTCAAAATGTCTGCTACCTATTGATCTGTAGATATATACTATAGCTAAAAAATCCTCCATTGTACACAATCCCTGATGAAGTGATACTTGATGTCTATATGCTTAGACCTATTATGAAACACTGAATTCTTAGATAATATGATGCAACTCTAATTGTCACAGTGTATCATCGTAGTCTCAACCCTCTAACCAAACAAGCCTACCAACAACTTTTGAAGCCATGTAGCCTCACAAACTTCCATTCTAGTTTCTATGTACTTTGCTTCTACAAAACTCAAAGCCATGGACTTTTGCTTCCTACTATACCAAGAGACAACTCTTGATCCCAAGGTAAAGCAACACCCTAAAGTGTTTTTCCTATCCATAGTACTGCCTGCCTAGTCTACGTCAGTATAGCCTATCAATTTGATACCATCACCTTGAGCATATCTAATCCCATAACTAAAATTTTACTGCACAAATGCTACAACACATGGTTTGTCATTGTCCAATGCACTCTTTTTAGCGCAACCAGGAACTGAATAAGAGAGTTTACTACAAAGGATACATCTATCTTGGTGTTGACCAAATACATGAGAGATCCAGTCAACTATGTATACAAGATGGGGTCTACATCCTTCTCCCTAGATGAGTCTACCTTCTTCCAATTGCAATAGATAATGTTATCACATCAAGCGGTTGTTTTCCTACATTGTCAAATCCTCAATAGATAAAGAGTGGTTGTAATTGGATTTTTCCTACTCCAATCTTATCCAAAAGGTTTATGCTATACACATTAAGAAGCAAACTATTTTCAATGATAGTTCTCTTTATCCTAGTCTTATTAACAAGGGCTATTATCATGAAAGCTTCATTTTTTTGCACTTCCAAGGAAGGTGAATCACTTTGGTGGAAAACAATGTCTGAACTCATTCCTTGAATGAGGGATACTATATCATTTGGTTGCATATTAGGAGGGGTAGAATTTTTTTGTAAAGAACTTTGAATCATGTTATGATAATGAGGAGAGGCTTGAATAAGATCCCCTAAGGATATAGATTAGTAGGAGTATTTTTAAGTTTTTAAACAAGATCATACTCCTTTCCACTATGTAAAGGTAAATGAAGAGCACTAGGTAAAATGGGTTGAGGAAATGGTAGTGAGGTAGGAATTATTTTTGGTTTCCTATTATTCCTTTTATTATATGTATGAGCAATGGTATTATAAATTCACAACTACAAAAAAAATGACACTATCAAGTTGCCTTGTAAAGTTCAAGATATCTCCTAGAGGTAGTGGTTTCTTTTTAGATGGTTCCGAATAAAACATGGGTTTATTTTGAACTAGAGGTTGATGTGAGGGTGGATAAAGGATAAGAAGTGGCTCAGGAGATTGCTTCAAGGGATATTTAATGTGGATAACCTCAAAAGACTTATCCTTATTTTGATGATCTTTTTTAAAAAGGGGAGTCTAATATCACCTCATCATCTCGATCTAATGAAACCAAATTACTATTGTTTTGAAAGACATGTATCAATTCTATCATTTTCTTCACCATGATATCTTCCCTAGTAGTAGAGATTTTAGGAGAGGAGGAAACAAGATTTTGATCACATTCCATTGTTATATTTTGAAAAGTAACTACTGATGGAACCCCTAAAATTTTCATGTTCCATCTCAAAATCCTCCTAAATTTTGGGTTTGGTCTATATCTGAGGGCTTAGGGTTTTTGTCTACTATCATTGTTTAAGGGTTTTATGTTATCTTGGACCCTTCTTAAAAAAACCCTTGAGTTTATATCCTTTACAAGGTTTTAATTTTGGGTATGTGCAGGATCATCATGAAAAAAATAGGCCCTTAAGTGGTAAAAAATTCAAAAAAATCAAAGTTAGGAAACTTGACGTAAAGATTTGAATAAGTTATCTCTATTATTTCAAAAATATGTAAGAATAGAATATGTATAAAATTGATTGTAGTTTCTAAACTACTAGGTTTAATTTAAAAATAAAAAATGTATTTGGTGAAAATTTTAAATTTCAATGCAGTAGTACTTAAATTTCAGGGGAAAAATAAGAAGCAGGTGTATGTCTGACCACCCTAACCACGATAAAATGATATTATTTTTTTATAAGAATTGAGATATAAGTAAAGGACTCATGTCCACATGTGATGCATTTTTTTTGAAATTTTTTTCGAGTAAATAATTAATTATGAATTTTTTATTACAATTTTTTTAAAAAATAAAAACTCATATAACTGACCACCTTAACTTGCTCAAAACTTCATGAACTTAATTTTTTTTTTTTTAATCCTATAGTATGTGAAGCATAGAATGTGACACATTCTTCAGATTAAAAAAATGTGATACCATTTGAAAGCTATAGATCATGTTTTTCAATCAACCTATCAATCATGGATTTAGTCGTAATTGAAATAGAAAATGAATAATAATTATTTATTATATTCAAAGTAAAGAATAATTTATGCTGGTGGAAAGCTAAGAATCTCCTTTAAAAACCCTTTTTGTTTCATCAATTTTTGGTTAAAAAAAGTCATCAGCCACATCCCACAAATACCCATCATATTGCCACTTTTTGGTCCATCATGATCCTACACATACCCTTCTCTGTTGAATCCCTATTACCTGTTCCTAGTCTTTTAAGTTATGTCTTATGCCATTGAAACCCATGAAATAACCGACCCTTTATTCTAGTTTTGTTAGTTGTTATATGTTGGGTCATTATTTTAATTTTCTTAAGTCAGGATAAATATTTCCTACTAAAATTGTTTGAGCCTTAAGTTTTTAATCACGCCGGTTGTGGTCTCATTGATCTGGTTGGGTCCCTCTTTTAAGACTAACAATTTTGACATGTGCAGATATGAAAATCCTTGATGGTCATTCAATCATTTAGAGTAGATCTCGGTCATTCCTCGCGTGCCCATTCTATTTCATTACCTACTATTTTATTCTCATGGGCTAGCAGGCATAAGCCATGTTTCATGTGCATTGGCGGGCCTGGTGTCTTTGATAAAGATTGCAGATGGTATTAAAAGGAAATAAAAGGTGATCATTGAATGATGTGGTTGCATCTTGACTGTTCCCCGCACACCTTCTCTATTTTATTCTTCATTAAAATATTTGAATGGGTTGGCGAGCGGTCATCACATATCTTGTCCAACTGTGGGCCCAATGTTTCCAAGGAGTCAACAAGCAGAGCTTTGAAGAGAATCAACTGTCAATAGAGGGTGATGTGGGTCAATCTTGACTACTCCCCACTATCTCGTGTGGGTCCCACCTTTACTAACTGATCGTCAATGTGGTGGTGGGCAATTGCCATGTGGAATAACCTAGAGGGTGTGGAAGCATTGGAGTAAAGACAAATATTAATGACATATTTCAACATGGGGTATACAAAATAAAGTCTACACTACTAAAAGAAGATATAATGAATGTGTTTGAGATCTTTTAATCTTGGCCCCGTTGATTGTGTAAGAGGAATAAGGCTACAAGAAATTGGTCTTGGATTAAGATGTGAGTATGTAGAGGTCATAAGATTTAATCTTAGCCCTTCCTTGTCTCCCCACTGATGAAAGTTACACATGGGTTAAGACTCACGAGGGCGGGGGGAAGAAGACACATGGACTCTGGCTGCAATAACAAAGGAATGGTGGAGCCCACAGTTCACTAGCAAGTGGTTCTACGCGGATTACTATAACTTGATAAGTATTGCGGCTGCATACAATTAGGTTTTTCAAATCAAGATGACTAAATATGGATTGTCCATCAGTTAGCATGCCCACACAATCAATAGCTGGCATTCAAAACTCAGTTTGAGGGAAAGTGAGCCATTCTAGTTCACATCAGTGAGCCTTAATAATGGAAAGGATGTCAAGCTACCTAAGCAAGAGGTTGCATAGCTATTAAAACTTGTCTTGAAAGCATGATTGAGCATTGTGAAGGATATTCTACACACTTGGAGAGCTGGTGTTGCAGTTTTCAAGCTTGTATGACATCGAGGCTAGGGTTATCAACCTGCAAAAGAACCAGTATGTAAATTACTACCTTCCCATTAGACTTATTGATAAATTGTGGTTTCCCAAACCTTTGAGTCAAATAGGGTTTTTCTTGGTTCTTCATTTTAACGTTTTATATTCATAAAAGAGAATTGGTTGGTCCTACATTGTTGTAGTATGTGTCAAACCCTATCCGAGCCATAAGTTTTGTTCTAAGAAACCAAAAACCCTGCTTTGTAATTCCTTTTGTATTATGGCTCCCAAAGCCCAATGAAAAGCATCTTCATCTAAAGGGGAAGCTTCTGCTCCTAAAAGGACTCTAAATAAAGACCTTACTGACTAGTTTCCACCCTTGACCAGTGAAAAACCTAAGGGTCAGCTACTTCTCTGAGGTCCGCAAGTAGTTGAGGGTTTCATTGACAAGAATAGTTCTATTAAGGATGTAAAATTACCTTATACTGGGTGGGAATTATTCTATGGTTGGTTCATAAATAGAAACATTGGTATTCTAGTGGGTAACCCCTAGAATTGTGACCTAGGGAAGTTGATTGTACCCAATGTTTACCTGGATATTGACTTGATTAAAGTAGTGGCCACCAATTATGATATAGTTACAAGGACTATAAGAACATATGATGGGAAGGAGATGTTCAAAATTACCAAGGATAAATTTTCTCATGTCTTCAAACTCACTAGGTGGAGTTATGAAATTCCTGAAATCAATGAAAACACTCTTAAGGAGGAGTATGATAAGACTAAGATTGTATTCAGAGTCCACATCCTGCCAATATATCTAGTAGAAATTGGGGACTGAAGAATTACAATAGGGAAATATGATAAGGAGCCTTTCCTTCTTAGTTATTTTATTTCCTACTTCTAGAAAACCTTTACTCCATTTTCCAGATAATTGGTTATCATCTCATCATAGGAATACCTATGGCATGGATGTATATGGTAGCCCATATTCAATACCCTCAAATTGTATAGTATATAACTATACGAGGTTTCTTGTAGAAATAATTCAAGAGGGTTTGATAAGGTTAAAGAAAGGTGGAGATGGAGTAAGGTTTGGTTGGTACTCACTATTAATGCATATGATTTTGTTCAAAGGCGCATCTTAGTTTGGGAAGAATATGAATTTGGATAGGAAAGAGGGTAATTTGGATTTTCCTAGTGTTGGACTATTGTCATGGACAAGGATGACAGGACATATGATTACGTAACATTTCATAACTTGTTTGCTTTAGAATTGAAGAGAGCCCTAGTTGTGAATATGCCTAGAATTCCCATAGCTTGCATTACTTCTTGATGCTCAAGGAAACAAGGCCTGAGTTGGGAGTTGATCACAATTGGGGAGATGTTATCCCATATCCCTATTACACTATTTTTAGAGTGCATGGTTCAACTATTGCACCTCACCTGCTACCAAAATATGTGCTAGAGAGAATTGGTTTCGTTGAGGTAATATGGAAATTGGGAAGTGTGGAAAATGAACATTTGTTGAATCAAGGAAAAGGAACATTTTTCCTTTATACACATTCTTCTATGAATTTGTAATGACAAAGGGGGTGTGGAATAAGATACTTGATATACTCAAGGTTTGTTGCATGCAAAGAACAAAGGAAAGGATTAGGTATGATCTTGAAGGTTTCTTTCCAATTCCTAGAAGATGTGATAAGAAATGTGTTTGACCTTTTGGCACAAGAAAAAAGAAAAGCAAGGTGGATTGCTTTCAATAAGATAAAAAAGAAAGATAAAGAAGGAAAAACCTGACTTCAATGTTCTCACAAATATTGAAAATGTAATGCAAACGGTGGAACATTCATCTTAGAATTTTGAGATAATAGTGGGCTACATTGAAACCAAAGGGGTGATAATTAGGGATAAGGGGAAATCTGCCATTGAAGAAGAATAGGGTGGGGGAGAAGTCCCTACTATGGAAGATAAATCTACATCTCAAGCCCCTGAAGAACCAAAAATAGAGTTCTTTGTAAGGAGAAAGAGTAATGAAAAGAAAAATGATGCAATTCCTACTCCCTCCCAACAAGAGGAACAAGGTCCTCCTCCTCCAAGGCCAACAGAGCCTACAATTGTAGATATTGATGCTCCACCACTGAGTGCATCACCACAAAAAGAGCCACCATTGAAGAAGAAAAAGGTTGAAGTACCTGGTTTGGTGGACTACATGCTGAGGAAGAATCTAAAGATGACATTTGGGTATCAAAGAAGGAAATGTAAGAAGGAATGCCCACTGCACTAGTAATGAAGGTGACACAACAATTAAGTATGAGGCTGAGTAAAGCTAACCTCACTAGGCTTAATGGTAAAGAAGATATGCAGGTGGAAGCATGCACACAAATTTTGGATGTTGATTCATTTGTGAAGTCTCAAGGTTTTATGGAGTTTGTATACAAGGCTAAGAGAGATGAATATGTCAATAGCTTATCCATAGAAATAATCCTTCATCTAGAATTGCTTGATGCCACTATCCACAAAAATATTTTGAATGAACTAAGAGCTAATTCCCAAAGGAATGCTACAAAGGAAGGTAGAGAGTTAGTGAGAAATAGTGGTATTTTATTACTTCCAAGATGAGATTTAGCTTCTTCCATAGCCTTTGATACAATAAATAGATGTGATAGACCTCTCTACAATTCAAAAGTATAGGTTGTAATTGTGTTACAAGCGTTTTCCTTCAGTGAACAATGAGATGCATTAGCTATTTGGTCTCTAGCCCCAAGTACAATGAAGCCTTACATTTTTGAGCCTACACCTAACTACAATGGAGGCATAATAAAAAAGAGGGTGTTAGAAAAATCACCTCTAGAGGCATCAAATATGTCCGTACTTGTTGCACAATTCACAAGGGCTACTATAGAATCAAGAATTATAGAAAAGGAGAAGCTCAAGATAGACCACAATAATTTGTGAGTTGAATATGGAAAGCTTGAACAAAACAATATGCAATTACAAATAAAGGTAGCATTATTGGAGGAGAAGTTGCAAAGTTTGCAACTGGGAAAGCGTAAGAAGAATAATGCTGACTCCCCTACCACTTCACAAGAAATTGCACCCCCAAAATTTACCACTAAAGTAATTTCCTCATGGGAAATTGTTCCATATAACATGGGAAATGTACCAATTTTAATGATAGAGCCTAGTACATCAGAAAATTCCATAAGATGAGGAAGATATTAGCAGGGATGAGTTACTAAAGAAGCTAAATGACTATAAAGAAAAATGTGACAATCATGGTAGGGAGGTTTTTAATAGCATTATGGAGATTTTCACTATAGTATTGGAGCATCTAAACAAAGGGGTGAATAGAAGATTGAATAGCATTCATTATAGAGCTATTCCTACATGGTGGTTGATATAAATAATTTTGACAATGACAGGGAAAGAGCTATTCCACTTATGGAAACGTGGATCCCTAGTATGACGGAATTAAGATTGATGTCAATTGGAGCTAAGCAGGATGCCAAACCCCTTGAAAATTTTAAGCCCATTGTTAGTCTTGTAAGTAAAATTGAGGGGTATAGGGGAAACATTGAATCTTTGGAGATCAAAATAAGGGAAATGGTTAAATCCTTTCATGAATCACATCATGGTCTCCTTCCATCCATTCTAAGGGATGATAATAGCATAAATACCTTGTAGGAATGTAGAGATGAAACTAATAAAACCATTTCAGGTTAGGCAGTTTCAATTTGTCAAAGATATGATATGGGTACACTAAAAAGAAACATGGATATGTTGGCTCATGCAAATATTTTCTTATTAGAGTTTGAAAAGGAGGCCAACCAAATGTTACCAAGTATGTGCCTTATAGATAAAAGGTTGATGAATTCATGAATTTGGACTAGCCTATTGAAGAGGAATTCCAAGCATGGATAGGAAGATACTTGGAGGGAGTGGTGGATTAATATGAAATGATGGGGTGGTGATTTGAAATTTTCATTTTAAAGTCTACAATCATGATAAGTAATGGATAGGTGAAAATGCATTGCATAGCCTAGATTTCATACAGATTAGGATTTTGCAAAAGTCTAGAAAATATAGTGCATTATCTTCAAATTGAATTGATGACAACATTGTAGACATGGACATATTATTTGTCCTTTCCTTTCTATTTCTTTCATTCTTTCTTTCTTTTTCACTTGGTGTGTGTGGGCTCAAATCTTGAGGAAACTATTTGAAGATACCTTTTTGAAGGTGGGATAGGAACTCTAATGATGAATGAAGACTACTCTTATTTCACATATGTTTCCCACCACCTGGGAATGCAGAGTAACTTAAAATGGAATATATGTTGTAGTGGTCCAATAGGGTACTGACATGTGTACTTTCTGGTTTGAGGCTTTTTTTCTAATTCGTTTCTATAACAAGGAATTCAGGGCCAAAAAAGAAGGGGTTTATTATATTGCAATCGACACTGCGAATTGTAAAAGGAATATCAAGCATGTTTTAATTTTTATCTTAAGTTTAGAGTCTGTAGTTACATATGTAATTTTGATAACAAGATAGAAAATACAATATAGAATGATACCAATTTCATGGATATTGTATCTCCTTTGTACTTGATTTTATGAGTTATGAATGAAAATAATCAAGGATTATTTTGTTTGTCTCTATTTTTTCCCAATGGATGTTTAATTTCATTCATGCTTATTAGTTCAATGAATTAATGTTTCTTGGATGAGATTGTTAACTCATAAGAATTGGGTGGTAGGATATCTATAAGCATTGATGGTCATGAATGTAATGTGGTATTGTTGTAATGTAGTGTTTCTTGAGATTATATGTTGTTGTTATTGAGCCATTATTTGGTTGCATAGGTATATATTGAATATGTGTTTAGGATAAGGCACTGGTTCATGCAAAGTATTCACAATTCAATTACTAGGTTGATTCATTGGCTAATCACCTTCTATTCATAAACTTTCAAATGAGTACCATTGTAGCTATTTTGTTATGAGTTTCATTATTCTCATGCTCCAAGTGTAGGGTATTAATAAATGGGTTCTCAACTTGTTTGATATACTACGTTGTTGAGTAATTATATGAGAATTATCTATTGTTCACAATGTATTAAAATGGTAGTCATAAATTCTTAAGTGTTCATTGTGGGATCACCCTCCTGTGTTTCATAGAGCCCAAAGTGTAGGAGTGAATTTTTTGTAAATTTTACTCATTTGTTGGCCAATTTCTTTATATTGCTAATTATTGGAAATGGCGAAGTCCATAGGTAACTTTTAAGATCAACTTGGTTCTTAAAAAATGATCAACAACTTCATCACCAATAGGGGAGGCATTAAGAGAAGAATTCTTACCAATGATTGAATCCTTTTGTTCCATTAGATGTTCCCAAGTGAGAGAACCATTAGGAGAGGGAGAAATAAGACTCTCATGATTCTAACCGAGTGTATCTTCTAACACCAAACTATCTTCTTCACGAATACGACAGATATTAGGAGAAGAACAAATGTGATTGTCATGATTGTCTATGACCACAGATATGTAGACCACATGTTTGGTGCTATATGTATATGACCAAACTATCTCATGACAAGGTCATAATAGAATAGAATAATGATGTAATCATGTCATCCAACTAGTAGTTTGTATCACTATGTCCTTTATAGCCGAAAGGCTAGACCTATCCACTGATGAAGAATCCTATATTGTTTCCACACAATATCACCATCCTCTAGATTATCAAAGGTGACTCTCTAGTGTAAGAACTATCCCTGCTACCAAGGTCACCTCAGTGTATAATAGAAGAGTTGTGGATAGCCATCAAGGTCTACCATAGGGTATCTCTCTTGTCTAGTGCAAGTAATATGCTCAAATTCCCATACCTAAAGAAGTGAATAATGAGGAATACTCTAGGAATCTCAATATACAAAGCAACCAAGAACATAATATAGATGTTCAAGCATGTTATGTTCCTAGGTGGATATTGTATAATGCACCTCCATCTCTCAGATAGTATGAACTAGGCCCCCCTCAAGGTGTGTACCTCATCCACCAAGTGCTAGAACTAAAGTGACAACAATATTGAGAATTCATTAAATGAATGGTACAATAGGTCCTAAATGAAGCAACCACTTATGCTCAATTAAACCCCTATAATTAGAATCACTATCCTTATGGTGGCTAGTGCACTAGAACAAATCTCTCCTGATTTATTGATGGGTACAATAATCTTCATAGTGTATGGTCTCACCTTGCACGATAATCCTTAAGATACAATGTATATCCTCAAGTATAATTATTATTTCCCCTATTGGGAGATGAAAGGTGGAAGTATCTACATTCCACCGCTCAACAAGTGTCATCAATATAGCATCATGATATCTCATTGATGGCATGATATACATCGAATAGAGTCTAGTTTTGTGTAGAAGTTGTCACTCCTCCTGGAAAGTCGTGAAACCTGCTCTTGAAGTAATGAGAACAAGCCTCCTCTTAGTCACTATTGAGCATGTGGGGAAGTTTGTAAGAAACAAATAGAATCATTATTGACATAGAAAATTTAGTGATCAAACATATAAGAGCATAATCATTTTGAAAGCTAGACAAAGGCGTATTTTTGGGATGAATGTGTCAAAAAGGGATATAGGCACCGTTTTTGGATATAGGAACCTAAAATTTACACAAGCATCCAAAGATGACATAGGAACCATGATTTTGGAAAAAAAATGAAAACATCATAAAATATTGCCATATATATTATAGGGAAAAGTAAAAGAAAAAGTAACTCACCATTTGTGCCACCTTGCCTCATGCAATGCCATCTCACAGAACATATAGTCTTGAGGGCTCGTATGATAATCATTTCAGCATCCTCCCTATGTGGTGAATTGGTATGTTTCTCTAAGCTTTTGAGACACAAAATTAAAAATGATTATTAAAAGGATAATTTTTCTCTAACATATAGTAAAAACCTAATAATAGTAGTTATCATTCAAATCATTATAATGAGGGCTAGTGAACTATGATTTGGATGCCATTTAGTGTGTTGGATTTTCAATTCCTTCCTCATCCATTCATCTATTTTTTGATAGTTGGTGTTGTGATATCATGACCAAATCATAAACATCTTCATCAAAAACCTTAACAATTTGACGTGGTTAGATTGCTATCTAGATTGTACCTCCATAAAGCAAGTAGAATTAGGGGGGCATACATTTACCCTAGAATTTCATTCTCTTTAAAAGTATTGAATGATTATACATATAGATAATTTTGAATAACTAACAATTGATTTTGTAGGAAGCAGTTCCTAGTATTATAGTTTTGTAGATAACTTCACCACGGGATGAATTCTCCCATTAATGAATGATTTATAATATCCATATGATTATCCTTTTTATATAGCATGATTTATTTTCAAGTACTTTAGCTTGCATATGCACGTAGTTTCATATGGGTGCTAAAGTGGTGACTAATATAGTGTCAAAAATTATACTCCCCTTCAGGTGATTGTACAATTTCACACTTATTTTGGACCTACTTTAGTGCCTCTTGGATTTATATATTTTTAACCCCACTTAATAAGGCTCTAATCTCCCAAATTACATTTCAAAAAAAAATCAAAACATTGTATCAACATCAACCTAAACTTCTTGGTCTAGGAAAATGGTCTAATTAGCCAATCCTACATCAAAATCAATCCAACTCCTCATGTCTAGATAAATTTTCTAACTGTTCAATGTTTACCCATGAATCAAGAAACACTCCACTATTCACAAGAAAATCAACAACCAACTGTGAATCTAGGTTGACTCCATTATTCAAAAGAAAATCACCAACCAACTGTCAATCAAGATTAACTAGATATTATTCATAGCAACACTCCATTTGTTAATCGATATTTACTTAATTATCCATAAATATACATTTGCAAAACTATGGATCAAGACAAACTCAATTATCCATAAATAGTTTGCAAATTCAACTATTCACATACCAACAACAACTCACCAAGTTTATGAATTCAATTATCCACAAACCAAAAAATCATTGCATGCCCCATCTTGCTCCTAAAAGGACTGTAAATGAAACAAATGCTTCTCATGCAAGAAATCATCCTTGAGTGAGAAGCTATCTTAGGATGATAGATGTCCTCCTGCCTCGATTTCCTCCAACATCCAATCAGAGCCTTTTACATCTTAGTCATTAATGTTTCTAAATGCATCATCATTAGTAAATGTGTAAAAGTGTGCATACATAGGGATGTCGGGTTCAACTGATAATGCATTCATTACAATAAAAATGTTTAATAATGTATTTGAGGTAACCATTCTCCCTATATTTGTTCTCTTTATTTCAAATGCCAACAATTCAAACCACATTAACCAATAATAAACTATCTCTTCTATAACAAAGATGCATCAAATTTATTCTAATATTTTGGTCCAAAAACAAACTAAATTTTATCACCAACACCCTATTATTGCATTCTCACGCCTTCAAATTTTTGGAAAGAAATGTATAAAAGAAGAGACTTCAATAACTACTTCCAAGTGCCATAAGAAGGTACTGAAATATTAAATGTCATTTGATATCATTAAATAGAAATGCCAATGATAGATTGAGACAACCAACAAAATAAGTGATATCTTGCAGTTTTAGATGATTTTTGTTTACCTTTATTGCATCCTCCACCAGCACATGTAAATGAACAATTATAGGTATTGAGTTCATCCCTTGCAATTTTCACTCAAATCTTTGAACTGAAAAAAAGAATTCTTCCTTTCAGATTACACTTTATTCCAGTAAAGATCACTATTCATTCTACATGTTTTATCACCAAACATCTAGTCCACACACTCAACAAACTCCTACTTAAGCCTAGAGAAAATTGTAGATGCTTTATTTTAAAAATGGATGCAACAACATTCGACACTTTCTGTAGGCATAAGACATTTACACCATCAACAATAAATGGTTTGAAAGCAGCAAATAAAAAATGTGAATAATCCTGATTTTGGACACCCCTTCTATTGCAGATTTAATGCCTCTACAAACTGCAGAATATAGCGGTCAACAAATGCACAAGCCCAGCAAAATGGTGGTGGCCAACAAACATTCAACAACCAACAACCAAAACTTACATTTATTTCTTTTCAATGCCTCTTTCCATTAATTTTTTAATTTTAGCATCTAAAATAGATACATATAGTTCAACACAATGTTCAACAATAAATTCAATACCATTCCAAATTTTTAATGTCAGGCTAGTGTCCGATTATCATGGAATTCATGCCCACGGCAGATATGGGAAAGTGAATAAGGGACATTAGAGATCATACAATCCTCGCTGACCATACAGATGGTGTGGTGAGCATTTCTAAATTCATGTTCTTGGTGTGAGTCTATTTGGCCTTTATTATAAACTGTTCGAATGAATTTCCAGATACTGCACGCTGAATGAGCTTCAGTTATTTTTCTTTAAGCTGCTCCGTAAGTTAGTGTATATTAATGCCAAGGAAAAATAGAGCTAAATTCAATTCTTCATATATAGTTCTTTTTAACAAGTGTATTTGGCATTGAATTGCATTCCTAACATTTAAGGACGAAACATGTTTATTGACTTGGGTTTCTCGTTCTTTCTTCCTCAAAACTGACATCCACTTGGAAAAGTTCAGACGAGTGAGAGGGAAGGTTGTCTCTCCTGATACTCTTTTATATCGTTGCATCATTTAAACTACCTGGTATTATTTCCAATAGAAAGATATCAGGTTGTTGCTGAAATTGTTCAAAAGGATCCTCCAGACTTGAACTATTTCCTCAATTCTACACTATTGAATGGTTTATGAAGTTTAGACTCATCGGATATAGCAAGGTGGGTCAAGGTGTATGGTAAGCCCAGTGTAGGCATGTCGTCGTCTGATTTCTATGAGAGGGCTAGGCATGCCAAGTATCTTCCATGATAGTTGCTAGAGCTTTGAGACTGTTGAGAGTGTTCAAAGAGGGGGAGTATCTCTCATTCAAGTCCTCAAATTCTCTTATAAGCCCGTATCTGTGTGGCATGTCATCAAAATTAGCAACGGCATCTGTGATATATATATTCAGGCTTAAAATGCCTATTTGTGTTGAATTCATGTATTGGTTGTAATCCTCGAGCACAGGTGGAATGGTCGTGAGTACTTTACAAGGAAAAACATTATTATTTTGTGTTTATATGTTCCCTGATTTTGTCGACAAACATGACATGTTTGATTTTGTTGAGAAAATGAGGCCACTTGCAAAATGGGTTCTGCGCAGCACTAAGATTAACTTGATTAGAGGTATTCATGGCACAATGTTGGAAGTGGTTGTGACTCATTTATATTAGGGTGTGTTACATTAGGAGCAACAAAGTGGTGGTGAATGTTTAAGATTAAGATCACATGAATTCATTGGTGGTAATCTTTATTCAGGTTGTTAGCATACAAATACATTTTGCAAAATGGAAAAGAGATTCAAGATATAGTAAAGAAAGCACCTTCAAAAGATTTTGTATTATTATAAAAAAATAAAAACCTACAAAATTAATTCAAATGAAGGTCTAAAGGTTAAAGAAGACAACATTTTAATGTTTTACTGTATGTAATACTCATATACATGTATATACATATTTCTATAAGATTCAATATATATATTTTTAGATATATAATTTTATGATCATCTATCGAAATATTTATATTATTTCTATAATAATGAATATGAGATTTTCATAGTCCATGAGAATGAGTAAGTATTATTTTGAAGTAAATATTTTATTTTTATTTTTATCACTTTTAAAGTCACACTTCGTGATATATCTAAATAAAAAAAAATTATGTAATATTTAATATATTAGTATTTTTCATCTTCTATATAAAAAAATTAAATATAACCCATTATTATACATTACAATAACACAACTATGCTTAGATTTAAACTAGAAACCTTTCACATTGAACATTGTGCATGTAAATGTGATCCATTCTTAAACAAGTGTCATATAGCAATTAGTTCGTTCCATTACAATACAATTGAAAGTGTAGTTGATAGTAGCTAGCTAGCCTAACCTTACCTTATTCAGCTCACAAAGAAAGTGCAAACAGATTCAAAGAGGAATAAATAAAAGAGAAGTGAGAAGGGATTTTTTTTCTATCTATTAGCTACAAACTCAAACATTGATAAATATAAATAATCTCCACAATTGACAAGTTAACAACTCAAGTCATTGTTAGTCTTAGCTCAAAATTTGATACAAACTATGAACACAATAGAAATTTCACAATTGTATATGCAAATGCACACACACAAAAAATATCATCATATTGCATAGACAAAAGGCAACCAATCAATTCCTTGATAAATATACTTTGAGCCCAAATGGATAATGTTTACAGATCATAGAAACAAAATTTACGAGGTTAAAGCTTAGAAATAACAAGCTCAATAAAATGTCTTCTAACTATTCTCATGTGGAGGAGAAGATATTACACTCCTTCAACACTCTTGCCTCGAAGCTTCTAGTACTCCTATGTTCTCAAACTTAAAAACTCCTTACAAAATATAGACCTACATCTTTATTATATACATCCCCTCAACACAAGAAAAGCTTATGAATAGTTTATTTATTGAGTTTTCTAGACTTGACAACATAGAAGTTGATACAGTGGATATCATCGCTATGATATTAGTATTTTAGAAAGAAAATGCTAGGTAACTTGGACCCATTGGCATAGTCAGCAAGGACTGGTCAAATATAATATGTTGGATAATTTTTTACAAGTTATATTGTTGACAAATACAACATACCAATCATGAATTTAATTCTATAGTACCCTCTATGATTTTAAATCTTTCAAAATCTTGTTGACTAATTTTGAGCTCAAAATGATACAAATAGACATTCAAAGCAACCCACATAATCAACAAGATTGTAGATTAATCATAAAATCATTTACATTTCAGATTTAGTCGTGAACTTCAATTTTTAAAAGAAACTGATATCAGTGATTTCAAGGTGGAAGAAGTACCAAGAGAAGTTGATAGGTGTTCTACGCCTATATAATATGAGGTTTTAAGATTATCTGACAAGGATGGACTTTGGAAAATGTACTTTTATGGTGTAAGTTTCAAGGAAGGGTCTGGTGCAGGGATATTGTTGGTGTCACCTAGTGGCAGTACTTACAAATTATCTTTCACTTTATGTTTTTTCTACACAAATAATGTGGTAGAATATGAAGCATTATTACTAGGAATAAGATTGGTTGAGAATCATCGAGTAAAAAGGTTAATGGTAGTTGGTTATTCTGAGCTTGTCATATCCCAAGTAAGAGCCACATATGCTTGCAAAAATAACATATTGAAGTAGTACATAAATGTTGTCTAGGATTCCATTGAGCAATTTGATGCTTTTAGAATTGATTGGTTGGAAAGAGGATAGAACAGAGTAGCTGACTTACTTTCTAACATTGCATTAAGAGGAAATGGCATAAATTTTGTAGGTATCTCTAAGGTCAAGGTACAGTCAAGGCCTTCCATTCCTGACAATGTGCACAACTGGCAGATTTTCAATGATGGTGAGGATATTCTCAATTTTTTGAAATGCATTGATGAATATGAAGGTTAGGAGATTTAATTTGGTGGATTTTTTGAAAATATAGATGGAAAATATAGTATTTGGAAATGAGGTCATCCAAATAAAGAAAAAAAAAATCCCCAAAGGCCTTGTGGCACTTGAAAGGGTCTTTGATAGTCAAGATAGAAGCAAGATTAAGACAACTACTACTCATCTAGAGGACCTGGAGGAAGTAAACTTGGGGGCTAAAAAATCCCCTAAGAAAGTGTGTGTAGGAAGGAAAATGAAACCTAAGGTTAAGGCAATGTTGATCGCCTTACTGAGAAAATATAGACATTTCTTTTCTTGGTCATACAATGACCTAAAAGCATATAGAGAGGTATTTTTTTAGCATGAAATTCCTCTAAAGGAAAATGCTAAGCCTTTCAGGCAGAAGCAAAGACCAAATAATCCTACTTTAGCTACCAAGATGCAAGAGGAGCTGGTAAATTTAAGAGATGTTGGCATCATAAATTCCATTAGACATTCTTCATGGGTATCTAATCTGGTTCTAGTTAGAAAAAATAATGGAGATATAAGGTTGTGTGTGGACTTTAGGAATCTAAATATATATTCATTAAAAGACAATTATCCATTACTGAACATGGAAGCCATGTTATAGAGTGTAACTAGTTGTGAGTTGCTATCAATGATGGATGGATTTTTTGGTTATAACCAAGTGAAGGAAAATGAGTTTGATCAATAGAAGAATTCATTCACTACTCCATGGGGCACCTATGTATATGTAAGGATTCCATTTCATTTAAAAAATGTGAGTTCCACCTTCTAGAGGGCTATGGATGTAGCCTTTTCTAATTTTATTGATTTATTTATGGCTATATACTAAGATGAATTGACCACCTACTCCAAGAAGGAGGAAGATCATTGTACACACTTAGAGAAGGTATTTATCAAGGCTTTAAAGTATGGGATCTCACTGAATCTAAAGAAATGGGCCTTTGGAGTAACTGAATGCAAACTAATGGGGCACATTGTGTCTAAAGAGGGAGTGAGGAAATTATCCTTAAAGGGTGGCGGCCATAGATAAGATCCCTGAGCCAAAGAATGTCAAAGGCATCTAATCTTTACTTGGACAAATCAATTTCTTATGGAGATTTGTGACCAACTTTGCAAAAATCACAAGACCCATTTCCAAAATGATGATGAAAGGAGAGAAGATGATTTGAAGTGAGGAACCTAGTCAAGCATTCAAGAATATTAAACAAACTATTAAGGAAGCTCCAGTTTTGAAATCCCTAGATTTCTCTAAGCCAATGCAAATTTTCTCTTTTGCTCATTTCCATACTATTTTTGTTGTCTTACTACAAAAAAATGAGGAGGGCTATGAACAATCCATTTCATTCTTTAGCAAATTTTTATAGGCCACAGAGCTAAAGTATGATATGATTGAAAAAGAAACATATGCTCTAGTCAAGGTTGTGAAGAATTTTAGGACTTATTTAGTGGGGGCTACTATCATAGCTTTTGTACCTAGTATTGCTATGAAAGATATCTTCACACAATAAGAAACTATAGGAAGAAGGTGTAGATGGATCAATAGGATCCAAGAATTCAACATTGTTATCCAAATTATCAAGTTAGTAAGAGGGTAGGGGCTAGCTAAATTGATGGTAGAAACTAATTTGGAAGCTAATCAGATCAATCAAATAGATACTATTGATGTTGCATCAATTTGTGATATGAAAAACTGTAGATGGAATAGAAGGATTGTCCAATATTTACAAACATTGCAATGTCCTACAGATATGGTTGATAATGACAAGAGGACACTAAAGCTGCATGCCATAAAGTATGTGATTATTTACAATGAACTATGGTGGGGAAGTCAGGATGGTTTATTGCTTAAATGTGTGGATGGAAAATAGGAAATATAACTCTTGCAAGAAATGCACAATGGAGTGTGTGGTAGTCATTACATGGCGAAGACCACTTCTCATAAGATCTTGAGGGAAAGATTCTGGTGGCCTACTCTTTTTAAGGATTCTCATAAGCTCGTTAAGACTTGTGATGCTTTTTAGAGGTTTGCAGGAAAATTGAAGTTTTCAGGAAATCTACCACTTAGGCCTATTTCTATTCAAGCTCCTTTCCAAGAATTGGGAATTGACTTCATTGGTGAAATACCAAAAAATTCTACAAGAGGGCACTCATGGATCCTTGTTGACACTAACTATTTCACAAAAAGGGTAGAAGCATACCCACAAGAAAGGAAACAAGAAAAATGGTGGTGGAATTCCTATTGAACAATATTTTGATCAAGTTTAGAGTCTCGAAAAAGATCATTTCAGATAATGCTATTCATTTTAGAGATTTGAGGAATTCAAAGATTTTTGTGAAAAACATGGCATACAAATTTCTTATTCTTCACATTACCATCCTCAAGGAAATGGTCAGGCTGAGTCTAGCAATAAGAGCTTAATGAAAATCATCAAAAGGGTGATACCATTTGAATTTTATAGATGTTTTTCAATCAGCCTATCACTCAGGACTTTAGTCGTAATTCAAATAGAAAATAAATAATAATTAATTATTAAATTCAAAGTAAAGCATAATTTATATTGGTGGAAATCTGAGAATCTCCTTGAAAATACCTTTTCATTTCATCAATTTTGGGTAAAAAAAGGGTCATTAGCCACATGTTAGCTCTCAAAAACGTAGGAAGGACACCTCAAGAGGCTGCCAATCTCTTGGTACGCTTTAGGGTAACAGACAAGGTTAAAAGCTTTCAACCTTCTACTCTTCAGGTGCTGCTAGAACTAGGCGGGTGTACCTACTTGAATTGAGTAGACTTGACTTATGATTATCTTTCTTCCAGTGATTTGTCCACAATGGTAGATGGAAGTGAACAAATGAATTCAAACTTGGTACAAAATGTAATAGCAATCTTCTAATCTAAGTCCTACAATGTTCAACTAATAGATGTAAAGAAACTAAATGAATCCAAATGATGAAATGCAAAGACCAGTGCCTTATTGGGTATGCAGAGTCAAATGAAATCAAGATGACCAACACATCTCTAGAGAAAACTCAAATCATCTAGCATATATTTTGTTTACAACTTGTACAAACATGCAAGATTGTGACTACTAAGCTATACTTTAACAATCCAAATGAATCTCTTTGATTACTATGATCAATTAAAATGATTTAATCTTTGCTTGAAAGAACCAATCGATTAACCACATAGAAACTACAAATGTGCACTAATGAATTGAATATAAACTTGTTATATCAATTTAAACAATCAGAAAGAATCCATCTTGGAGACAAATTAGCAATAATTTCATTAAATTCAATAGATAATTGACACCAGAAATGTACAGCAACATCAATTAACTTTCATAAATACCTCCATTTTGAAAACATGCATCATAGTCTCTGATCTAATAAATCTATTGTACTGTATCCATCTAATTTTCCTACTGTATATCGAACAACTAATAGCTGATCCTCATTTTACAATTACAAAATGCATACTTATACACCAACATCCAAAAAGCATATCACACTAAGATCCCATGTTGGCCTACCGCTGAATTTGGGCTCATTTCATGTCGGCCAGCAACATGAATTTTATTAATCAACACTGGAAAATTCGCCAAGACATATCGTAGTTATGCCAAAGGCAATTATATCACTGCCAATCACCCCTTAGTTCTCTGTGTTTCACCGTAATGCTCTGATATCAAGGATACCTCCTATAGATTTCATCATGCTTCATCGAAAGCTCTTTTACCACTTGTATATCGCTGTGACCCTCTACCATCGGGGAGACATCATACAGTAATTAAAATGTGTTATGGAGAATCTCTTTCCATTCACTTTTGATCAGCCAGACATAAACATTCTCATGCCGATGCAGCTACATCTCGGCGTGAGAAAATAGATTGACCAGACTGCAAGACCCAACTCTGAAGACCATCGATATAACCCATTCGAACTATCAGCAAGACCAGAGACATTCGCCAAGATATTATATCGATGCCCATTAGTCTTACCGAGATATTCCTTATGTTGGTTGGTGAGACCCTTTGAATTTGCTAACTTACTCCGAAGAAAACATCTCTCACCAATGAGCTTTTTGATAGAAACCTTTTGTGTAATGTCGGCGAGACCGAAGGTCACTCACCAAGACCTCACTCCGATATTGCTTAGCCTGGCCAATACAACATAAACTCCTCCTGATATGTTTATGCCTATCGGCAGTTGGCAAGACTAGGTGAGTTCGCTAAGATGTTACATTAGAGGAAAAACTCTCACCGATGCAACTCCATATATGCTGGTTGGCAAGACATAAAGCACTCAGTGAAACAATATACTGAAGACCAAACTCCTGCCGAAATGTGTATCTTTTTTGTCGTCAAAACAATGTGAAAGTCTTGCTGAACGGAACAATAGATGAATTCTGATCACCATGACATTAGAAACATCTTGCCCATAGGCAACATACACCTTTATTAGAAAAATGGATCAGGGAGGCCCTGATATTGTCATGCCGAAACAAATTGCAATGTGGAATATTCAGTCTTAGATGGATTTTATGGGGCCAAAAGGGAAAAATGTGAGCAGAATGATATGAAAAAAAACCCTTGTGCTCATGATGAGGACTCCTATGGAAACTCAGGGGCATGAAAACTTGTGAAAATATTCAAAAATTTATAGTTCTAACAATGGCTCCGTTTGGGGATGAATGATAGTGAGATCATTGCAAGGATCTAGATCTTTGGGTGAGTAGACCAGACACAAAATGATGAATAGTGAAAAAAAAAGGAGTGAATGGCAATGGAAATGAAAGCAAAATGGAGATGAACTAGAACCCTAAACTACTATGCATGGAAAAGAATTTTAAAGAGAATAAGTAAGAGTTTTCCATGAACTGGAAACCCTTAATCCTCTGTGTTTCAACTTCACCTATTCTAAGCTATTACAATCTGAAACTCAAACCATACTTTCCTCTTTCAAATACTTGGTTTTGTCTTGAGTTCATCAGATTCTTCTTGAAGATACTCATGCAATCTTTCCTGTCACTGTTATTGCAAGTTTTCAGAGAATCATCATAGGGAAAATCTCTGTTATCTTCAACATACAAAGTATCTTCATATCCAACACAAAATTCCTCATTATCTTTCTCACTGTTATGCATTATAAACCATTCTCCCAGCTGTACAAAAATTTCATCATCAAAGTGCTTCTCTTGAGAAACAAACAACTCTGTCATATCAACACTATCTAGAACAAGCAAATCTGAAACCTTTTGCACCTTTTTGACACTACCATTTGGATACAACACTGGATTATGACCCATATCTTCAATATCAAGCATATATGAACCAATCAAATCTGGACCTCTATCATCCTTGGTATGCAAACAAATGTCATCTTCACATGAGTTAGAAATTTCAAAATCACATACCTTATTCTGAATGGACATAGACTTTTGATCAACCTCAAAGGTTTCACCATCATTTCGAGAAATGCATTGGGAGTCATTAAAATCTTTACATAGAGATCTTTCACTGTCAAAATAAATGTAAGTAGGACACACAACTTCAAGATCACCTTCATGTGCACATCCCTGGTATTCAGGAGTTAACATTTGATCTAAAATCTGTTCATAGCTAAGTGAACAAGTCTCCACATTTTCATCACTACAGTTGCATTCTTCACTTTTTTCATCATAAAAAAGAAGTCCAAGATCATCAAAGAATGAGAAATCAGAAACATTATCAGTGCAGTCATTTATGCCATAATTACTTTGTTTATATGAAATTATCTCCTCTCTATCATAAAATGAATTTGAAAATATTTGAAACTCATTCATGGGCATACCTTTGCAAAATATCATATGATCCTCTTTTATCACTTCATCATACAATGGATTTGAAAAATTTTGGTAACCATTTTCAAAAGTACAAACCTCTTCTTCATTGAATGTGTCTTCATGGCTTTCGACTGCAACTAGAGGCATTATTTTACTATCAAATGGACATGTGTTGTTCATTGCCTCTTCCTCTCGATCATCACAAGAAGTAGAAAAATCCCTTGATTGCAAATCAAAATCCTCAGGTTCATCATTAGAATCTAAATATTCACTGGATTCCTCACAACGTGCATTGCTTTCCCTGTCACAATCTTTTATGCAAGAGAGATACCTTGCACCTTCATCTTCCTCATGCAAGCTAACATATTAGTTATTCTTACTTGCAAATGTCTCATCTTCTATTGGATTGATCTCTTGATGCTCATCTATGATATCACCACCATCTTCATATCTTTTCCCCTGAAATAACGATTGAATGAAGTCAAAAGAAGAGCCTTCTGCCTTAATCCTTTTCTTCTGCTCCAATGTTTCTCCTTTGTTTTCTTCCTTCGGATCAGTTTCTTACATTTCTTTGCACAGCTCTTTAACTTCCTCCTTTTGGACAGGCTTTTGTTCACTTTTATCATTCTTGCTATTTTTTGCTTTCTTCATAGTCCCTTGTGTCTCCATCTGATCCTTCATAAAGATTCCTCTGGGGAAACCTTCCTTCTCATTTACTATCCTATTTCTCAACTAGTACTTACTCTATTCTTCTTCAACTGCAACAATAGTTAGTTTTTCTATCTCTTCTTCAATAAGTCTCCTCATACTATATTGAGCTGGCATTTCAATAGGGTGTGGTTCTATATAATCTTCTTTAGAGTCAGAAAGACTTGCTGTTCAGCCATATGGACATTGTATTTCTGATTTGAAACATCATACTGATAACCTTCATCCTCTGAAAATGAATACCTCTCCACAACATGGTGAAACATATTTAAAGTCAAATATACTGTGTGATCCTCTCCATTATTTCCCATCAGCATTCCCTCTTCTTGCATTCTTTGGGCTTCAACACAATAATCTGGGGAATGTGGCTTATCACAAGCTTCACAAAAGTAATTGTTACTTACCATATAGGTTCCCTTTTGCTTTAAGGGATCGGGAGTTTCTTTGCTTCCAGGCCTAGCTGTTATAGGTTTTATATCCTTCTAGTCTGTATTATAAGGCATGTCACATAACCTTGGCCTCTCATTTCTGTAAGTATTCTCTTGTCTGTACTGATAATTTTTGCTTTGTTGAGGAACGTTAGGATTGTCTCTTTTATCAATTATCCCTGCAGCCCTCCTATTGTTTTCAATTGTCAGTGTCATCTTCTGAGCCTCATATAAGTCTCTTGGGAATCTATTTCTTAGTTGATACCCTGTTTTAGGATCAAATGAATTCAAATAAACACTCAGTGCTACAAAATATGGCAACTTTGATCAGGAGGTATTTTATTCTGCAATTTATTGAATCTCTGATTAAAATCATAAATTGTGTCATTTTGATCTTTTTGAATCTGTATTAATTCATGAAGAGCAGCATCTGGTGCACTTAGATTCCCATATTGCTTGAGGAATCGATCTTGAAATCCTTGGAGTGAATTAATAGAGATTGTTGGTAGGTTGTTGAACCAATCCATAGCGTCTTCAATAAGTGATATCATGAATAGCCTCATGTGTAAATCTTCATATGGCACATCCAAATCTTGGATGAAAGAATTGAAACTCCTTAAATGCTCTTCAACAGTAATTGCATTACTCCCTGTAAACTTTGGAACAAGACTTCTCCAACTGCCATCCATTGAATAAGGGGATAATTGAATCCCTGCCAAATCAAACTATCTGAACAATGGTGTGTATTGATGGGGGGGCATTAGGTGGGTACTGATATTGGTACTATGGACTATTGTATTGTGTATGATGATGTGGCACATACTGCTGACCATAAGGTGGTTGTGGTGAGTATGTATTGTGTTGTGCATGATATACACTGCCTCCATTGTAAAAATTTCCAATTGTATTACCAGTCATTTGAGGAGTCCAATGCCTACCTACATTTGTCTATTCATTCTTATCCGATTGCAGTCCTTTCTTTTCCAATTCTTCAATTCCTCTTATTAACTACTGCTTCTCAAAATATTCTTTTGTTCCACACACAAATTCCATTTTTCATCAAGATTTTTTAGAGTCGCCACCTACTTTTCCAAAAGCAGGAAAATGATTATTTTTGATCTTCTCCACAGTGGAATCACTTTTTTTAAAACTTTTCAAATTAAAAATTATCTTCAATGACTCTATATGATGGTCTCCAACCAAATTTTCTGAAATAATCCCCAGCGGAGTCGCCAATTTGTTAGCTCTCAAAAAAACAGGCAAGATGCCTCAAGACGCTGCCAATCTCTTGGTATTATTTAGGGTAATAGACAAGGTTAAAAGCTTTCAACCATCTACTCTTCAGGTGTTGCCAGACCTAGGCGGGTGTACCCACTTGAATTGAGCAGACTTGACTTATGATTACCTTTCTTGCAGTGACTTGTCCACAATGGCAAATGGAAGTGAACAAATGAATTCAAACTTAGTACAAAATGTAATAGCAATCTTCTAATCTAAGTCCTACAATATTCAATTAATAGATGTAAAGAAACTGAATGAATCCAAATGATGAAATGAAGAGACCAGTGCCTTATTGGGTATGCGGAGTCAAATGAAATCAAGATGATCAACACTTCTCTAGAGAAAACTCAAATTATCCGGCATATATTCTGTTTACAACTTGTACAAACATGCAAGACTATGACTATTAAGCTCTACTTTAACAATCCAAATGAATCTCTCTGATTAGTGTGATCAATTAAAAGGATTTAATCTTTGCTTGAAATAACTAATCGATTAACCACATAGAAACAACAAATGTGCACTAATGTATTGAATATAAACTTGTTATATCAATTTAAACAATCAGAAGGAATCCATCTTGGAGATAGCTTAGCAATACTTTCATTAAATTCAATAGATAATTGACACTAGAAATGTGCAGCAACATCAATTGACTTTCATAAATGCCTCCATTTTGAAAAAAATGCATCATAGTCTCTAATCTAATAAATATATTGTACTATATCCATCTAATTTGCCTACTGTATATCAAACAACTAATAGTTGATCCTCATTTTACAATTACAAAATGCATACTTATACACTAGCATCCGAAAAACATATCACACTGAGATCGCATGTCGGCCTACCGCTGAATTCAGGCTCATTTCATGTCAGCCAACAACATGAATTTTATTAATCAACACTGGAACAGTCGCCAAGACTTATCATAGTTATGCCGAAGGCAATTATATTGCTACCAGTCGCCCCTTAGTTCTCTGTGTTTTGCCGTAATGCTCTGATATCGAGGAGACCTCCTGTAGATTTCATCATGCTTCATCAAAAGCTCTTTTACCACTTGTATATTGCTATGACCCTCTACCATCAGGGAGACATCATACAGTAATCAAAATGTGTTATCGAGAATCACTTTACATTAACTTTTGATCGCCCTAACATAAACATTCTCACACTGATGCAGTTGCATCTCGGCATGAGAAAATAGATCAGCCAGACTACAAGACCCAACTCCAAAGACCATCGATATGACTCATTCACACTATCAGCAAGACCGGATCCATTCACCAAGATATTATATCGATTCCCATTAGTCTTGCCGAGATACTCCTTTTGTGTTGGTCGGTGAGACCCTTTGAATTCGCTATGACTTACTTTGAAGAAAACATCTCTCACCGATGAGCCTTTTGATAGAAACCTTTTGTGTAATGTCGGCGAGACCGAAGGTCACTCGCCAAGACCTCACTTTGATATCGCTTAGCCCAGCCGATACAACTTAAACTCCTCCCGATATGCATATGTCTATTGGCGGTCAGCAAGACTAGGTGAGTTCACCAAGACGTTACATTAGAGGAAAAACTCTCACTGATGCAACTCCATATATGTTAGTTAGTGAGACATAAAGCACTCAGTGAAACAATATACTGAAGACCAAACTCCTACCAAAATGTGTATCCTTTTTGTCGTCGAAACAATGTGAAAGTCTTGCCAAACGGAACAATAGATGAATTCTGATCACCATGACATCAGAAACATCTTGCCGACAGGCAACACAAATTTTTATCAAAAAAATGGATCAAGGAGACCCTGATATTGTCATGCTGAAACAAATTGCAATGTGGAATATTCAGTCCTAGATGGATTTTATGGGGCCAAAAGGGAAAAATGTGAGCAGAATGACATGAAAACAAACCCTTTTTCTTATGATGAGGACTCCTATGGAAACTCAGGGGCATGAAAACTTGTGAAAATATTTAGAAATTTACATTTCTAACACCACATACCCATCATATTACCACTTTTTGGCCCATCATGATCCTACACATACCCTCCTCCAAAGCTTGACAGGAAAACTTTTTGAACTGCTGGTACATGGACAATTCTTAAAGCCATACTTCTTCTAAGTATGTTTTGATTCCATGTACACTGTAGGTTTTGTACATTTTGTGTATAGGTGTGTTTGCTTTGGTTGTGTTTGGTTCAGTCTTGCTACCTAGTCTGGGTAGTTCCTTGGTTTTTGGTTTATTGTGTTTGGTTGGTTTGCTTCAACTTGAGATTCTAGGATCTCACCATGCCTCTGAGAAGCATGCATTCCCAATCAGAGCCATTGATGGAACCCCTAAAATTTTCATGTTCCATCTCAAAATCTTGTTAAATTTTGGGTTTGGTTTGTATCTAAGGGCTTAGGATTTTTTTCTACTATCACTATTTAAGGGTTTTATGTTATATTGGACCCTTCTTTAAAAAAACCCTTGGGTTTATATCCTTTCCAAGGTGTTAATTCTCTATTGACTCCTTATATCCAGTTCCTAGTCTTTTAAGTCATGTCTTATGCGATTGAAACCCATGAAATAACTAGCCCTTTGGTCTAGTTTTGTCAATTGTCATATGTTGGGCCATTATTTTAATCTTTTCAAGTTGGGCCAAATATTTCTTGCTAAAATAATTTGAGCCTTACTTTTTAATCCCATGGGTTGTGGCCTCGTTGACCTAGTTAAGTCCCTCTTTTAAGACTAACAATTTCAACACGTCTAGATATGAAAATCCCTTATGACTATTTGATTGTTTAGAGCAGATCTTGGTTGTTCCCCGTACGCCCATTCTATTTCATTACCTACTATTTTTTCTCATGGGCTAGCAAGCTTAAGACATGTGTCCTATGCATTGGCATGCCCAATGTCTTTGATAAAGATTGCAGGAGGTATTTAAAGGAAATCAATGATGGTCATTGAATGATGTGGTTGCATCCTGACTGTTCCCTACATGCCTGTTCTATTTTATTCTTCATTAAAATATTAGAATGGGATGGCAGGTGGTCATCATGTTTCTTGTCCAATAGTGGGCCCAATGTTTCCATGTGGTCAACAAGTAGAGATTTGAATAGAATCAATGGTTGATAGTAGGTGATGTGAGTCAATCCTAACCGCTCACCGCTATCGTCTGCATGTCCCACCTTTACTGTGTGATCTCAATAGGCAAGCGGGAAATTACCAGTGGAGTAACCTAGAGGTCATGAAAGCATTGGAGAAAAGGAAAATATTAATCAAATATTTCAACACGAGGCATAGAGAATAAATTTTGCATTATTAAAATAAGATATAATGCATGTGTTTGATATTTTCTAATTTAGGTAATTGATTGTGTAAGAGGAATAATCTCATGGAAAATTGGTCTTGGATTAAGATGTGAGTATGTAGACGCTATAAGATTTAATCTTATCCCTTCCTCATCTCCCTACTGATGAAAGTTGCACACAGATTAAGACTTACGGGGGCGAGGGGAAGAAGACACGTGGATTCTAGCTGTAGCAACAAAGGAATGGTGGAGCCCTTAGATCACCAGCAAGTGGTTCCAGGTGACTTACTTTCATTTGATAAGTATTGCGGCTGCATACAATAAGGTTTTTCAAATCAAGATAACTAAATCTAGATCATCCATTAGTTAACACACCCATGCGATCAATGGTTGGCATTCAAAACTCAGTTTGAGGGAAAGTGACCCATTCTGGTTCACATGAGTGGGCCTTAATAACGGAAAGGATGTCAAGATACCAAAGAAGGAGGTTGCATAGCTATTAAAACTTTTCTTGAAAGCATAATTGAGCATTGTGAAGGATATTTCACACACTTGGAGAGCTCGTGCTATTGGTTTTAGGCTTGTCTGACATTGAGCCTAGGGTCATCAACTTGCAAAAGAATAAGTAAATTATTGCCTTCCCATTAGAATTATTGTTAAATTTTGGTTTCCTAAACCTTTGATTCAATTAGGGTTTTTCTTGGTTTTGAATTTTAAGGTTTGAAGTTCATAAAAGAGAATTAGTTGGTCCTACATTGTTGTAGTTAGTTTCAAACCCTTATCTGACCCATAAGTTTTGTTCCAAGAAACCAAAAACCCTAATTTATAATTCATTTTGTGTAATGCCTCCCAAAGCCCAATCAAAAGCATATTTGTCCACAGGGGAAGCCTTTTCTCCCAAAAATTCTTTAAATAAAGACCTTACTGACCAGTTGCCACCCTTGACCAGTGAGAAACCTAAGGATCACCTACTTCTCCAAGGTCCACAAGTAGTTGAGGGTTTGATTGACAAGAACATTTCTATTAAGGATGCCAAATTACCTTACATTGGGTTGGAATTGTTCTATGGTTGGTTCAAAAATAGAAACATGGGTATTCCAGTGGGTAACCCCTAGAATTGTGACCTAGGGAAATTGATTGTACCCAATGTTTACATGAATATTGACTTGCTTAAAGCAGTGGCCACCAATTATGATCCAGTTACAAGTACTATAAGAGCATATGATGGGAAGGAGATGGTAAAAATTACCAAGGTTGAATTTTCTCGTGTCTTCAAACTCACTAGGTGGAGTGATGAAATTCCTAAAATCAATGAAAAAACTCTTAAGGAGTTTGTCATAGAAAAATGACCTGTTGTCATTTTCATGGTCTTTTAGGCCTTGCCTCATGATGTTTGATCTATTTTTCTTTGATTTTTTGTTGTAACATGGCTTGGACATGCATATTTAGGTACTAAAATTCAAATAACGATGTCTTGTTAAGGTGTTGTGAAGTGTTGTAAGACATTTCTACACTCTTCTAGACTCTATTCATTACAATTTACCTAAACATCACCTTTTCATCACTAATTAATTTATATTTTGAATTGTTGTAAAATCTTGTAACAAGATTTCATTCTTTTCTAGGCATAACTTCACTATTTATCCCTTTCTTATGCTTTATTTGGTCCCTTTATGCCTTTGTATGCTTTAATTAAGTGTATTTTTGAATGTTATCCCAATAAACAACATTAAATGCAAGATAATTCCAGACATCCATTTTCAAGTCCTAGGAGGGACCCATTTTCCATGGGTGGTGAATGAGTTCCCCTTGGCTCCAAATTTGATTTTTTAAAAATTTCCTTTTGGGTTTTCATTCAAAAACAATTGATGTCGGCCTATAATGAGGTATGAATGGGTTACTAAGACAAAATATTGTACAAATAAGTGATTTTCACCTCATTTTACATCCTCCAACATTCACACATCATATCCAAGAAATACAATCAATTCATTCATCATTCATTCATATCATCAAGTCAAGCAAGCAAGAATGAAGCATTCAAGATAGCATTCAAGAGTAAGAATTTTCATCCATTGCTGTAGAAATTCAAGATCCATTATCAAGGAAAGGTATTAATTCCACTATAAATTTCATGTTCATGCTTCATATTATTTCTTCATTTGGTTTAATTACCTAAAAGGGGTTTGACCAAGGAAAACCCCTATTCCCTAACATTCAACATTTCTCTTTCTTTCTTTGTGTGTTTGCAAATTTAGGCTTGGAAATCATTGAAGAATAGGTTGCAAATTTTTTGAAGACAACCTCTTATTTGAAAAACCAAAATATCAATGAAAAATCAATTTTAGGTACATAGTTTCTATTTTGCATTTATTGTATTTATTTCATCTTTTTGCATATCACAATGTGTTTTCCATAACTTTACTTTTCTTAAGTTTTGCATCACTATATCACTTCAATTTCAAATTAATACATTTTTACATCTTAATTAGACATAATTTCATCCCTCTTTACATTAATCCTTGAGTGTATACAACAGATTTTTAACCCTATTCCTTCCCTTTTAGGTGAAAGATCCTACAAGGGTAAGTTTCCAATAGGGTTCCTAAAATATTTGTTTATAAGGAGTATGATAAGACTTTAAGATTGCATTCAAAGTCCACATCTTTCTAATATATCTAGCAAAAATTGGGGGATGAATGATTACAATAGGGCAATATGATAAGGAGCCTTTCCCTATTAGTTATTTTATTTCCTACTTCCAAAAAACCTTTTACTCCATTTTCCAATTAGTTGGTTATAATCCTGTCATGGGAATGCCTATGGAATGTATGTATATGGTAGCCCATATTCAACACCCCCAATATTGCATAGTATATGACTATGTGGGGTTTCTTGCATAAAGAATTCATGAGGGTTTGATAAGGTTGAAGAAAGGTGTAGATGGAGTAAGGTTTAGCCAGTACTCATTGCTAATGCATATGTTTTTTTTCAAAGGTGCATCTTGCTTTGGGAAGAATATGACTCAAATGGATAGGAAAGAGGGTAATTTGGATTTTCCTGTGCACTGTTGGACTACTATCTTGGAGAAGGATGACAAGACATATGATTATGTGATATTTTAGAACTTGTTTGCTTCATAATTGAAGACAGCCCTGGTTGTGAATATACCTAGAATTCCCATACCCCTGCATGAATTCTTGAGACCCAAGGAAAGAAGGCCTAAGTTGGGAGTTGATCACAATTGGGGAGATGTTATCCAATATGCCTATTAAACTATTTTAAGAGTGTATGGTTCCACTTTTGTGCCTCACCTACTACCAAAATATGTGCTAGAGAGAATTGGTTTCCTTGAGGTAATATGGCAATTGGAAAGTGTGGAAAATGAACATTTGTTGAATCAAGTAAAAGGAACATTTTCTCCTTTATACACATGCTTCTTCGATTTTGTATTGAAGAAGGGAGGTTGGAATAAGATACTTTATATACTCAAGGTCTACAACATGCAAACATTAGTGGAAAGGATCAGGTATGATCTTGAAGGTTTTGAATGGCCTATTTGAAGGAAAGGAACAAGAGTTACAAATTTGTGCACATTTTCCAATTCCTAGAAGATGTGATAAGAAATGTGTTTGACCTTTTGGAAGAAGAAAAAAGAAAAGAAAGGTGGATTGCTTTCAATAAGATGCAAAGAGAGATACAGAAGGAAAAAACTAACTTCAATGTTCTCCCAAAGATTGAAAATGTAATACAAAAGGTGGAACATGTATGGGTATGTGCAGGATCATCATGGAAAAAACAAGCCCTTAAGTAGCAAAAAAACTAGAAAAATCAAAGTTAGGAAACTTGATGTAAAATTTTGAATAAGTTATCTATATTATTTTAAAATTATGTAAGAATGGAATTTGTAGCAAATTGAATGCAGTTTCTAAACTACTAGGTTTGTTTAAAAAAAAAATCTATTTGGTAAAAATTTGAAATTTAAATGCAGTAGTATTAAATTTTAGGGAAAAAATAAGAAATAGGTGTCTGTCTGACTACCCTTTAACCACAATAAAATGATAATAATTTTTTATAATATTTTAGATATAAGTAGAGGACTCATGTCCCAATGCGATGCATATTTTTTTGTAATTTGTTTCCAAGTAAATAATTAATTATCAATTTTTTATTACAACTTTTAAAAAATATAAAAAAACTTGTAAGTCTAACCACCTTAACTTGGTCAAAACTTCATGAAATTCAATTTTTCTCTTTTTAATCCTATAGTATATGAAACATAGAATGTGACACATGTTTTGGATTCAAAAAATGTGATACCATTCGAAAGCTATAGATTTTTTTCAATCAGTCTATCAATCAGGACTTTAGTCATAATTTGAATAGAAAATGAATAATAATTACTTATTAAATTCAAATTAAAGTATAATTTATATTGGTGGAAAGCTGAAAATATCCTTTAAAAAGCCTTTTCATTTTATCAATTTTGGGTAAAAAAAAAGTCGTCAGCCACATACCCATCATATTGCCACTTTTTGGCCCATTATAATCCTGCACATACCTGTATCCCAAAATTTTGAGACAATAGTGGGCCACCTTGAAACTAAAGGGGTGATAATTAAGGATAAGGGGAAATCCCCCATTTAAGAAGAACGGGGTGGGTGAGAAGTACATTCTATGGAAGAGAAATCTACATCTCAAGCCCCTAAAGAACCAAAAGTAAAGTTCTTTGTAAGGAGAAAGAGTAGGGAAAAGAAAAATCATGCAGTTCTTGCTCCCTCCCAACAAGAGGAACAAGGTATTCCTTCTCCTATGCCACAAGTACCATCACCATCTCCTCCAAGGCCAACAAAACTTGAAATTGTGGATATTCATGCTCCACCATAGAGTGCATCACCACCAAAAAAGCCACCATTGAAGAAGTAGAAGGTTGAGGTAATTGGTTTGGTGGAATATGCTGAGGAAGAATATGATGATGACATTTGGTTATCAAACTAGGAAATGCAAGAAGGAATTCCCACTACACTACAAATGAGGGCGACATACCAATTAAGTATGAGGTTGAGTAAAGCTTACCTCATTGGTCTTAATTGTAAAGATGATATGTGCATGGAAGCATGCACAAAAGTTTTGGATGATGATTCATTTGTGATGTCTCAATATTTTATGGAGTTTTCATACAAGGCTAAGAGAGATGAATATGTCAATAGCTTGACCATAGAAAGAAGCCTTCATCCAAAATTTCTTGATACCACTATCCAGGAAAAGGTTTTGAATAAAATGAGAGCTAAGTTCCAAAGGATGACTACAAAGGAAGGTAGAGAACATTGGTGAGAAATAGTGATATTTTATTACTTCCAGAATGGGATATAGATACCATAGCCTTTGATACAATAAAGAGATGTGATAGACCTCTCTACAATTTAGAAGAAGAGGCTGCAATAGCATTATAAGGGTCTGCCTTCAGTGAACAATGGGATGCATTAACTATTTGGTCTCTATCCCCATGTAAAAGGAAGCTTAATATAGTTGAGCCTTTACCTAACTATAGTGGAGGCCTAATAATAAAAAGGGTGTCAAAAACATTTGTTGTAGAGGTAGAAAATATCTTAGTACATATTGCACAATTCACAAGGGCCACTATAGAATCGATAACTACAAAAAAGGAGAAGCTCGGGATAGACCGCAATAATTTGTTAGTTGAATATGGAAAGCTTGAACAACACAATATGCAGTTACACACAAAGGTAGCATTGTTGGAGGAGAAGTTGCAAAGTTTGCAATTGGGAAAGCATAAGCAGACTAATGTTGACTCCCCTACCACTAAAGTAAGTTTTTCATGGGAAATGTACCCATTTCACTGATAAATTTTAGTAAATCAAAAATGCCACAAGCTGAGGAAGATATTAGCAGGGAGGAGTTTCTCAAACAACTAAATGAATATAAAGAAAAATGTGACAATAATGATGGGGGGCTTTTTAATAGCAATATGGAGATTGTCACTGTACAGTATTGGAGGTTATAAATAGAGGGATAAATAACAGATTGAATAGAAATCATTAAAGCTATTCCTTCATGGTGGTTATAAATAATTTTGATAATGACAAGGAGAGAGCTATTCCACTTATGGAAAAATGGATCCCTTGGATAAAGGAATTAATATTGATCTCAATTGGAGCTAAGCAGGATTCCAACCCCCTTGAAAAGTTTAAGCTCATTGTTACTATTGTAAGTAAAATTGAGGGGTATAGGGGAAACATTGAACCTTTGGAGATCAAAATAAGGGAATTGGTGAAATCCTTTCATGAATCACATAATGGTATCCTTCCATCCATTCTAATGGATGATGGTAGCATAAAAACCTTGCAGGAATGGAGAGATGAAACTAATTAAACTATTTTAGGTCAGGAAGTTTCAAATTGTCAAAGATATGAAATGGGCATAGTCAAAAGAAATATGGATATGTTGGATCATGCAGAGATTGTCTTGTTATAGTTTGAAAAGGAGGCCAACCAAATTGTTACCAAGTACATGTGCCTTATAGAGGAAATTTTGATGAATACATGAATTTCCATTGACCTGCTAAAAAGGAATTCTGAGCATGGATAGGTAGATACTTGGAGGGAGTGATGGATTAAAATGAAATGGCAGTCAAAAAATTTGAGGAAACTATTTGAAGATACCTTTTGGAAGGTGGGACCATATCTCCAATGATGAATGAAAACTACTCTTATTTCACACATGTTTCCCACCACCTAGGAATGCAAAGTAACTGAAAATGGAATATATGTTGTAGCAGTCCAATAGGGTATTGACATGTTTAATTTTTGTTCTAAGGCTTGTTTTTCTTGTTCATTTCTATAATAACGAATTTAGGGCAATAAAGTAGGGGTTCATTGTATTGCAATTGACATTGTGAATTGTAAAAGGAATATCAAGCATGTTCTAAGTTTTTTCTTAAGTTTAAAGTCTATAGTTATGTATGTAATTTTGATAACAAGATAGCAAACAAAACACATAATGATACCAATTTCATGGCGATTGTCTCTCCTCTATACTTTTTTTATGAGCTATGAATGAAAATAATCAAGGATTATTTTGTTCATCTCTATTGTTTCCCAATGGATGTTTAATTTCATTCTTGCTTATTAGTTCAATGAATTAATGTAAATGCTTGGATGAGATTGTTAACTCATAATAATTAGGTGCTAGGATATTTGTATGCAGTGATGGTCATGATTGTTATGTGAGAGTGTTCTAATTTAGTGTTTCTTGAGATTATATGTTGCTATTGTTGAGTGGTTATCTAGTTGCATACATAAAGATTGACTCTATGTTTAGGATAAGGCACTGGATGCAAAGTATTCACAATTTAGTTTTTGGGTTGATTCCTCAGCAAATCACCTTCTATTCACAAACTTTCAAATGAGCACCACTATAGTTATTTTGTGATGATTTTCGTTATTCCTATGCTCCAAGTGTAGGGTACTAATAAATGAGCTACCAACGTTTTTGATATACTATGTTGTTGAGTAATTATATGAGAATTATTTGTTGTTTACAATGTATTACATTGGTAGTCATATAAAGTTTTGAGTGTACATTGTGGGATCGTCCTCCAAAGTTTCATAGAGCCCAAAGTGCAGGAGTGAAAGTTTTGCAACTTTTACTCATTTGTTGGCCAATCCCTTTAGATTTCTAATTATTGGAAATGGAAAATTCCATAGGTAATTCTAAAGATCAACTTGGATCTTAAAAAACCACCAACAACTTAATCACCAATAGGGGAGGCATCAATAGAAGAATTCTTACCAATGATTGCATCCTTTTGTTCCATTAGATGTTCCCAAGTGAGAAGCATTAGGAGAGGGAAAAACAATACTCATGATTCTCAATGTGTGTATCTTCTAACACCAAAGTATCTTTTCGTGAATAGGAGAGATACTAGGAGAAGAACAAATGTGATTGTCACGATTGTCTATGATTGCAGATATGTAGGTCACATGTTTGGTGCTATCTGTATTTGACCAAACTGTCTCATGACATGGTCATAATAAAATGGAATAATGATGTAATCATGTCATCCAACTAGTAGTTTGTCTCACTATGTCTTTGATAGTTGAGAGGCTAGACCTATCCACTAATGAAGAGTCTTATATGGTCTCCACACAATATCACCATCCTCTAGATGATTAAAAGTGACTATCTACTGTAATAACTCTCCCTGCTACTAAGGTTTCCTCGGTGTATAATAGAAGAATTGTCGATAGCCATCAAGGGCTACCATAGGGTATCCCTCTCATCTAGTGCAAGTAATATGTTCAAATGCCCATACCTAAAGAAGTGAATAATGAGGCATACTCCAGGAATCTCAGTATACAAAGTAACCAAGATCATAATATAGATGTGCAAGCATGCTTTGTCCCTAGGCATATATTGTATAATGCTCCTCCATCTCTCGGATAGTGTGAACTAGGCCCCTCTCAATGTGTGTGCCTCATCCACTAGGTGCTAGAACTAAAGTAAGAGTGAGAATTCATTGAATGAATAGTGCAATAGGTCCTAAATGAAGAAACCATGCTTATGCTCAATTTGACCTCTAGAATTAGAATCACTATCCCTATGGTGGCTAGTGCACTAGAATAAATCTCTTCTAATCTTTTGATGGGCACAACAATTATCATAGTGTATGGTCTCACCTAGCATGAGAATCCTGAAGATATGGTGTATATCCTCAAGTGTAATTATCATTTCCCCTATTCGGAGATGAAAGGTGGAAGTGTCTACATTCCACCACTCAACAAGTGCCATCAATATAGAATCATGATATCCCATTGCTGGCATGATATACACCCAATAGAGTCTAGTGGTGTGTAGAAGTTGCCACTCCTACTGGAAAGTCGTGAAACCTACTCTTGAAGTAATGATAACAAGTGTCCTCCTAGTCACTCTTGGGTATGTGGTGGTGTTTTTAAGAAACAAATAGAATCATTATTGACATAGAAAAGCTAGTGATGAAACATATAAAAGCATACTCATTTTGAAATCTAGACAAAGGAATATTTCTAGGATGAAGGTGTCAAAAAGGGATATAGGAACCATTTTTGGACATAGGTTCCTGAAATGGACACAAGCACCCAAATAGGACATAGGAACCATGATTTTGGAAAAAAACATGAAATCATCATAAAATATTGCCATATATTAGGGTATGTGTAGGATCATCATGGAAAAAACAGGCCCTTAAGTGGCAAAAAATTTAGAAAAATCAGAGTTAGGAAACTTGACATAAAATTTTGAATAAGTTATCTATATTATTTCAAAAATATGTAAGAATAGAATTTTTAGCAAATTGAATGTTGTTTCTAAACTACTAGGTTTATTTATTTTTAAACAAAATCTATTTGGTGAAAATTTGAAATTTGAATGTAGTAGTACTTAAATTTCAGGGAAAAAATAAGTACATGTTTGTCTGACCACTTTAACCACAATAAAATGATAATATTTTTTTTATAATATTTTAGATATAAGTAGAGGACTCATGCCTGGATGTGATGCATATTTTTTTGTAATTTTTTTCCAAACAAATAATTAATTATGATTTTTTTATTACAACTTTTAAAAAATATAAAAACTCGTATGTCTAACCACCTTAACTTGGTCACAACTTCATGAAATTCAATTTTATTTTTTTAATCCTATAGTATATGAAGCATAGAATGTGACACATGTTTTGGATTCAAAAAATGTTATACCGTTTGAAAGCTATAGATGTTTTTCAATTAGCCTATCAATCAGGGCTTTAGTCATAATTCAAATAGAAAATGAATAATAATTATTTATTAAATTCAAATTAAAACATAATTTATATTGGTGGAAAGCTGAGAATATCTTTTAAAAACCCTTTTCGTTTAATTAATTTTGGGTAAAAAAAGTCGTCAACCACATACCCTAAAAATACCCATCATATTGCCACTTTTTGGCCCATCGTGATCCTGCACATACCCATTATAGGGAAAAGTAAAAGAAAAAGTAACTCATTGTCTGTGCCACCTTTCCTCGTGCAATGTCATCTCATAGAATATAAAGTCTTGAGGGATCATATGATTATCATTTCAACATCCTCACTATGTGGTGAATTGGTATGTTTCTCTAAGCTTTTGAGACACAAAAGTAAAAATGATTATTAATAGGATAATTTTTCTCTAATAGGTAGTAAAAATATAAAAATAGTAGTTATCATTCAAATCATTATAATGAGGGCTAGTAAACTCTAATTTGGATGCCATTTAATGCATTGGATTTGCAATTTCGTCCTCATCCATTCATATGTTTTTTGATAGTTGGTGTTGTGATCTTATTACCAAACCACAAACATGTTCATCAAAAACCTTAACAATTTGATGTGGTTAGATTGATACCCTAATCCTACCTCGATAAAGCAAGTAAAATTAGGGGGGCATACATCTACCCTAGAATTCCATTCTCTTTAAAAGTATTGAAAGATGATACATACAAATAATTTTGAATAGCTAACAATTGATTTTGCAGGAAGTGGTTCCTAGTATCATGGTTTTGTGGATGACTACACTGGTAGCTCAATTATCCCATTAAAATGAATGATTTATAATATCCATATGATTATCCTTTTTATATAGCATGATTTATTTTCAAGTAATTTAGCTTGCATATGCACGAGTGTCATATGGCCACTGAAGTGGTGACTAAATATAGTGTGAAAAATTATACTCCCTTTTAGGTGATAGTACAATTTCGCACTTATTTTGGACCTACTTTAGTGCCTCTTTGATTTATGTATTTTTAACCCCACTTAATTAGGATCTAATCTCCCAAATTATGTTACAAAGAAAAATAAAAAAGTTGTATCAACATCAACCTAAAATTCTTTGTCTAGGAAAATGGTCAGATTAGTTAACCCTATATAAACATCAACCTAAACTCCTTTGTGAAGGAAAATGTCTTGAGCATCAACCCAAACTTCTCATGTCTAGGTAAATGTTGTGGTTATCCAACTCTGCATCAACATCAATCCAAACTCCTAATCTCTAGATAAATTTTCTGAGTGTCCAATGTTTACCTATGAATCAAGAAACACTCCACTATTCACAAGAAACTCACTAGCCAACTATGAATCTAGATTAACTCCATTAGTCAAAAGAAAATCACCAACCAACTGTGAATCAAGATTAACTAGATATTATTCACAGTAACACTCCTCCATTTGTGAATCGATAGTTACTCAATTATCCACAAATACACATTTCCAAAACTATGGATTGAGACAAACACAATTATCCATAAATAGTTTGTGGATTCAACTATCCACAAACCAACAACTCACCAATTTTTTGAATTCATTTATCTACAAACCAACAAATCAATACATTCCTCATCTTGCTCCTAAAAGGACTGTAAATGAAACAAATGCTTCTCACGCAAGAAATCATCCTTGAGTGAGAAGCTATCTCGCGATAATAGATGTCCTCCTACATCCATTTCCTCCAGCATCCAATCAAACCCTTTTACATCTAAGTCATTAATGTTTTTGAATGCATCATCATTACTAAATGTGCTAAAATGTGCATACATAGGGATGTCGGGTTCAACCGATAATGCATCCATTACATTATGTTTAGTAATCTATTTGAGATAACCATTCTCGCTCTAATTGTTCTCTTTATTTCAAATGCCAACAATTCAAACCACATTAAACAATAATAAACTATCTCTTCTATTACAAAGATGCATTAAATTTATTCTAATATTTTGGTCCAAAAACAAACTAAATTTTATCAGCAACACCCTATTATTGCATTCTCATGCCTTCAAATTTTTGGAAAGAAATGTATAAAAGAAGAGACTTCAATAACTGCTTCCAACTACCATATGAAGGTACTAAAATATTAAATGTCATTTGATATCATTAAATCAAAATCCCAATGATAGATTGAGACAACCAAGAAAATAAGTCATATCTTGCAGTTTTAGATGCTTTTTGTTTACCTTTATTGCATCCTCCACCAACACATGTAAATGAACAATTATAGGTATTGAGTTTCTCCCTTGCAATTTGCACTCAAATCTTTGAACTCAAAAAAAATATTCTTCCTTTCAGATTACACTTTATTCCAGTAAAGATCACTATTCATTCTACATGCTTTATCACCAAACATCTAGTCCACACACACAGCAAACTCCTACTTAAGCCTAAAGAAAATTGTAGATGTTTTATTTGAAAAATGGATGCAACAAGATTCAACGCTTTCTATAGGCATAAGACATTTACATCATCAACAACAAATGGTTTCAAAGCAGTAAATAAAAAATGTGAATAATCTTGATTTTGGACACCCCTTTTATTGTAGATTTAATGTCTCTATAAACTGCAGAATATAGTGGTCAACAAATGCACAAGCCAAGCAAAATGGTGGCGGCCAACAAACATTCAACAACCAACAACCAAAATTACATTTATTTCTTTTCAATGCCTCCCTCCATTAATTTTTTAATTTCAGCATCTAAAATAGATACATCGTTCAACAAAATATTCAACAATAAATTCAATACCATTCCAAATTTTTAGTGTCAGGCTAGTGTCCGATCATCATGGAATTCATGCCCACGACAGATATGGGAAAGTGAACAAGGGATATTAGAGATCATACAATCCCCGCTGACCATACAAATGGTGTGGTGACCATTTCTAAATTCATGTTCTTGGTGTGAGTCTATTTGGCCTTTATTATAGACTGTTCGAATGAATTTCCAGATACTGCACGCTGAATGAGTTTCAATTATTTTTGTTTAAGCTGCTCCCTAAGTTAGTGTATATTAATGCCAAGGAAAAATAGAGCTAAATTCAGTTCATCATATATAGTTCTTCTTAACAAGTGTATTTGGTATTGAATTGGCATTCCTAACATTTAAGGACGAAACATGTTTATTGAGTTGGGTTTCTCGTTCTTTCTTCCTCCAGTTTAGACGAGTGAGAGGGAATGTTGTCTCTCTTGATACTCTTTTATATAGTTGAATCATTTAAACTAGCTGATATTATTTCCAATAGAAAGATATCACGTTGTTGCTGAAATTGTTCAAAAGGATCCTCAGACTTTGAACCATTTCCTCAATTCTACACTCTTGAAAGGTTTCCCTCACATTCTTAGCACCTTTTTAAGTTTCATTTTGTATTTTTTAAGTTTCATTTTCTATTATTTCCTGATTTCCCTTTCTAGTCTCAAATCTAGCCTAATAAGGAACTCAAGGCAAGTAATCTCTACGTATCTATTGGTTTCATAGTCTACACTCATCGGATATAGCAAGGTGGGTCAAGGTGTATGGTAAGCCCAGTGTTGGCATGTCGTCGTCTGAGAAGGCTAGGATACTTAGTGCCAAGCATCTTCCATCATAGTTGCTAGAGCTTTGAGACTGTTGTTAGTGTTCAAAGAAGGGGAGTATCTCTCATTCAAGTATCTATCAAAATCAGCAATGGCATCTGTCATATATATATTCAGGCTTAAAATGCCTATTTGTGCTGAATTCATGCATTGGTTTTAATCCTTGTCTACTTTTAGAGGATTATCCACAAGATTTTGATGAGCACACGGTGGGATGGTCGTGAGTACTTTACAAGGAAAAGCATTATCATTTTGTGTTTATATGTTGCCCGATTTTGTCGACAAGCATAATATATTTGATTATGTTGAGAAAATGAGGCCACTTGCAAAATGGTTACTACGCAGCGTTAAGATTAACTTGATTGTATGCATGGCACAATGTGGGAAGTGTTTGTGACTCGGTTATATTAGGGTGTGTTACATTAGGGGCAACAAAGTGGTGGTGAATGTTTAAGATTAAGATCACATGAATTCGTTGGTGGTAATCTTTATTCAGGTTGTTAACACAAATACATTTTCAAAATGGAAAAGAGATTCAAGACATAGCAAGGAAAGCACCTTCAAAACATTTTGTATTATTATAACAACAATAAAAAGACTACAAAACTCATTCAAATGAAAACTCAAATCTTAATTCTAAAATTTACGAAAAAAAAACGTCATTTTAATTATACAACTCTTACGCATATACATATTTCTATAAGACTCAATATATATGTTCTAATATATAAATTTACAATCATCTATCTAAATATTTATATTATTTCTTCAATAATGAATATGAGATTTTCATAGTTCACGAGAATGAGTAAGTATTATTTTGAAGTAAATATATTTTTATTTTTATCCCTTTAATGTCACATTTCATGATATATCATCTAAATAAATAAAAAAAATGTAGTATTTAATATATTAGTATTTTTCATATTTTATATAAAAAAATTAAATATAACACACTATTATACATTGCAATAACACAATTGTGCTTAGATTCAAACTAGAAACCTTCCACATTGAATATTGTGTAAGTAAATGTGATCCATACTTAAATAAGCATCATATAGCAATTCGTCCATTCCATTACAATATAGTTGAAAGTTTAGTTGAGAGTAACTAGCTAAGAAACTAAATCATATTAAATAAATAAATTTAAAAATTAAAATATAAATTGTTGGTAATTTTAAAATTCCAAATAAATAATCTCAACGTAGTCTAAATTTTGGGTCCCCTCTTGTAAACTGACTCCCCTATGTTAATTTTTGGTTAAAATTCCTTACCTAGGCAGCTTTTTATTGAATATTTCTAACCTAGGTGGTGTTTTTGTCAGTTCATCTAACTTCCCACTTTACCACCCAAGCTCTTTACTTGTCTATCTTTTTAGGCCTAGTGGTGTTTTACATCTTTGTTGTAACTCATTGCATATTTTAAGTCTTTCTTTCAAAAGGCCAAGCGGTCCATACATAGGGTTCACAAACTTATTGAAAAGACCATCAATGATATTTTCTGAAGTTCTTCACAATCGGGCAGGGGTCCAAGTGGTTCCTATATCTACAACAATTTTTTATATGGTTCTACAAACTCCCACATTACCGTTGGAATACATTCCCAAAGAAATTAACAAGTTATTATGCAAGTTATCATATTTAGTGCATTTCAGATGAATAGGGAAAGGTTACCAATGCAAAAATGGATAAACTGCCATCTAGATGCAGCAAAGAAAATCAAATTAAAGACATAATTGCTCATAATGCAAAGAATCAACACTAAGAGTATAAAATGATATACTTTATTATTTATATATATATATATATATATATATATATTTTGTTGGAAATATAAAATTTTGGTCAATTACAAAAAAGGGGGAGCCAATAAATATAAAATGATAGTATCTTCATGCAAAAAGGGTGAACATCAACACACAGATTACTTCTATCACCACCTAGAGGCGCTCAATCTAGGCAAGTGAAAACAGGTTCTCATGAGAATGCAGAAACTAGGCAAATAGCCCCATCTTGTTTCTCACCAGTCCTGCACGCAAAAGGGTCACTTCCTCTTCGGTGACTTCGTTTTGAGCTGTAGTTGTAATATAAATGGTGTGTCACCTACCAGGCCACTTCAAGGATAGTTGTTGAGGCCAACAATGGCTATGTTCACTTGGAGGAGGAATTCTATTTAGACTAGTTGCTCCACGGCCCTCATCCCCCAACCATGAGAACTAGAGGTGCAGATTACAATGTACACAAAGCACTCTAAAAGTGTCACATTATGTATGTGAACCAAGTTCAGGAAGGTCTCTCCCAGGATGTTACACAACATCTCTTTTCCAACTTCACTGTAAATTACGAGACCTCTTTCAATTGATCACACAAATGCCTAAAAAGAGGATTGCACTTGATTTCTTTGATAACGATGGAAGCGTTCGTGGACACTCCATTGCTTTGAGCAATCACCATGTTTGCAAGTTGGTGAAGTGAGGTAGTTCTTGTTGAATTTATAGAGGGTTGTCGAGACATGTTAACTGAGAATGATCAAGATGATAGGATGGCAATGCGGGGTATGTGCAAGATCATGATGGGCCAAAAAGTGGCGATATAAAAGAAGTAGTGTTTTGCATTCACCAAAAAATGCAAAAAATCATGAGTTGACATTTTTTTTTTTTGTGTTGGGTTTTAGTACATTGCTCCATAGCAATGCCCAAGCCAAAGTAACACAAATTGGATATTCGATTTGTGTCAGGTAAAATAGATACATATAGTTCAACATAATATTCAATAATAAATTCAATACCATTATCAACTTTTTAGTGTCATCCGATTTCCAATTTCCAATTTCTATGTCTCCTATACAGCCTCCTTCACAACCCATCATCATTTTTGCTCTGATACCAATGTAAATCAATAAAAATAGAAAAGCAAAAGATTTACATTGTAAATAAAAAGAAGAATTTCAAAATAATCATTAGAGCCATTTATAATGTTCGTTGCAAATGCTGATTAAACATTGCATTCCCATGAATAACCATCCAAATTCTCTTACGAGAATAACTCTCTAAAACTAACAACTAACAATTAACTGATTTATTAAATGTAAACTTTATTTTCCTAACAAAATTTTCTGGACCTGACAACATAGAAGTTGATACAGCGAATATCATTGTTATGATATGAAGCTTTTAGCAAGAAACAGCTAGGGAACTTCAGCAAGGACTGGTCAAATATAACAAGTTGGATAATTTTTTACAAGTTATATTCTTGACAAATACAACGGACCAATCATGAATTTAATGCTATAGTGCCCTCTATGATTTTAAATCTTTCAAGATCGTGTTGGCTGATTTTGAGCTCAAAATAATCCAAATCGACATTCAAAGCAACCTACATAATCAGCAAGATTGTAGATTAATCCTAAAATCATTTACAATTTAGATTTAGTCGTGAAGTTCAATTTTTAAAAAAAGCAGATCCAAAGAGTATGTTCTTAGTTATAAATGAGAGTGCAGGGGATTATGTATAAATGAAGCCTCAACAATAAATCTGGTTGAGCGTCAATTCAAATTCCCATTACGTCAGGCTAGTGTCCGATCATCATGGAATTCATGCTCACGACAGATATGGGAAAGTGAACAAGGGACATTAGCGATCATACAATCCCCGCTGACCATACAAATGGTGTGGTGACCATTTCTAAATTCATGTTCTTGGTGTGACTCTATTTGGCCTTTATTATAGACTATTCGAATGAATTTCCAGATACTGCACGCTGAATGAGTTTCAATTATTTTTGTTTAAGTTGCTCCCTAAGTTAGTGTATATTAATGCCAAGGAAAAATAGAGCTAAATTCAATTCATCATATATAGTTCTTGTTAACAAGTGTATTTGGTATTGAATGGCATTCCTAATATTTAAGGACGAAACATGTCTTTTTAGTTGCATCATTTAAACAACCTGATATTCTTTGAATAGAAAGATATCACCCAATGTCATTTTTGCTAGTATATTACATTGTATAACTGTTTATAGCGGGTGTATGTAGTTAGACGGTGTATGCAGTCATTTGTTTCTGTTAAAATTAAATTATATTTAATCACACTTAATTATATCCATGTTTCATGTAAGAGACACATCTCTTCACGAGCTTTATGTATTTAAAGATTATTATGATCTATAAATAGTACATAGAACAAATCTATTCAATATCCAATTTGTAACAATTGGTATGAGAGCCATATTGCAGCATTGATTGAAAAAATCATGGCTGAATCTTAGAGGAAAAATTTGAAGAAACTTTTTGATGGCAAAGATCATTATAGAATTTTTTTTGTGATCACAAAGATCATTGCAAAAAAAATTAAAAAATTATTTGATCGTAGAGATCATTACAAATGACAAAGAATTTATTTAGTACAATCTCTATTAAGTTGACATGTGCTGAAAATTATGGAGAGTGGCATCATCAAATGAAAAATATTTTTCTTTTGGGAGACCTCACCTCCATTGTCAATGGAACCATAACAAGACCTCCCGCAAATGCTCGTCTACAAGCTGAATTTGATAAGAAATCAAACCAAGCACTAGCTTTAATAAACTTGTTTATTAGTGGTACACTAATAGAAAATGTGCAGAATGAAACCACACTAAAGGGAGCCTGGGATGCAATCACTATAATATTTGAGCACAAGAATGATGTGAGAAACACTAAAGGGAGCCTGGGATGCAATCACTATAATAGTAAAGCAATCAAGAAGTACAATTACATTGAGAGATAATTTAGAATTAAATATTGAAGGAGTTGGAAAAGCTCTTCTGGATGTTCCTACCCATGGTAAAGCAATTATTGATAATGTTTAATATGTTCCAGGATTCAAGAAAAACCTTATTTATTTAGTCAAATTATTGCAAATGATATGAAATTAAATTTTGAAAAAAGAAAGTGTGAAGTGTATGATAAAGAAGGAAAATTAATTTGTGATGGATATATGAAAGGAGGCCTATTTTACTTGAGGAAAATTTCCTCTCAAGCTCTATTTTCAAGTATTTCCTTAATAAATCATCTATGACATTAAAGGTTTGGGCACATTAACCTTCAATCACTAAAGAAAATTTTTGATCAAAATATGGTATATGGTCTTCCACCCATCACTACAAAGAAACATTTTTGTGAAGCTTGTGTCATGAGGAAAAAACATAGAGAAAGTTTTTGACGCGGGAGCATCTAGTGGTGTAAGGGCAATCTTGCATCACCCAAAAATCGTTAAATTTCAAGTTTCTCGGTTTTTAGATGTTTTTACATTTTTGGATACCCTTTTCGTCATAATGAAATTCCCAATTTATGGTTTTTATTTTCTATTCATGGGTGGAAAGATATTGTGGTTTTAGTTTCCCATATTTGCACCTGAAAATCTTCAGAGTTAGATTTGAGGCACTTAGAGTTCTTGAATCAGCCCCAAAACTTGCCAAAATTGGCATAGCAAATTTTGAGCGCATTCTTAACTTTGAGACCTTTCCAACGGTTCAAACGGTTCGCGAATCGAAGTCCTGGATCAAAAGTTATGGCCCCAGAAAGTTGGCACACTTTCTAGAAGATACAATTGCAAATGTTCTTTTGAAATTTGAACTTCAATTTGTAATTTTTCGGCGCCAAACTGCCTAAACTCAAATTTGAATGTTGTTTTAGCTCCAAACTAAAGAGGAGCTCTATTTATGGGCGGGTTTCTAATTTTTGTGTAACTTTTTGGGGACGAGCTCACATATTGCGAAAGGGTTATTCTGTAGCTTTCTGTAACTTGCATGTGATGTAGAACTTGGGGATTTGAGATCCTCTGCATGTAAGAAGCTCTATTTTCTGAATAATAAAATTATTCTCTTGTTTGTGGGTTATTTTCTAAGTCTCATATTGCACCCTCATCAAGTGGTATCAGAGTGGGTTTTCTTGAGTGTTTGGACAGATCGCCAATCATGAGGTAGTTCACACCAGGACCATGGTTGTGGGTCGAGGTCAAGAAAGATTCCTCCAAGAGTGATGTCTGGTAGGCATGGTGGTGCCAGAGGTGGTCAAAGCAGCATAAATGTTGGTGGAAGAGATGCACTGGCAACCCTCCAAAGACAGATTGATGCATTACAAGAGTAGTTGAGAAGATGGGTTAAACTTGAGGGAGGAAAGTGAGGATGAAGGAGAGGAAGAAGGTTCAAATGCAAAAGAGGAAGAAGTAATTGATCAAGACCAAATCTGGCTAATAAGGGCCATTTCGAAGATCAGGAAAAGACCCAGAGCAGAAGTCCCCAGTTATTTTGGAAGTCTGAACCCAGAAGAGTTGATTGACTAGATAAATGAGCTAGAAGAATATTTTAAGTATGAGGAAATAGAGAACCCAGATCGGGTTAAGTTTGCGAAAATGAAGCTAAAGGGCCATGCTAGTATTTGGTGGAAAGAGGTCCAACTAGAAAGAAATCGAAGAGGAAAAGGAAAGATCACCAGATGGGATCACATGGTAGAGAAACTAAAGAAGCAGTTCATACTAGTGGACTACGAGTTAGATCTGTTAAAGAAATTGCAAGGGTTGAAGCAAGGAAGCAGGTATGTGAAAGAATATACTGAATATTTTTACAAGATAATCATCAGAACGGGTCACACAGAGGCAAATAAGGAGAAGGTAGCCCGATATCTTAATGGGTTATGACCAAGCATTCAGGAGGAGTTAAGCGTAGTCAGAATGACCACTATTGAGGATGTGTATCAGTTTGCTCTGAAAGTGGAAGAGAAGCTAAACAAAATATTTGATGGCAAGTAAAAAGAATAAGGAGGTCAAAGTGGAAGGGGAAGTGGAAGACCTTCAAGAAGCCGAAATGATGATGAAAAGAAAAGTAAAGATGTGGGTACCAGCCGAAGCCAAAGGAATGACAACTTCTACCGCCCTCATGATCAAAATATTGGTGATCAAAGAGGTAGAGGACGAGGGACATATGGACAAGGATCTAGAAGACGTGGTTTCAAAGGAACATGTTTCCAGTGTGGTGAAGAAGGGCATCAAGCTTATGAATGTCCAGAACACCAAGGAAGGGTAGACAAAAGGCCAGAAGGTCATGGAAGGGTTGCGCATGCAGATGATGAGGCACAATTTGAACATTCAGATGATACTGAAAGGGGAGAAG